>CM027407.1:133783007-133998504 GCA_015711505.1 Sylvilagus bachmani
CGGCACACCGGGTTCTAGTCCCGGTTGGGGCACCGGATTCTGTCCCGGTTGCCCCTCTTCCAGGCCAGCCCTCTGCTGTGGCCCAGGAGTGCAGTGGAGGATGGCCCAGGTGCTTGGACCCTGCACCCCATGGGGAGACCAGGAAAAGCACCTGGCTCCTGGCTCCTGCCATCGGATGAGCGCGGTGCGCCGGCCGCAGTGCGCCGACCGCGGCGGCCATTGGAGGGTGAACCAACGGCAAAGGAAGACCTTTCTCTCTGTCTCTCTCTCTCACTGTCCACTCTGCCTGTCAAAAAAAATATATATATATATAAAAAAAAAAAAAAGAACCACTGTGGGGCTTGCACTGTGGCGTAGCGGGTAAAGCCACTGCACCAATTCAAATCCCGGCTGCTCCACTTCTGATCCCGCTCTCTGCTATGGCCTGAGAAAGCAGAAGATGGCCTAAGTCCTTGGGCCCCTTTACCCATGTGGGAGACCCAGAAGAAGCCCCTGGCTCCTGGCTTCGGATCGGCGCAGCTCCTGCCATTGCAGCCATCTGGGGAGTAAATCAGTGGATAGAAGACCTCTCTCTCTCTTTCTCTCTCTCTCTCTCTCTCTGCCTCTGCCTCTCTGTAACTCTGCCTTTCAAATAAATAAATAAAATCTTTTTAAAAATATGTTAAGAGCCACTGCTTTACAGCCCAGAACACTGGGTATTTCATCGCCGCTTTGTCCAAAGCAGCATCCAATGGAAAATGACGGCCTTGCCCAGGGTCTCCTGCAGGTGTGAGGTGGGGCTCTGCATGGGCAAAAGTCCTTATCTAGGCTGATTCCGCAGCTCAATAGGCTAATCCTCCGCCTTGCAGTGCCGGCACCCAGGGTTCTAGTCCCGGTCGGGGCGCCGGATTCTGTCCCGGTTGCCCCTCTTCCAGGCCAGCTCTCTGCTGTGGCCAGGGAGTGCAGTGGAGGATGGCCCAAGTGCTTGGGCCCTGCACCCGCATGGGAGACCAGGAGAATCATCTGGCTCCTGCCATCGGATGAGCGCTGTGCGTCAGCCGCAGCGGCCATTGGAGGGTGAACCAACGGCAAAGGAAGACCTTTCTCTCTGTCTCTCTCTCTCTCTCTCTCTCTCACTGTCCACTCTGCCTGTCAAAAAAAAAAATCTAAGCAACATTTTGAAAGCCAAAAAGAGCATCAGTCCTTGATTGTCAAAGCATTTGGCAACTTGGAGATTTTCTCACTAGGAACTTGCCATTTAAACACAAAAACTGAAAACACCAGATTCCATGGACAACGGGCAGGAGGCTCTCTGGACAGTCCAGTTGGAATGTTCTTGTCCTACAGAGAATGTCAATCTGCTGACCGATCATGGTTCCTTTTTACATTGGCTGCTAGGAAGCTCTGAGTCTATCCGTAGCCCAGTTCTCACCATTGAATGGACTTTATGATACATACTGTACCCACTAAACATCTGGTTTTATCCTGTCTGCTAAACTTACTTTTCCTTCTACCTTGTGATCTTTTTTTAATTAAATGCTTATTTATTATTTGAGAGGTAGAGTTACAGACAAAGGGAGAGACAGACAGAAAGGTCTTCCATCTTCTGGTTTACTAAATGGCCACAACAGCAGAGTTGTGCCAATCCAAAGCCAGGAGCCAGGAGCTTCTTCTGGGTCTCCCACATGGGTACAGGGGCCCAAGCACTTGAGCCATCTTCTACTGCTTTCCTGGGCTATCTTCGGGGAGCTGGATCAGCAGAGGAGCAGCCGGGACTCGAACTGGCAACGCAGCAGAGGCTTAGCTCACTACGCCACAGCGCTGGCCCCTACCTTGTGATCTTAACTATATATTCTGCTCTACTGAATTGAATGAACACACACTGTACCACAAATGCTTTCAGAAGTGAGAAAGGACATTATATATAAAGAAATTTAAAAATCATAATTGTTATTATTGGGAAGAGCCCGAGTATAAAGATGCTGGACAGACTATGAAAGAAGGTCATGCTGACTCCTGGGATGCAGGGCTTCTGATCTTCCGTGCAAAGTCACCTCTTAGGGTGCAATACTTTTCTCCCTGACTCACGCCAAAAAAAGGTACGAATGCACAAACTCCCAACCCAGGGAGCTCCTTTGAGCCCCACCCCCCCGAAGCTGCTGCTGGTCTCGGCACACAATTGCAATAAAGTGCACACAACCACCTTCAACACAGCACTCTCCTCTTCAGTCAAGGACATGATAACCTCGATTCGTTCACTAGCTCAGCCTTGCTGTCTAGGAGGCTGAGTTGCTGAGCTGGAGTTGGATGGCACCCTCACTGGCTCCTCTAGTTAATTTGTTTGCAAGGGTATGGAAAAGTTTCTGTGAAGTCAATATGCAAATGTAATATTTAAATCAAGGGGCCAGTGTTGCAGTGCCGTGGGTGGAACCGCCATCTGCAATGTCTGCCTCCCATGTGGGTCCCAGCTGCTCCACTTCCCATCCGGCTCCCTGCTAATGCACCTGGGAAAGCAGTGGAAGATGGCCCAAGACCTTGGGTCCCTATTACCCACATGGGAGCCCCAGATGGAGTTCCAGGCTCCTGACTTTAGCATGGCCCAACCTTGACCTTGAACCCATTTGGGGAGTGAATCAACTAATGGAAGAAAGCCCCCACCCTCACCCCCTGGTCTTTCCCTCTCTCTGTAACTCTTTCAAATAAATAATCAAATCTTTTTAAAAAAAAAACCTTAAATCAATATTTTGAGCCAAGAGCATGTTAATATTTAATGGGAGTGCAGAGTTGTCTCCAACACCCGCAGCTATGGCCCTCTGCAGCTGATGATGGGATGCCAGGAACGTGGTTAGCCAAAGAACTCTTGTTCAGAAAGCAGGGAGGTGGCTGAGGATGGTCAGGACTCGCTCACTTCCCTCCAGCTGCAGGAGTCTTCAGAGGGTCGGTGTAAATGATTCTGGAAAAATCTCTGTCTTACAAGCAACACTGATGTCTCAGACCAGGACTGCGGTTCATTTTCCACCATAAAATCTTTTTAATTAAGTTTTTTTTTCCTTTTTTTAAAGATTTATTTTTTGAAGGAGTTACACAGACAGAGAAGGAGAGGCAGAGAGAGGCAGAGAGAGACAGAGAAACTGAGGTCTTCCATCTGCTGGTTCACTCCCCAGATGGCCACAACAGCCGGAGCTGTGGCAATCCAAAGCCAGGAGCCAGGAGTTTCTTCTGGGTCTCCCACACAGATGCGGGGACCCAAGGACTTGGGCCATCTTCTACTGCTTTTCCAGGCCATAGCAGAGAGCTGGATCAGAAGTGGAGCAGCTAGGACTTGAACTGGCACCCATTTGGGATGCCGGCACTGCAGGCAGCAGCTTTACCCGCTATGCCACAGCGCCGCCGGCCCCTCCACCATGGAATCTTAGTGCTGGAAAGTATCTGGGGGGACATATGATCAGCTTTTCCCTTTTGTGAAGAAATAAAGTTGTCCAGGGTTCTGGAGGGAATGGGACGGCAGAGTTGGGAGCGAGACTCAGTCCCGTCCATAGCACAGTTCTGGCCTCCTAAGCAGCATCTCCGGATCTCCCTGCCAAGCAACTCTGCTGCCTTGATCTGAAGTCGGCTCTGCCGCAGACCTCTGGACACTCAGCCTTGGGAGCTCATGACTGAACTTGAACCTGGACTGGCCTCCTCTCTACAGTCAAGGAAGCACTGCATTCCCGCCAGCCTCTCTTCTTGTTCCTTAGCAAACCACACCTGTCAACAGTCCTCTCCAGCCTTGCACACGCTCACTCTCAAGCGTCAACTCACATTTCCAAAGAGATCACATAGATTTTCAAAAGCCTCCTTTTGGGACAGTCCCACCCTTGCAAATCAGGACCCCATGGGAAGAACATCCAGAGCACAGCTCAGCCCACCCAACCCAGAGACTGCTGCTCACATGGTCCTTCCAAAATGTGCAAGTCCTACAGCACCCAGCCCTCCCCTGGCAGGTGCAGGAAGACACAGTGGTGCGGTGACATCATCTGGATTGTATCAGATCTTTACACGTTGGGCTGAGAGTATATTCTAGTCTTTCCCGGAAGGCTAAGATTTGAATGCTCATAAATGCATCTCCTCCCCCGCCACCAGATTCTGCGTGCTCACAGGAGTGCTGTGTGGGATGCCTCCCCACCTGATTGGCCCTGCCGAGCTGCCCTGAGGTCACGGGCTGCAACATTTGGCTGTCCAAGATGATTGATTCTTACACCCGCCTTGGTGTCTCGGGCCCAGAGCCAGCCCACAAAAGGGAGACAGACTTTTTTTGAAGTGATGGTAAACAATGAGGTCACAGCACGGCCCTCCTGGGCCCAGCCAAGCAAAAAAAAAAAAAGCAAACAAAAAATAGCCTTAGTGGTTATAGAATCTCTGTAGTCACTCAAACTGTTGGGCCAGCCAGGCTGGGCTTTACAGACTGCAAGATCCATCTGAGACGGGCAGCTTAGAATCGAAGATTCTCACACACCAGTCTCAGCTTGTCTTGTGCCCCAGGCTCACTGTCCAGTACCCAGTGCAGTGTCCATCCCATAATAGGTGCCCAAGCACCCCAGCTGCCTTCCCCAGTGGACTAGCATTGCAGAACCCAGCACAGCACCCAGAATGTAACGGGCACCCATGGATGATGCCCGAATGATCACATTCCTCGGTTCGTCACTGGATGGAGTCATGGGTGGCAGGGTGGCTGGGTGGACGTCATTCAAGCTAGCCAGTCAGGAAACTTGACTCGGTTCTCATAAGGCAGGTTCCTCTCATTGTCTAAAATTCTCCTGCTGATTGAGCCAAAAACCTCTCAGGTTGTAATTTGCCCCCGGGAAGCTTCCCTTTCCCCTGCCATGGCTTCTGCTCTTTCTAGCAGGATCTTCCGAAGATAAGGACACTTTCTCCTGAATCTCGTTCTTCCGTGACCATTGAAAACCTGCAAGAAACGTGGCAGAATCACAAGAAGGAATCGGCAAGTCTCTATTTCCTCTAAGAACTTGTCTTGGCCGGCGCCATGGCTCACTAGGCTAATCCTCCGCCTGCAGCAGCAGCACACCGAGTTCTAGTCCCGGTCGGGGCACCAAATTCTGTCCCGGTTGCCCCTCTTCCAGGCCAGCTCTCTGCTGTGGCCAGGGAGTGCAGTGGAGGATGGCCCAAGTGCTTGGGCCCTGCACCCGCATGGGAGACCAGGAGAAGCACCTGGCTCCTGGCTTCGGATCAGCACGGTGCGCCAGCCGCAGCGGCCACTGGAGGGTGAACCAACAGAAAAGGAAGAACTTTAATTTAAAAAAAAAAGGAAGAAAAAGAAAAAGAACTTATCTGCTTTGGCTTTCCCAAGCATCTGGGCCATGATCGCTTTAAAAAACCCCAGGTCGAGGCCAGCGCTTTGACATTGGGTAAAGCCACTGCCTTGCAGTGCTAACATCCATATGGGCACCAGTTCGAGTCCTGGCTGCTGCACTTCCAATCCAGCTCTCTGCTGTGGCCTGGGAAAGCAGCAGAAGATGGCTCAAGTGCTTGGGCCCCTGCACCCATGTGGGAGACCTAGAAGAAGCTCCTGGCTTCAGATTGGCACAGCTCCTGCCATTGCAGCCATCTGGGAAGTGAACCAGCAGATGGAAGACCTCTCTCTCACTCTGCCTCTGCGTAACTCTGCCTTTCAAATAAGTAAATATTTAAAAAATAAAATAAAAAATCGCAGGTCTGGGACCCTTGTTCCTCTACCTAGAGGAGGCCTCTGTACACCAAGGTGGTGACCACAGAGCACCTGAGCCCACCCAGACACTGGTGACTTTCTGTCGATCAGCAAGCTGACCCGCATTTTCCGGAATTCTCTTTCTCCCGTGTTCCAGTGTGATGGGTGTATTGAAAAGTCTCTCGCAGACCGCACTCAGGGGATTTCTTTCTGTCTTCCTCTAAAGGCAGAGGGCACAGTGCAGGAGAGAGAGCGCAGGGAAGCCGTGGAGGTCCATCAGACATCCTGCCGCACAAGGCCCCCTCTGGAGCACTCAGACCTCCTTTCCTCTCTGGACTGAGCTGCTGTGGCCTGTGCTGGGGACGCTGGCGCTGGGAGAACTCACCCCAGAGAGCCAGGCAGCTCTTTCAATAGTCAAGTGCATGAGGCCAGTGGGAACCCCCAGTAGAGAAGGTAGTATGGGGAACTGCCAGGAGAGATGTGGATGGTGGACAGACGAGCTTACAACCCACAGCCCTTATCTTGGTTCAGGGCTCAAAAACAAGACATCTGGGCACCCCAGGGATAAAGGCAGAGCTCTGCCAAGACCTCTACAGTGGGACCCGAGAGAGGTTCCTGGGAGAGGCGGAGGGCGGAGGGCGGAGGGTGGAGGGCAGAGGGCAGAGGGCAGAGGGCAGAGGGCAGAGGGCGGAGGGCGGAGGGCGCAGCCACATTGGCAGCTCGCATCGGTGGTTGCTTGCATCTTCACCCTGTTGGCAGGAGGTGGCTGCTCTGCCTTCTCGGGGAACTCCTTCAATTTCTCTTCTCTCTCAGGGCCACAGCAAAGCTCCCGGTTTCTCTAGCACACCCATATCTCCTATGTCAGAGGCAGAGGGAACCAGAGTTTTAGCCCATCCTTGGGGGGCTCCATCTTGGGGTCGGGGGCTTGAGCTTGCTCTTGATCCCTTGCAGTCTGCATCCACCTTTCCCTCCCAACCTCCCGCCCGGTGAACTTGACACTGCATCATCATGCTTCAAACCAAATCCTTACAGACACAGCTCGGCCAGCTTCCAGGATCACAAGAAGCCATGTCCCTGTAAGAAATCCCTTCAAAAAGGAGATACATCCAGTCGTAAGCCTCATAGTGACATTTTGGCCAATGCCCTGCTGCATATAGGACAGTGGTCCTGGTAATACTGTATCACCCAGTGACATCACAATGTGTGTAAGTCATTCCATGAGGTTCGTACAAGGCCAAAACTGCCTAAGCAAGCGTCTGCCAGTGCGGATCTCCCCTGTTGTTAAGCACCACTTGACTCTGTGTGTGTGCATGTGTGCACATGTGTGGGCCCACTTCTCGGCAGACCCTCGACCTCCGATGTACACTGGCACTCTATCTCTCTCTGGGGAATCCCATCTGTGATAATTTCCTCCCTCTGTGTTGCAGAAAATTCCAGATGGTGGCTGATTCCCTTAACCTTGCTTCTACAACACTGCCATTCAGTTTGCAAGCTCCTACTGACAGTCTCTGTTCTCCACGCAGGTGGAGGGCTAGACAGGCAGCCCTGTTCTCAACTATGGACTGGGCTGGTAGGCTGTGCAAACCAGCAGATACCAGATGAACAGCCCAGGGTGGGGGGCTTGGCTAATTTCCCACTAGAGGGAAAATGCCAACAGTGACAAGAAATCACTGGTGAACTCCATAAGGCATGAAGAATGGTGATCCTTGTGTGTCCAATCATCCCTGAGAAAGGGGAGTAAAAGTAAGATCCCTGGACAGACACAGAGGTGCCTTGCCATATGGAGTTCATGGCCAGTGTCAGCGCATCTCTTAGGCAACCTCAGAGCCTCAGTGTGCACTTTAAGTGAAGATGCATTTCCTCTGGGTTCATACCCAACAGGTGGATTTTGCATCCTCCTATCAGAAAGGTTACAGTTAACAGCCTTGAGCTGAAGTTGGCCTGCTAACATGTTTTGGTTTGCCTCCACTGTATTATTTTAAAATTTTTGTTCATTTATTTGCTTTTACAAATTTTGGATTTCACACTTTGTAAAATCTACGTTGCAGGGCCGGCACTGTGGCATAGTAGGTTAAGCATTCTCCTGCGGCACTGGCATCCTGAATGGACGCAAGTTCGAGTCCCGGCTGCACCACTTCCAATCCAGCTCCCTGCCGATGGCCTGGGAAAGCAGTGGAAGGTGCCCCAAGTCCTTGGGCCCCTGCACCCACGTGGGAGACCCAGAAGAAGCTCCAGGCTCCTGGCTTCGGATCGGCGCAGCTCCAGCCGTTGCGGCCATTTGGGAAGTAAACCAGTGGTTGGAAGACCTCTCTCTCTCTCTAACTCTGCCTCTCAAGTAAATAAATAAATCTTTTTTAAAAAAATCTATGTTTCCCATTTTTCTCAAAAAATCAGAAGATGTGGCAAGTGGGGGCCTTTTATTCCCTGCAGAGTAAAACTTACCTGTAGCTGAGTGACAGCTGGTCCTGTGACAGAGGGACGGGGACCCTCCAGTGCCCCCAGCCCGCAGCCCTGGCTGTTATCCGCCTGACTTACAAGTCCTGCTCTTCCACTTGCGGCAGAAGCTGCCTGTCATCCTGCTCACACACTCGTGGCAGAAACCCAGGCTGGACTTCCAGCTGCAGGCACCAGCACACTGGGTTCTAGTCCTGGTCGGGGCGCTGGATTCTGTCCCGGTTGCCCCTCTTCCAGGCCAGCTCTCTGCTGTGGCCCAGGAAGGCAGTGGAGGATGGCCCAGGTCCTTGGGCCCTGCACCCCATGGGAGACCAGGAGAAGCACCTGGCTCCTGGGTTCGGATCAGCGCGATGTGCCGGACACAGCGCGCCGGATGCAGCGGCCACTGGGGGGTGAACCAACCGAAGGAAGACCTTTCTCTCTATCTCTCTCTCTCTCTCACTGTCCACTCTGCCTTTCAAAACAAATAAATTTTAAAAATTAAAAAATGGGCCAAGAAATAATACAGAGACTTAACAGACAAGAACACTGAACTTATAACTATACTCCATGTGCTTATAACTATACTCCTGAGCCTGCTAGGCAGAGATATGGAAGATAAAGGAATGATCCAATTAGAACTTCTAGAGCTAAATTTAGAAAGACTGAGATCAAAAATATCGTATCGTTGTTGGGAATCCTAGCAGGAGCAAAGATAAGTTGACTGGAACACAGAGCAACAGAAAGTCTTCAAAGTAAAATTCAGAGAGAAAGCCAAGCAAAGCTACCATCGCTCGCTCAGGTCTGCCCCCTGACCCTGACGACACATGGGTGCTGTGGCCTTGGGAGCAGCCAGGCTGCCTGGATGCAGTATCGGGAGCGGGCACGAGCCTCCCTCAGATGCTCACACTCAACATACCTTCCAACGCTCCCTGGCTTTCTTCTCCCAGGAGTTAGAGATTTGGTGGGCAGCCGCTTCTACCTACTATTTTTTTTTTTTTATTTTTTGACAGGCAGAGTGGACAGTGAGAGAGAGAGACAGAGAGAAAGGTCTTCCTTTGCCGTTGGTTCACCCTCCAATGGCCGCCGCGGCCGGTGTGCTGCGGCCGGCGCACCGCGCTCATCCGATGGCAGGGGCCAGGTGCTTCTCCTGGTCTCCCATGGGGTGCAGGACCCAAGCACTTGGGCCATCCTCCACTGCACTCCCGGGCCACAGCAGAGGGCTGGCCTGGAAGAGGGGCAACCGGGACAGAATCCGGCGCCCTGACCGGGACTAGAACCCGTTGTGCCAGTGCCGCAGGCGGAGGATTAGCCTATTGAGCCACGGCGCCAGCCTCTACCTACTATATTTTTTAAAAATATGCTTAATTGGGGCGCGCACAGCCGTGTAGTGGGTAAAGCTGCCGCCTGTGGCACTGGCATCTCAAATGGGCACCAGTTCAAGCCCTGGCTGCTCCACTTCTGATCCAGCTCCCTGTTAATGTGCCTGGGAAAGCAGTGGAAGATGGACCAAGTACTTGTCCCCTGCACCCATGTGGGAGACCCAGAAGAAGCTCCCGGCTCCTAGCTTTGGACCAGCCCAGCTCCAGCTGTTTCAACCATTTGGGAAGTTAGCCAGCTGATGGAAGCTCTCTCTCTCTGTCTCTCCCTCTTTCTCTCTCTGTAACTCTGCCTTTCAAATAAACAAAGAAATCTCTTTGTACATATATGTACATATATACATATACATATATGTATATATGTATATATATACACATATGTATATATACATGTGTACATATACACATTTATATGTATATATACACTTGATAAATAAAAATGTGTATGTTCAAGGACTATAATGTAATATTTGATATACATATATATACATTGTATAATGCTTACCACAACCAAATGATACCTCCATCACCACCCATGGTTGCCGTTGGAATGACTATATGATGGTGGGGACAGTTAAGAACACTGGAAATCTATCTCTAATCAGATTTCAAGTAAGCAGCACTGTCTCACTACAGCCAAGCTGCGTGTTAGGTGCCAGAACTTCTCTGTCTGAAACTCCAAAGTGTCTACCCTTGGATGCACATCTTCCTGGTTCCCCCACTCCCAGCCCTCAGCAACGCCTGTGCCACTCTCTGCTTCTAGGAGTTGACCTTTTCCAGAGACTGCTCACTGTTAAGGGATGTTTCTCCTGGGAAACGGGAAGGCAAAATGGCTGTGGGGTTTCCTATCTCCCCAGTTCAGGTTCACTTCTCAAATGCCTGCAATAGCCAGAACTGGGCCAAGCTGAAGCCAGGAGCCGGGAATTCCACCCCAGACTCCCAGGCGGGTGGCAGGGACCCAGGTACGTGAGCCGTCTTGTTTTAGTTAATATTTTTAAGTCACAGACACAGCCAAAGCCTAGCCTCTTCTTTCCTACCACTCCCAAAAGCAAGCAGCTCCTCCAGTTTTCCTTTTTAGGAACTCTGACGCTGCCCCACATGTGCTCAATGTGGAGGATAATGTTAATTTAAAAATGTACGCCAATGTTATCACACCATGGTTTAACAGCTTTCCTTTGCATTCAGTAGCATGTTTTAGGCATTTGCATAGTTTCACGTAGAATTAGTTCATCCATTCCACTTACTGTACAAACACTTCATTATATGATGTTATGTGCACGTTAGGTTACTTCTTACTTTTTTTTTTTTTTTTTTTTTTTGCTTCAATGCAGCATCCCAGTGCATGTCTCCTCGTGACCCGGTCATAAGGTCTCTCCCAGAAGTGGCAACACTGGCTTATAGATTGTGTGCATTCTCAATGTTGCAGGATATCCCCCAAAGGATCACCGCCACCCAGGATATCACCCAACCCATCACTGCCACCAACAGCACACGGGCAGCCCCTTCCCCCCTTCTTTGACTGAACTGCTGTTATCAGACGTTTCCGGCTTCTTATCAGTGTGGCTCAGGACGCTGCACTCCGTCCGCCTGAGTTCTCCTTCTCGTGCCCAACCACATGGTCTTCATCATCACAGCTTTCGAAACCTGTTTGCCTGCCGAGAGAAGTCTCCCCACTTGTGCTTGAAGATGCTCTAGTCTCGGCCCCTTGCCCCTCTGTTAGGGCCCACGGGATGGCTCGACGAGACCCACAGGCAGTTCACCTAGGATTTGGAATGTAGTCACAGCGAATTTCAAGATGAAATTGAGAACTGACATGTTTGCGATGTTGACTCCGTCCACCCAGGACCACGCTGTATCTCTCTGGACTTGACCAATGAGCTTTACAGTTTTCCCTATAAATTGTGTGAGGTTTATTGCCACGTTTCTGAGATGCCATTTGGCCTTACCATACAGGCAAAGGTCAAAAAATCTGATACCATTCACCACTGGTGAGATTAACTGGTGGGGCCGGCACCACGATGTAGCGGGTAAAGCCACCTGCAGTGCCCGCATCCCGTATAGGCGCCAGTTCGAGTCCTGGCTGCTCCACTTCCAATCCAGCTCTCTGCTATGGCCTGAGAAAGCAATGGAAGATGGCCCAAGTCCTTGGGCCCCTGCACCCATCTGGGAGACCCAGAAGAAGCTCCTGGCTCCTGGCTTCGGATCAATGCAGCTCCAGCCATTGCAGCCATCTGGGGAGTGAATCATCAGATGGAGGACCTCTCTCTCTCTCTCTGCCTCTGCCCGTCTGTAACCCTCCCTTTCAAATACATAAATAAATCTTTTTTAAAAAGATTAACAGGCACTCATCTGTTTTATTAGTGCAACTATAAATGGATAAACCCTCCTTGGAATATGATTTGCAATAGCCATTAATGTTTTAATGCACATGTTATTTGATCCAGAAATTCCCACTCCTGAGAATCATTCACAAATATGAATGAGTCTAGGCACACATCTGAAATTTCATGTGTATAAGGATATTTACGGCAGTATTAGTAAAAAAGCCCAAAATTGGCATCAACTTAAATGTGCAACAGCAGAAAATTGGCAGAACCACCCACTGACTAGCTTATCCACTCAGTAAAATATTATGCAATAACAAAACAGATTTCTAAATACTTGCGTTGGAAACTGTGCAAAATGTTTACTTTTTTACCTTCTAATTTGCGTTAGGTTTAGTTTGCCTTTCTTTATGCAATGTCTTAAGGTAGTAGCTTAAGTTGTTGATTAGAAATCTTCCTTTTAATTAAATACAGGCATTTACAGCTACAAATTTCCCTCTAATACTCCAGTAGCCACATTAGTTTTGGCATGCGGGACCTTCCTTTTTTATTTCAAAATAGTTTCTATATTCTTATGGAATTTCTTCCTTAACCCATTGATTACATAGGAGTGTGTTTAATTCCCTCGTATTTGTAATTCCTCAAATATTTTCTGCCATTGATTTGTATTTCATTCTATTCTGGTTGAAGATCATAAGTGTCATAATTTCAACCCTTTTAAGTTCACTGAGTTTTTCAATGGTTTGCATATGCTCTAACCGGGAGAATATTCCACACGCACAGGAGAAAAATGTGTTTTGTTGATGGGTAGAGGACAATGACACCTCTCAAAATTCCTTTCTTTTCTAAAAAAAAAAAATATTTTATCTAGTTGAGAGATGAGGGGTGCAGGAAGAGAGTGCTCATCCACTGCTTGACTCCCCACATGCCTGCAAAGTCTGAGACTGGAGCAACCCAACCCAGGTCTCCCACAGGGGTAGAAAGAACCCCATCACTTGGGCCATCACTACTGCTTCCTGGGGGCTGCATGAGCAGGAAGCTGGAATCAGAAGCTGGAGCCGGGAACCTAGGTACTCTGGTCGGGGCACAGCCGTCTGAACCACTGTGCTAAATGCCTGCTCTCTCTCTTCCCTTCTTAAGCTGAACGTCTTTTCTACATTTATTTCAGGGCATCTCACCCTCCAAATTTGAAATCTCTTCCTCTATTCCCGGTCCTTAGGACATTCTTTGTTTGTCTTCTTTCTCTCTCGTGCCCGTGCTACACAGATCGGTTGTGCCTCTCCATGGTGGCTTCTCCACTTAGTCCATTGTTCGGATGCTGCTAGAACAAAATAGAACCCGAGACCTGAGCCAACACAAGCGTTCACCCCCCTTCCTATGCCTCTTCGGTCTCTCTTTACCCGTTTTCCTGAGCCTGCATTACAGCAAGCACAGGAGCCAGGCTGTGGAGGAGAGGACTCCCCTGTGGTCAGAACACCAGGGTCAGAGTGAGCTGCGAAAGGCAGGAGTTCTCCTCCCAGACCCACCCTCCACGGTCACCCCTTTGAGATAAGAACTCAGTTACTTGGGAAAAAGACCTAAAAAGCACAGGTGGAGGAGTGGGGAGAGGAAGGCAGAGAAGGGAGAAAGTGAATTCTGGGATGTCGGGAGACCTCAATCCTGCCACGAACTCATTAAAGAATCATGAGAAGCTTATGTCCCACCAAGCCTATTCAGTGTCACCCACTGATACAGTTGTCTGCCAACTTCCTTTCCTAAATGGCCCACCCTGCCCCTGGGAGGTCTGCTTGGCACCGCAGGTGAGCCAGCTCACCGGACGCTGGAGAAGTCCTGGGGCAGACATGTGGGCACCCATCATGGTGAGCGGTCTACATACATGGCTGTTGTCCTCCTGAGGGCAGAGAGCTCGGAGCTAGCCCAAGGGGGGTGCACAGCGATGGATCCTCCACTGTTGCGACTACAGACTCTGAGAATTAAACAAGAACTGTCCACATGTATTTAGAATCTGCTAGGTTGGGGAGAAATGAAGAGAACTTTGGTTTGCTGGATCCCTGAGACGTGCCCTCAACTCCATCTTGGGTCTTGACCTAGAGGTCTTCAAAAGGTTGGATAGAAAATACATATTAAGCAAACTATGCATAGATTTCAAAAAATTGTGCACACAACTTATATTTGAATTTTACTTGTCCATGTTGTTTTTGAACTGTCCTCTTACACGTAGAGGTAAGCACCCAAAACTCTGGAGAGTACCCCCACCTTCAGGCATGGCAGCTCACGGCAATGACAAAATCCCAGAGTCCCCTTCAACCAGCAGAGCTGGGAGCAGAGAAGCCTTGTGAGGGTGTAAGGCAAGGGAGCGCGGGACAGGCTTCCAGAGCCCCCCACATGGCGAGGAGGGTGGCATGAGCAGGTCAGAGCAAGCCACGAAGATCTCATGTTTGAGGAACTTGCGTGCCACAGAAACTCTGCAGAGAAGCTTCTAGAAGCAGAAGGAACAGCCCCTTTCAGAGGATCCTGACGCTGGTACATGACAGCAATGTGGACGGATGTGACAGAGCCTGCAGTGGTTGGGCCCCGTGTGACACCCAGGAGAACCCCCACACCTTCCACGATGGGTTCTACTTCCAAGGGAAGGAGGGTCCATAAGTCCACTTATGGAAAAACATAAACACAGTCATCTAGCCTCGCCCAGCAAAGCCTGGGGCCCAAGGGTTGTACACACTCAGCTGAGCCCCTTGGATTCCCCCTCATGCCCAAGCACAGCACAGCCTGGGGACTAGAGAAGTGACTTGAGCTTGAACCTCTTCATTGCCGCCTCTGGGGAGAGCACCTCCTCCTGGGTGGGCTCTCACACCTTAGCGAACGTGAGAAGCAGCTGGAGGATTCATTACAATACAGACGCTTGGGCCCCAAAACTCAGGCTCAGGTCTGAGGAGGGGCTCAGAAGGGCCAAGTTCCTGGCCACCCCGGCATTGGCTGATGGCCCTGCATGGACCTCCCCCCGTGTAATCTGTCAGTGCTTGTCACTCCACGGTGCAGACATGGTTAGACCACAATTGGTAGCACAGTGTTCTCTCCAGCGCATCCGTGTCCAGGCCACCCCGGCACACTCCTCTCAGATGGTCTAAGGACAAGCAGGAGGCAGGAGGGTTTATTTGGATCCGTGTTGGGAGGCCCTCCTAGTAACCTTCTCCCCTTCCAAAGGCCAAACATTGATGACAGTCCTAGGGTATAGCCTGGTCATTGCCAATTCATTACATGCATAACGTAGGGGTGGGCATGGTGGCGAAGTGGATTAAACCATTGCATGGGACACCCACATCCCACATCCAAGGACCTGGGATCAAGTCCCACCTCTACTTCTCATCCAGCTTCCTGCTGATGTGACTGAGAGGCAGTGGATGATGGTCCAAGCACTTGGCTGCCAAGCAGGCTGATGTTGTCATGACGTTGTCACTGCAGGGAACAGAGGCAGGACCCCAGTGGCTGTCTACTGGGCTGCAGACTGCTCCACCTCCCTGAGGTTAGGGGAAAGGCTCTCCAAGTCCCAGAAGGGACCTAGAGTCCTCCTCTGAGATGTCACTGGGTCTTGTTTATCTTCAACTGGAACCGGGAACCCCATGCCAGAGTCAGGCTGGACCCAGCTCTTGTGAGAGGCTTTCTTCATGGCTGTCTCTGTCGTGGGGAAGCCGGGGTCCAAAGCCTGGACTGATCCAGAGAAAGAGATGAATTGAGACAGGAGACTGTGGGGAGGATGGAGGCAGAAGGAGAGTGTGGAGAGGCAGAGGAGGCTGGGCACACGAGCAGGCCAGGGGGCAGTATCCAGTATCTTTCCTGACAGCATCCCCAACTCAGCGCCAACTTCCACACCCACCCCCATCTCTACCTGATGCTTCCCCTACCACTTCTCACCCTCTGGTCTGGCATCCGTATATGTTCAATGCTTATGTATTTATTTTCAGTTTATTTGAAAGGCAGAGCAAGGGAGAGATCTCCCATCCTCTGGTTCACTTCCCAAATGCCCGCAACAGCCAGGGCTGGGCTGGGCTGAAGCCAGGAGCCTGGAACTCCATCCAGTTGTCCCACGTGCCTGTCAAGGACCCAAGTACTTGGACCCCCACCTGCTGCCTCCCAGGCTCTGTAATAGCAGGAAGCTGGAATCAGAGGCGAAGCTGAGACTCAAACTCAGGTACTCTGGTATGGGATGCAGGCATCCCAAGCCATGTCTTAACGCTTGCCCAGATGTTTTAATGAGTTCTCTGTTACCCCACTAGAAGGGAAGTTCCCCAAGGTGCACATTTTGCCTATTTTCTTCACCTCTCTTGTTTCAGTCCCCAGCACAGTTTTGGCACATAGCAGATGCTCACTAAACGTGGGTTGGTTGACAAAAGGGGGCTGGTACACAGTAGGCTTGCCACTGATGTTGCGGGAGCAGGAAGGCTTTGCAAGCGAATCTTTCCCAGAGTTTCATGTCCAGGACAGCATCTGTGGTCCCCAGCAAGGGACAGGAAGTCTATTCTAGCTTGGCAGGTCACCTATGGGAGGCTGAGGATACAGAGAGACCGCTGGTTCCGCCGCGGCTCCCACGCAGCCTTCTTGGACCACGAGGAAATAGACTGCTCTTTCCTGCTCCTTTGGGTACTGAACGAATTCTTCCTCCAAACGAGATTCAGTTCCGAACTCCTGGGCTGTCCCTGCTGTGATCTGGTTCCAGCAGGGACGCCGCCGGGCTGTGTGAAGAAGCAGCCTGGGAACAGTGAGGGCATTAGGACCAGGAGCGAGGCTTGGCTTGGCTTGGGCTGCGTCTGGCACAGGGCTCAGGGCTGAGCGGAGCATGTGTGAAAGGAAATCAGGCACTGCCTGCCGGCTTCGCATCTGTTGATCTGACCCGACTTGAGGCGTCCAAAGGAGGATGGCCGTCGGCCGCTGCTGGACGGGGACTCCACGGCTCCCCCGGACATCTGCCCATCCTTGCAGAGGGAAAGGCGCCCATGGGACCACGCACCTGAGCAGCACGGAGTCATCATTGTTCTCCCAAAGAGAATAGCAGGGCGACAGAACGGGCAGTTGCATGTGAAATCCCCGTGTGTGGGCTTTCAGGAGGCAATTACAGAAATCCACCCAGAGAGACCTGGGTGGGACTTGGGTCCTGGGGCTTTCTGATTGGGGGTGCAAGCAGGTCCCACACGCAGCAGCTGGCCAACGCCAGGTGGGGAAAAAGAGCAGGGTGAGGGACTGGCAGAAACCCTCCAGGTGGAACAAGCAACTGGAAAACCGCTGCAAGCTGGAAGGATCCCAGAGAGAGGCAAGACTGTGAACTTGAACATGACCTGCTGCACTTGGCAAGTCCTAGCACCATGCTGCTGAGAAAGCGGTACCGGCCGGGGCCTCGCCAGCGACTCCAGTTCCTCCTGCTGCTCCCGGTGCTGGGCTGCATGCTGGTGATGGCAGCCATGCTACACCCTCCCACGCACACCGCCCCCCACACTGGCACGGCCCCGGCCAGCCAGCGCAGCCTGGATGCTGGGGACCGCCTGGACTTTGGGGACTCCCAGGAGTGGGTGCTGGAGGCTGAGGCCGAGGGTGAAGAGTACGACCCCCTGGAGGGGCTGCCGCCCTTGATCTCGCTGTGGGAGGATGAGCTGCTGGTGGCCGTGGCCTCCCCCAGGGCCAGAAGGAACCAGAGCCGCGGCAGGAGAGGGGGCAGCTACCGGCTCATCAAGCAGCCTCGAAGGAGGCAGGACGAGGGAGCCCCAGACACAGACTGGGGAGCTGAGGAGGACGGGGAGGTGTCTGAAGAAGAGGCCCTGAGCCCACTGGGCCTGGACCCACGTGGCCTCAGCGAGGCCCTCAGCGCGCACCTGCCCCTGCAGCGGGCCCTGCCCGAGGCCCGGCACCCGCTGTAAGTAACGCCCTCGCTTTCCCTTGCCCGGCGTGCAGGGCAGGGACACGCACTTCCGGCGTCTCCTCTGTGTGCAGGTGGGATCCAGGGCTGTGTACTGAACGAGCCCCCGGGGACGAACCACTGTCCTAGGGAGGGGAAAGTGAGACACTGCAGCTCCTTCTTCCTCCTCCCCACCCGTCCCCTGTGTCTGCGCTCTCTGGGGTTATCTCCGGCGTTATCAGCATAGCGCAGGGGGAGGGCGGAGCGTGTGTCCCCCACCCCCACCCCGCCCCAGGCTGCTTCTAGCGCCTCTGAGCATCTTTGTGTAGTGGGATGGTTGTTTGTGTTTGCTTTTACTTTGGTGCAAAATAACAGCTGCGGTGAAGTGTGTGTGGACTTTGGCATGGACCCGGGTGGAATGGAAGAGTTGCTCGGGCGGAGCCCTAAGGACTCTATAGGATGGGTGCCGGTCTTGTGAGTGTGCAATCGAGGTAGAGAGAGGCCGAGTGGCTTGCCCACAGTCGCAGAGCTAGGAGACACCAGAGCAGGGAGATGAAGTCAGGCGTGTGAGCTGGAGTAAGCCGGAAGCGCCACCTTGGGCTACCTAGTCCACTGGTCCCAGGGGAATGCTCCAGGGCCCAGGAGCTCAGTTCCTGTACCTACTGCAGCTTAGCTGTGCCTAGGTAGCTGGTGGCCTCGCTGTCACCCTGGCGGGGGTGGCTACTGACCAGTGCACAGGGACTGATGCAGCTGGTGAGTGGAACCATAGAGGTCCCTCCCCTGTAAGTGGCTGCTCTTCCCAGAGCAGTTTCCTGGAAAGCATACACATCCTGTATTCCTCGGGGTCAGAGGACACGAGGACACATCCTCCTCAGGCCCCCTGCCCTGGTCAGCCCTCAGCCCAGATCTCCAGGGCAGGCAAAGGCAGGCGCAGCACCCAGGAGCCAACGCCTCCCCACACTGCACGCTGCATGCCCTGGGGCCCTTGCCCACCTGTCCTCGTCTCAGCTCTAGCTCCCGCCCCATTCATCTGCACCCTGGAGTTTGAGCTCAGTGCACTCATTGCAAGTGAAGCTAAATGGTCAGGGATGTGGCTGTCTCCTTTGCCATGCTGTGAGCCCCAGGGAGGGTGGGGACTGAGTGTGGACAGTACAGCAGTTACAGTAATGACCGCTGAATGAGTGGGCATGTGCTGTTCAAACTCTTCTCAGCCACTCTGCCATTGCCTTAGAGCCAGCGTGAATATCCTCCTTTTGCAAACGAGAAACATCGCCTCAAACAAGGAGGTCCACAAGGATGTGTGTGTGTGAATGTGTGTCTGCGTGTCTGCATAGTACACACGCACATCCGTGGGTGCATTGTGTCTGTGTGTTTGTGCAGGTGTGTGTAGTGTAAGTACTGCACACTGTGTGAGCATTGTTGTGTAGGTATTAAATAGATCCTGTGCATCCTTGTTGTCTGTGTTACAGTGTGTAGTGCCTGTGTATGTTGTATATGAGGTGTGAGTGTGTAGGTATTAAGGGTGCTTTGTCATGTGTGCACATGTGTTGGTGTTGGCATGCATGCATATATCATGCATGTGATGCATATGTATGTTGCAATGTGTTCTTTGCACGTTTGCAGGGTGCACATGTGCATATGTGTTGTATTGTGACTTTGTTGCATAGGCATGCTCAGCTTGTGTTGACTGGGTGAATATCATGTGCTCCTGTGTGTTAGAAATGCATTGGATGAGTGGGATGTGTGTACTCACAAAAGTGTGTTAGGCATGTGGTGTGAAGGGCATGGATGTGTCATGTGTGTTTGATAGAAGTGTGGATGAATTTTGCTATGTGTTCTCTGTGTATGTGTGTGCAGCACGTTTGTGTGTGGAGTATGTTGGTGTGGTGTGATATGCACAGGTACGTGGTTGGCTAGTACTTGTGTGGCTACGTATTGGTTGTGAGTGTGTTGAGTGTGTCATGCATGTGGTGTGAGGTGATGCACATGTGTGCAAGTGTGTGGTGCAAGTCTGGGTGTATTTTGCACCATGTGAGTTTGATAGGAACCCTTCAACTGGTACTTCTTCAGCCCGGGGAATCCACTCTTCTCGGTTTGCCTGGGACTTTTCCGATGGTAGCACTCCCCCTCCAGGGGGAGGGGAACAGGAGGCTTCGTCCCCCAGCTTCAGGTTCGCACAGCCGCCGGCTCCGTGCGGAGGCGTGCAGCGCCCCCTGCCGGTCGCTCCAGCACGTGCAGCCAGTGCAGAGCAGTCGGGGTGGGGTGCCCAGACCCGCCTCCCACCAGCGGGTGGTTGCCAGCCCTCCCCTCCCCCGCACCTTGCCTGAACACCCCAGAGGCAGCCGCCACCACCTTCTCCTAGGGTGACAGCATTTTCCTCCCATCCCACCCCTTTAAAAATGGGCAGAAACACAACACAGGACAGAAACAGCATATATCAGGCACCTACTGTGTACAGGCCCTGCACTGCTGTTTTCCCATCAGGGCAAGGGGGACACTAGAGCGCTCAGAGTCCCTGCCTCCCGCTGTAGGACACCACCTACCAACCCTTGCTCAGACCTTGAATCCCCGGGCTCAATTCTTACAGCACAACCTCCAGACCAACTCTGAAAGGTGCCTGCTTCCCCTTGCCCAGGACACGGGCCTTCTCTGAGTACCTCTGGGCTCATTGCTGGGCTCAGTTTGAATAGGAGCTAAGCTAGGAAAGCTGCCAATAATGCAAGACCCCAAAAAAAAATCCATGTGAAAGGAATCATAAAAGGGGTCTCTGGAAATGTTTATGGAGTGCAAACTATGTGCACAGATTCTGCCACATGGTGTTCATGGATTCCCATAACAAGCCTGACAGGTAGGTTCCATTTGACAGATGGGAAAATCGAGGCACAGCAAGGTGGAGGGACCTGGGCTGTCTGACACCAAAGTCTCATCAGACTTTTAAGCTTTCACTTCCCAGGCCAGGGGTTGGGGAAGTCACACGGGCTGCAGGCATTTCAAGTGGTTTCATAGGAGAAGTCTCAGAGATGCATGGGGAGACTCATGGGAGGACGCTGATCCCGGCGCCTGGGGTGGCCCTGAGGAGCCAGAAGCCTCTCACCGCAGAGCCCCAGAGGAGCTCAGCTGGGGTGCACAGCGCAACAGCATCAGGGGCCACTCTGTACAGGGTCAGATCCGACGTGCGGGGTGGGGATGAAGTGGCTTCCACTCCACAGATGAAATGGAGAGAAGGACCGTGGGGGGTGAGACCGAGGAGGAGGATTTGTGCAGTGCTCCAAGGCTCCTCCCGAGGTCAGGGCGTGGAAGTCGGACCCTTTCCCGGTTAGCAGATACTTGGCTCCCGCCCAGCAGGGGATCCCGCAGGGGCGCCTCCGCCAGCTCCCTCCAGGGTGCCGCTGCTGCGGCGGCTCCAGGGACACTGTGAGAAGCTCTCCTCCAGCCACCCTCTTCCTACCAAACTGACTGGCCGGAGCGTGGCTCCTCAAGCTTCCTCGTGCCCGGGGCTCACCCGGGGTCTGCTGAAGTGCAGGGGCCAGAGCAGGGGCAGCATGCTGGCTGCAGCTTGTTGCCAGGCAGAGGTCGCTGTTGCAATGCACGGGCTCTGTCCAGTTCCCCGCAGTAGCTGGTAGAGCCACCCCAGGATGACTGCCCACCTGCTGTGGGCCAGGACAGCCCGAGAGACCACAAAGCAGAGCAGGGTCAGCAGGCAGGGGCATCCATAAATCTGGGGGTGGGTAATGACATGCAAGACAGCCAGGGGACCGGGGCAGGGGGCGGTGGTACAGGAACAGGCTGGAGCTCAGCCCTCCCCACCCCACCACCCAGGACGGGGAACGCAGCCCAGCACAGACAGGAGGAGCCTGCTCCGCTTGGGCCCCACTCTCCAAGCCACAAGCCACTAAGGTACAAGCCCCCAGCTTGCAGCCCATCCTTCCATGGTTTTGCAGTGTAGACAGAGCTGAGCAGCACGCTGGGAGAGGCTCGTGTCCTCACAGTAGCCCGTGAGGTAGGGTCCCGCTCTCTACTTTGGGACAAACCCAGGTGGCCATGAGATTGGATTGGAGGTGGTGGCCCACACCTGTGTCTCTCCATCTCCGGGGAGGGGTCGGGGGGAATCACTGGTGTTCTTCACCCCAGAGTGCTCACTGTGTGGTCCCAGACTTGCAGCATCTCAGTCCCACTCAGACCCACTGGATAAAAGCTCTTGGGTGATTCACGTTCGTGTAGGAGCTTCAGAAGCCCTGGCAAGGCCAGAGGTATGCCTGACGTTCCACCTGACCACACGTTGGAGAACCTGCGGATCCCCATCAACCAGGACCACGGGAATCCTACCCCCCACCCCGCCCCTCTCTCAGTGATTCCACTGTGCAGCCAGGTCCAACAGGTGAGCAGGAACCAAGCTGCTCAGACAGCTTGGACTGAGGGGCTACGGCAGGTTTCCACGGGGAGGGAACGGGGCAGGGAACCTTCCAGACAAGGCTGGGGGAAGTGGGCAGGCAGGAAGCTCTCGGCCGTAGGACTTTGGGGGATTGGCCTTCCCAGCATGCCTCAGCAGCTGGAGGCCAGGCACCTGCTCAAGTATCCTGCCCTTCTGTCCCCAACCTTCTCTTTTTCTTTTTTGTAAAGATTTATTTATTTATTTGAAAGAGTTACACAGAAAGGAGAGGAAGAGAGAGACAGAGAGATCTTCCAACCGCTGGTTCACTCCCCAATTGGCTGCAACAGCTGGAGCTGCACCGATCCGAAGCCAGGAGCCAGGAGCTTCTTCTGGATCTCCCACGTGGGTGCAGGGGCCCAAGGGCTTAGGCCATTTTCTACTGCTATCCCAGGCCGTAGCAGAGAGCTGGATTGGAAGTGGAGCAGGGGCCAGCGCTGTGGTGCAGTAGGTTAATCCTCCGCCTGTGATGTCGGCATCCCATGTGGGCACCAGTTCTAGTCCCAACTGCCCCTCTTCCAATTCAGCTCTCTGCTCTGGCCTGGGCAAGTAGGCCAGGAGCCAGGAGCTTCCACGGACAGAGAGGAATAGGCAGGCGGCGGCAGGGTCAGCACTCACTGCAGCTCCCTCGACCTCCCCTCCCAGCCTTAAGTTCCATTCTGGGGAGGGCTCAGCTCCAGGCTGTGGCCCAGCCCTAGCAGCCCTGGGCCCGGCCTGCAAGTTGCTGCTCCTGAGATGCACCTGCCCCCTCCTGTCGCAGTCGAGCCTGCTGCACTCTGGGCTTCTCTCGGGGAGCAGGAATGGGCTGTGGGGTAGCGCTCCCTATCAGTGCTGAGAGGCAGCCTGTGCGCTTCTGGGAACAAGAACAATGGTGCCTTTCTTTGTCCACCGAACAAGCATTTACTTAACAACCATTAGAAGTAAGAAGGTGATTGGCCGGTGCCTTGGTGCAGCAGGTTAGGTCGCCATCTGCATCCCATAGAAGTACCGGTTCGAGTCCTGGCTGCTCCACTTCTGAACCAGCTCCCTGCCAGTGCACCTGGAAAAGCAGTGGAAGATGGCCCAAGTGCTTTGGCCCCTGCACCCATGTGGGAGACCCAGATGAGGCTTCTGGCTGCTGGCTTTGGCCTGTCCCAGCTCTGGCCATTTGGAGAATAAACCAGCAGATGAAAGATCTCTGTCTCTCCTCTCTCTCTGTCTCTCCATCTCTCTGTGACTTTTTCAAATAAATAAATAAATCTTAAAACAAAAAAAAAAAAAAAGAAAGAAAAAGTAGGTTAGCAAGGCTCAGCCTCAACCCACAGAGCTTGGGGAATTTGCTACGGAATGCAGACAAGAAACCAGGCTTTTAGGTCTGTGGGCTTAGCACCAAGCCGGGAGCCTCTTCTGATTGGGTAGGAGCTGGGAGCCAGTAACCCCCAAACATCTGTAGAATCCTCTGTCCTCTGGCCAGTTGAAGGGAGGGTAGAGGGAGCCTGGGTGCTTCAGCCAGGCCATCCGGCCCAAGGCGATGACTCACTGTCTTCCAATCAGCATCCAAATGTGTTTTCCAAGTTCATGGGGGATGCTGGCCCTGCATCACCACACAGCATGTGTCTGCACATATGTGCCTTAGCTCCTCTGATCTTGCAAGGGAACAAGAAAGCTGGTGTGGATTGAAAGGCTCATTGGCCAGGGCTACCCCTCTTAATCCAGGCTGCACCCCTGCACTGGGGAAGGGTGGCAGCATCCGTGTTGGCTCAATAGGGGCTGTAAATGGCAGGGTCAGGATTCAGATCTGAGCTGATTTGACTCCAAAGCTTTGGGGTCTTTGTTGGCACTCAGAAGATGAACAGGTGAGGTCAGGGGTGTGGGCTCCTAGACACTTACAGCAAATACACCCTGAGACAGGGAAATACTCACCAGGCACAAAGAGAGAAGACCCGTTATTTAATAATAAAAATGTGACTTTCTTCCCAGCCCTCTGTGTAGGAGGGGCTGGTGAGTTGGGACGATCACACCTTTACGATGTCCCAAAGCCTTTGCTTCACACTGCCTCGATGCGTGCCTCAGCAGTGCCCTGGTGCCGTGTGGTGGGGGTCGTGTGCACCCCTCCAGCACAGAGCACCACGGGTTCAGAGCAGTGGAGCGGCTTGCCCCCCACCCCTTGCTTGGATCACCCAGCTACCATATTCTCTCGAGGATCTGAAGTGGCTTAGAAGCTACAGCCCAAGAGACAGCCTTGCTATTACTGCGATTTGTGGTCAGGATCGGGCAAGTGCACTTGTCTTTGAGAGTTCCCACCTCCAGACCTCAGCAGAGTCTATGACACCTTCCGGGACCACCGATCCCCACCCGCACGCGTTCTCTTCTTGAACGTCTCCTCTGGGCACTCGGTATGCTGTCAAATCATGACCTGGTCATCTGTTTAAGGGGCTACAAACTCCACAACATTAGGGACTAGCTTAGTTTGCATCCCCTTCCGTAGCAGGTCCTAAGACAAGAAATTGCCTTGCGGATGATCCCAAGGAGGACTGGCAGGTGGGGGCCTGGGAGAAGGGAGGCAGTTAAGGAAAGGTGCATTTTCAGGGCAGTTGCTTCTATGGGCCCTGCTGGGGAGCTGTGAGCTCCCTGTAGAACCAGCATCTCAGCAGAAGCAGCCTCTGCCCCTGGGGACCAGGGTGCTGGGTGTTAATCCTCAACTCTGTTCGGTCATTGGCTCGGGGCAGCGCTCTGTGTTGTAGGTACAAGTTCATCAAGCAGCTTTTCAGGCCTGCTGGTCCCCAGCGAGGTCATCTCTGCAGTGGAAGAAAGCCCCCTGACAACTGGAAGTTATAATGCAATGGGCAGGTGCACCCCAGAGTCTGCTCTTGGACCGCATCTATTTAATTCCGCTTCCAGTCCTATCCCACGTTAGACTGTCGGTGAGTATCTGTCCAAGGGTGGAGAGAAGGATCAAAAGTCAAGATCAAAGAGGAAGCCGGGATGAAGACACATTCCCCAAAACTGAGTCTGAGCTGCTGCCTGGTGGCGCTGGGGGCACAGCGGCTGGGCCGGCTCCAGATGAGCGAGTGTGGAAGGCAGCCAGGATGGTTACTGCCTCCCTGAGTCTCTGGGGCGGTGCAGCTCGTGCAAAGGAACTCACAGTTTGCCTGTTTCTCCAACAACCCTCTGTCGTCATCACTCTGTGACACAATCCCGAACATCCTGCGAGCATTTAGTCTGAGATGGCCGTACGTGCCTCTCTGTGTGCACACAGCCAAGGCCACTGGGTTTGGAGTCAGACTGAACCTCAGCAGGTGGCTGTGTCACTCACCCTAAATAAGCCCCTTAAGCGCTCTGGGCTCTCACTTCTTCACCTTCAAGATGGAAAGTGTGTCCATTATCCAGTATTGTGTGACACACGCCCTCCAAACTTAGTGGCTTTAAAAAAAAAAGCCACAGAGAATCCTGACTTCATAAAAACACAAAACTTGTGCGTCAAAGAATCCCATCATGAAAATGAAAGAGAACCCAGGAATGAGAGAAAAATACTTGCAGATCTTCTACTCAATAGAGGAGTTGTATTCATGATACATAAAGAACACCTACAAGCAAACAAGAAAAAGATGGCCGATTGGAAATCGAGCCGAGGAGTTGAACAGATAGGCCTGCAAATAAGGCATGGAAGTGACACGTGGCAGCTAGGAAGACGGGGCTACCGCAGGCTCCCTCCCACAGACCCCGCCCTTCGGAAGGGACATGGCCCGCATTTTTACAAAAACAAAGCTATCAAAGCCACTGCTCCGTCCACCGCCGATTAGAAACCTTTGCTCCCAGAGGCCGCCTCCGTGGTGGAGAACATTGCACGGTTAGGCCAGGCTTCAGGGACTTGAGTAGCTCTTCTCATCTTCCTGACTTTGTAGACAAAGCACTCGAGGCCCAGAGAGGCATCCAGGCATGAGAGAGGCGGCGTCCAAGAGTGAGAACATTGGCTGTGCTCCCCTGGCAAGCACGAACCCATCCAATTCTTCAACAAGTCCATTTTACAGATGAAGAAACTGAGGTCAACTAATGCCCATGCTCCGAAGGGACTTAATGGAGTAAAAAAATGGGTGTGAGAGGGGCTGGTGCTGTGGTATAGCAGGTTAAAGCCCTAGCCTGAAGCGCCGGCATCCCGTATGGGCGCTGGTTCTAGTCCCGGCTGCTCCACTTCTGATCCAGCTCTCAGCTATGGCCTGGGAAAGCAGTAGAAGATGGCCCAGGTCCTTGGGCCTCTGCATCCACGTGGGAGACCCTGAAGAAGCTCCTGGCTCCTGGCTTCAGCCTGGCTCAGCCCTGGCCATTGTGGCCATTTGGGGAGTGAGCTAGTGGATGGAAGACCTCTTTCTGTCTCTGGCTCTGTCTCTCTCTCTCCTCTCTTTGCAACTCTGCTTAAAGAAAGGAAGTAGTTCAGGACTCACCCTCTGCCAGGGAGTGGTTGGGCTGTAGTTAATGAAGGCCACCACGAATACGATCCCGAGCGCCCCCTGGTGTCCGTGGCTGACCATGGCCTGCAGAAGGCTGAGGACCCGCTTCGACACCCTGTTTCTGGTGTGTCTGCCCCGGGCAGAGCCAGGCTGAGCCCGCCCGTCACTCCGCCTCCCTTTCACCTTCACAGGTGCCTGCAGGGGTTGGTAATCCGGGTTCTTGCGATACCCCCCCAACCCAGAAAGGCGGCAGCACCTCCGAACACCCGCGGGAGGCTGAGCTGCCGAAAGTGCGATGCAGTCTCTTTGCAAACCCAAGGAGAGCCGCTGGAGCCGGGGAGAGGCGGGTGCGTCTAGCCTTGTCGCTCAGGGTCTCTTCCCCGCAGGTGCCTGCAGCAGCCGCCGCCAGGGGGCAGCCTGCCCACGGCCAGCGTCATCCTGTGCTTCCACGACGAGGCCTGGGCCACCCTCCTGAGGACCGTGCACAGCATCCTGGACACCGCGCCCCGGGCCGTCCTGAAGGAGGTCATCCTCGTGGACGACCTCAGCCAGCAAGGTAGCCGTGGGCGTGGCCAAGGGGTGGGGGCTAGGCCAAGCGCCCCACCCAGGGGGCGGAGCTCCAGGTGAGGGATCCCTTGCAAGTAGACAAATCCCTGGAGTACCATGGGGAAGCCACCAAGAGAGAGGCCTGGGTGGAGGGCTGCTCCGCGGAGGGGGTCTCTCAGTACACAGTGCAGTGAACCTCTCACCGAGACCTGTGCTCGGATGGTCGCTCTGTGAGCGCCCACAACCTCGCCGACCCCAGGCGAAGGCTCTACGTGCATCAGCTCTGACAGCGTTGCTTAGAGCCGCCCATCACTCTCCAGGCGGGGTTGGCCGCGGAGAGACACGGTGGCCAGGGGTCTCTGCCTGCCCAGCCTGCTCACGGCGGTGGGTGGCGCCGGCAGGAGGGACACGCAGGTGCAGCACTGGCCGGGCTGGCCCATGTAGGTGCTCTCCAAGCCCTGGGCAGAGCCAGGCTCCTCCTGGGAGCACACCTGTGCCCCTTCCCCACCCACGATGACCTTGTCTCTGGGGAAGCGACCGCCTCCCAGCAGCCTCACCGCTGGGTGTCAGGGGCCCCGCCCAGCAACGAAGCCGCTCACCCCGCGCCCACTCTCCCTCTGCCCCTCACCACCAGGCTGGTGGATCAGGAGGGATTGTGATTTATTTGCTGCAGTGTCTTAACCAACCCAGAGATTCATCTTTATTGTAGCTCAGGAAGTCCTCTCACCTAGTTTATTTCCACAACAGCTGCCCCTAAGCAGCCAGGGAGGCTTGCAAGGTGTTTTTAGCTGCTTTGAGCTAAGCTGAGCTCAGTCAGAGACGTGGAAGGGGAGAAGAAACACTCAACGCAGCCCAGCCACCCACGCACAAATCTATAGATTTGAATAGCTAAGCTAACAGAGGTCCCTCTCTAGGGACTGGCTCCAGGCTGCCAACCTTACGAGAAAAGCCATTACTATGTACTCCATCAGCCCAGCATTTTGCCAGTGAGAAATGCAACAGCATGCAGGCTGCAGATCCTGCGTCCCCGTGAGGACCCTGCTGGCCATACAGAAATGCAGGGGCAGCCGGGCGGGCGGCGTCTGGGGTGTGGCGCAGGGAGTGTGCCTGGGACTGCCTGGGCCTTTCTCGGCCTCCAGAGAAACCCAGCTGCTCCAGCCGCGGACAAGGCCGCCCCTGCGTGGGGATCCGGGCGCACCTGCTTGCCTCCTGGTTCGCTTCTGCTCGGCGCGGGTGCTGAGCGCCTCCTGGCGGCCAGGCCCTGCCCGCGGGCTCGCGGCGTACTGGCACAGGAGGCAGGGTCCCTTGCCCTGGGGGCGGTCTTTGTCCTGGCAGGAGCTCCCTTTGTCTAAGGGTTCCTGGAGACCACTGCTTCTCTGTGTAGACGCGGCCCCTGAGTCTACAGTCTGAGGCCAGGTGCCCCAGAAGCGGCCCCTGAGATGCGATGGTTTTGAGGGTGTCCCGGGGGGCGGCCTCTGTCCCCAGGTGGGGAGTGGTCTGGAGCATAAACCTCACTGCAGAGTCGGACCTGGGCATCCCGGGCTGGGGGCCGTGTCCTGCATGAGCCCTGGGTACCCAAGGACACGTTTCCAGAAAGAGTACAGATTGAAGCTAGCAGCACACCACAGCGGTGGGGGGCAAGCGACAAGTGAAAGGGACCCCAGGACACCCGGACAGGACACCAATGGTATCTGCTAGGACTTCCCCTGGGGCTGGCGTTCCAAGAAGCTGAGCCCCAGATGGGGATCTGTGTGCATGGGATTTTGATTGATTGATCGATTGAGGGTAAGCACTCATTCAGAGCACAACAGCAAGGTCTCCTCTTCGCTGTTTTCACAACACCACCCCTCCTGGTGTTCAGTGGAAAAACCCTGACCCATCCCAAACCAAGGAAGCATCGGGCGCCATAGCAACAACCACACCGTAATAAGATCCTAGAGTGTTGGGACCGTGGTCCCCAGAAAGAGCGGATGACTGACCCTAGTTAGTGGTGGTCTCCCCGGCCCACTGACCATGACCCTGCAACTCCAGGACAGCTCAAGTCTGCTCTCAGCGAGCACGTGGCCAGGCTGGAGCGAGTGAGGCTGATCAGGAGCAACAAGAGACTGGGCACCGCCGGGGCCCGAATGCTGGGGGCCGCCAGGGCCACGGCCGACGTGCTGGTCTTCATGGATGCCCACTGCGAGTGCCACCCGGGCTGGCTGGAGCCCCTCCTCAGCAGAATAGCCGGCGACAGGTAATCCCTCCTGGGGGTGGGGGAATGCTGTCCAGCCCCCGCCGCTCGCAGGGCATCTGTGCACCACAGGGATGGCCAGGTCCCCGCAGCTGGGGACAGCTGTTCCTAGGTAGTTTGCAGGTGAAGAAGCATGGGGAGTTCTTCCACTCCATATCCTTGTGTTTTAGAGCAAGAAACAGCCCCAGAGCACACTTTTCTGAGGAGTTATGAATACTTAAAAAATCCTATTAAGTTGCATGGGAAGGGTAATGTTATACAACGGTTATCGTTACCTTTGATGAAAATCTGGCAATTTAATTCTTATGTAACAGGAGAGAGAGAGAGAGAGAGAGAGAGAGAGAGAGAGATCGAGATCGCACCTGCTGGTTCATTCCCCAAATGCCTACAGTGACCAGAGCTGAGTTGAAGCTGGAGCCAGCAGTCAGGAATTCAACCCAAGTCTCCCATGTGCATGGCTGGAACCCAAAGTACTTGAGCCATCGTCTGCTGCCTCCCGGGATCTGCATTAGAAGGAAGTTAGAGTTAGGTGCCAAAGCCAGGAATTAAACTCAGGTGCTCTGATGTGAGACGAGGGTATCTTACCTGCTAGGTTAAATGCTCACGCCCAAAAAGTCAGCTGTTTTCATTAAGACTACAGCAGAACCCGAATAGGGAGTTGACAGTCTCTAAACCACCCTAGGCCATAGGTCACGCAGCCATCAAGTGGAAGCATTTGATTCTGTGATCAGCAAAGTTTCACAAAGAGCTGGCATTCTTTGCTTCTCTGGTTCACATGAGGGTTCTTCAAAAATCTCATGGAAAAAAGGAATTAGAAGATAAGTTTATTTTGGTATACACAGAAATATTGAAATCCAGGGATAGCTTTCCTAATATATATTTTCCATGAACTTTTTATAAAAGAAGATTTTTAATTAATTAATTTATTCAAAAGACAGAGAAAGAGAGAGAGAGAGGAGAGAGAGAGAGAGAGAGAGAGAGAGAGCGCTCTTCCATCTGCTGGTTCACTCTCCAAATGGCCCCAACTGCTGGAGCTCGGCCAGTCCAAGGCCAGGAGCTTCTTCCAGGTCTCCCACATGGGTGCAGGGGCCCAAGGCCTTGGGCCATCTTCTACTGCTTTCCCAGGCCATAGTAGAGAACTGGATGGGAAGTGGAGCAGCTGGGACTTGAACCAATGCCCATATGGGATGCCTGCACTGCAGGCAGCAGCTTTTCCAGCTATGCCACAGCACCGGCCCCCATACATGGGATTTTAAAATGTCTAATAATTACATTACAAACTAGAAACAGGTGAAATTAATTTTAGCAACATATTTTTGGTAAACCCAACACATCCAAATATTATCATTCCAACGTATGATCAATACAAAAGCTATTAAGATTTCCTATACTTTTTTTTCACGTATTCCTTCTCCATCCGGGCTGTGTGTTACACTTCAGCCACGTCTCAGTCTGGACAACCCACAGCTGAGGTGCCCGGTGGGCAAGAGGGGCTGGTGGGTAGCCCCAGTGTGGATTGTGTGTGCATCCTCCAGGCGGCGACGGGTTTGTGTCCCTCGTTTGAGCCCGCGATTGTCTGCAGGAGCCGTGTGGTGTCTCCGGTCATAGACGTGGTGGACTGGAAGACTCTCCATTATCAACCCTCCCCGGAGCTGCAGCGTGGGGTGCTGGACTGGAGGCTGGATTTCCGCTGGGAGCCTTTGCCGGAGCACGCGCAGAAAGCCCTCCAGTCCCCCATCAGCCCTATCCGGTGCGCGGCTGCCATCTCCCGGAGCGCAGGGGCCGGTGGTACCGGGCGGGTGTGGTCGGTCCGTCACTGGGGTCCGGTGACGCTCCCGCAGGTAGCAGCGGTGCGGGGAAGTGAAAGAGGCTGACCCGGGATCTTGGCCCAGCTGCCTCACCAGGAAGGAAGACACCAGAGACCCGGAGGGGAAAGAGAGGAGGGGAGAGCCCGGCTGCTCCCTTCTCGCACGTCTCTCAAACCTCAGCCTCCTTCCAGAACGCCTCTCCAGGGCGCCGCGAGCCCGAGCTAGGGGAGCCCCGGCGCGGTCCCTGGGACAGCAGGCGGGTGGAAAGTCCTGGGCGGCCGTAATCCTCCCTCCACAAAGTGCGGGGATTTCCCACACCCTTGCTTTACTCCGGGTAATGGTGGAAAGCCCCGGGGCCCAAGTGCAGCCACTGCCCGCCCTGCTGGGGAGCCCCGCCCCGGCCTCACGAGCGGCGCCTTGGTTCTGAGCTGCGGCCTCTTGTCCCTCTTCTCTGTCCAGGAGCCCTGTGGTGCCCAGAGAGGTGGTGGCCGTGGACAGACACTACTTCCAAAACACTGGCGCCTACGAGCCCCTCCTGTCTCCAAGCGGTGCTGAAAACCTCGAACTGTCTTTCAAGGTGCGCCCTAGAGCCAGGAAGGGCAAGGGTTGGGGTCTCTGTGGGTGTGGTCTGTGTGGGTGAGGTCTCTGTGGGTGTGGTCTCTGTGAGTGGAGTCTGTGGGTGGGCTCTCTGTGGTTGGGGTCTCTGTGGGTGTGGCCTCTGTGGTTGGGGCCTCTGTGGGTGGGCTCTCTGTGGATGGAGTCTGCACATGAGGTCTTTGTGGGTGTGGACTCTGCCAGTGGGGTCTCTGGGTGGTGTCTCTGTGGGTGGGGTCTCTGTGGGTAGGGTCTCTGTGGGTGTGGTCTCTGTGGGTATGGACTCTGCCAGTGGGGGGTCTCTGTGGGGGGGTCTCTGGGTGTGGTCTCTGTAGGTGGGGTCTCTGCAGGTGTGGTCTCTGGGCAGGATCTCTGTGGGCGGGGTCTATGTGGGTGGAGTCTCTGGGCGGGGTCTCTCTCTGAAGGTGGGACTCTCTGAGGTCAAGGCCAAGGCTGCAGAAGGACTCTGAAGTCTGCGCCCTGTCAGGGCCCACCTGCCTACCTCCACCCCTTTCCCTGGCTCCTGTGTGAGAAAGGCTTCCAGCAGTCCTTTGCCCTTCATACAGCTCACGAGGTTCTCACGCGGTCTGCATCCATGGCACCCTTTGTGTCTTAGCACACACAGGTCAGAACAAATCCTGGACAGCTCTGTGCTCCAAGAGTCTCGGTGCATGCCCATCTGACACTCAGCACCTGTTGGGCACTGCCCAGCCTCCCCCGCCTTGGCATCAGACTGGACCCTAGCCCCAGATCTCCTGGTCCACACGGGCTTAGCATAGCGCTTGTTCGTCCACAGTAACCTCCCATAGCCCCGTCATGGAAAGTGCACAGATCTGCCACTGAGAGCGTAAATTAACTCCTGCTGTGGTTTGAGACCTCAGACGCTGCTGCTGTGTTTTCTGTCAAAAATTCAAAGCACTCCTTGTGCACGATGAGTTTGCTGGGGCACCTTGGGTTTGGGATCCCCAGCCATGGTGTGCTGCTCCCTCCAACCAGTATCCCCGTATGAGAGGTCAGAGGCTTCCTATGAGGGAACCTCGGGCCTTTGGGAGAGGGAGCGAGGATGGTAGGGAGCAGAGAGAAGCCCCCGGTCGTGGGGGAGACTCGGCGTGAGGACAGCGGGTGCACAGCTCTGGTGCCTAGCAGGAGAAACTCCCAGGCCACCAGGGCCACCCCTCTTGCTACAGAATCCCACCCTCCAGGGGGCAGGGGGTGGTGGTGGGCAGGGCTGTGGATCAGCACAGCGGTTTCCAAGTGAGAGCAGGTGTCTTCCAGCGCAACACATCTGGGCGGTCACCCCAGCTTCCTGCTGCTCCCTGCCCTGCCCGGGAAGGGGCCCGTCTGGAAACCGGGAGGATTCTGGTCAGGTCCGATCTGGTCCGGTCCGTGCATTTGGCCAGCCCCTTGCGGCGGGACGGGGGGCAGGGCCGCCTGGAAGTGGACTGCAGCGCTTTCCCCCACACACACACCCCCATCCCACTCCCCTCGCGGCAGGCCTGGCTCTGTGGTGGCTCCGTTGAGATCCTGCCCTGCTCGCGGGTGGGCCACGTCTACCGCGACTGGGAGGCACACTCCCCGCTCGAACAGGAGGCGGCGCTGCGGAGCAAGGTCCGCCTCGCTGAGACCTGGCTGGGCTCCTTCAAAGACACCTTCTACAGGCACTGCCCAGAGGCCGCGTCCCTGAGCCAGGTGAGGAGGGGGACAGGTGGGGCTGCTGGGCCAAGGGGGCCCTGCCTCCTGCGGGACGAGGATGTGGAAGCTTCCGGCTTGAGCTTCCCTTAAGCTGAACTGTCACGTGGCTCCTCTTCCTGGTGGGCTTGTCCTCTGCCTCTCCCAGCCTCTCTCTCTGCACCCTGCACACCCCCCCCCCCCATAGCACAGCTGGCCTTGGCTGGGACTCCCTGATGGCCATGGGCTGACGTCTCAGCAGTGCAGCCCTTCACCACGGGACCAGAGGAGAGACAGAACGCAGATGAGCAAGGTCTCCCAGGGCCCTGAGCAGAGCGCTCCAGGCTGGGGAAATTATCCATGACGTGAAATACATACAAAAGCAAAGAGAACAGTAAACATTTGAAATTCCCCAAACAGTGCATCATTGATGGGGGAGAGCTGCCGCTTGGCCAGTTCCTATGGAGTAACACGGGCATGCCGTTCCATGGGATATAGGTTCACGTCCATGCTCGCTGTGCTGGGACTGCCGGGTCCACAGGGATCCAGGGACAGCTCCCACAGTCTGTCACCAGCCCGCACTCACTCAGGGCTGAGCCGGATGTGAGGATCACCATGGGCTCCTGCCATGGGGAGACAAGCTGTGCCCCCCGCTCCCCCACCCCCACCAACAGCCTTCCCCTGAGTGCAGGGAAAACCTCCAACAGGGCGCCCCTTGGAGGACCCCACGCCTCCCCTTCCTCTCTGATCCTTGAGGCTTTGCCTCTCGGCCAGCCACCATGGATCCAGCTCCCTCCCTCAGTTGCAATGGCCTCCAGGGCCTGGGTTGTGGGGGCTCCTTGAACTCCAAGATGGTTTTTCAGTATTTTTTTTTCACCTGGAGAAAGTGCCCCTGGGCTCGCTCGCTCTTGCTCTCTCTCTCGCTCTCTCTCTCTCTCGCTCTCTCTCTCTCTGTTTCAGACATTCTGCCTTTCAAATAGATAGATAGATCTTTAAGACTAATGAATTAACACAAGGCATCTTCAAAGAGTTCATGGGAAATGCGTATTGCGGAAAAATTCAAAAAAATGTTTGCACGAAAGTAATCATTTTGTAATTCTATTTCCACGAACGCTTTGAAGTAGTCCCACATGTCCAGGGCAAGACCTGAGCGGGGCTGACGGTCCTCGTGTTCCTCACGCCCTCTAGTGGTCACCAAGGGTTGTGTAAGCCCCTGGGCTGTGCCAGGCTCTGTGTGGATCCTGCAGGGAACACAGAGCCACAGCTGGATCTGTCAGATTCCTGGTGGGCAGGAGCTTCCTGGGAGGGATAATGTCTGTAAAGATGAGAGCGATCCACTCTGGACACCTTCTCAGGAGAGAGAATGTGTGACATCAGCATCCCCTGTGTGCATGGGTTTGAGTCCCGGCTGCTCCACTTCCAATCCAGCTCCCTGCTCATGCACCTGGGAAAGCAGAGGAAGATGGCCCAAGTCCTTGGGTCCCTGCACCCATGTGGGAGACCCGGATAGAGTTCTAGGTTTCCAGCTTTGGCCTGGCCCAGTGCCAGCTGCTGTGGACATTTGGGGAATGAACCAGCAGGTAGATTTCTCCCTCTCGCTGTCTCTCTTTCCCTCTCTCTGTCATTCTACCTTTCAAATAAAGAAATAAATACATCTTCAAAAAGAGAGAATGCCTCACTCATGGAGGAAATTGGCCACCTGGAAGACATCTACTTGGTTGCCTGCATGTCACTTTCTGGCTTCACAATGCACATGGACACTCTGCACCACACCCAGCTGGGGGCAAAGGACCCATTTTGCTGCTTGCACAGAAGAGTCAGCCAAGCACAGATGTGGTCTCTGTGCATTGATGACGCAGGGGTTTGTGGGGAGGGGTGACATAGCCAGCTGTTGGTGCCGCAGCTCCCTCTAGGGAAGACCCATCCTCTTGTCTTTTGCAAACCCTCTATGCCAGACAGGTGATCCTTCCAGCAGCCTGCAGCCCTGGGAGCTGGGGACTTGGCGGCTCATTCAATCCTGATCCAGCCTAGCCACACCCTCCCTGCCCCAACCAGGGAATTCCTGTGTGAAACCAGCTTGCATCGCCTTAATTCCAGTGTCCCTCTCCTCCCACCGCAGAGTGAGAAGCTGGACTGCCCGGAGCGCTTGCAGCTGCAACGGAGACTGGGCTGCCGGACGTTCCACTGGTTTCTGGCCAACATCTACCCCGAGCTGTACCCATCGGAACCCAGGCCCAGGTTCTCGGGAAAGGCAAGGCATGGTTCAGGAAGATGGGGAGCCAGGAAGGGGCAGAGACGCTTCCCAAGGCAAGAACTGCATGTTCAATGCTCATCCGAGACCCTGGCCAGCAGCCACAGGCTCAGCAGGACCTCAGAGGCCCTGAGGCCTTTGCCCACCGCCGTGTTAGCCTGATGCACACTGCTGGGCAGTCTGCTAATCCACCCAGGGCCGCTCGCCTGCACCCGTGGGGCCTGCCTCCTGAGAGGCCTGGATAACTCACCCTGAGCCACACTCCAGAGAGAAGAGGGAGAGCAGGGCAGGGGCCGAGGGGACCCAAGGTGTTGTCACAATGCGGCTGGGGTTCACCTCCATGTTCACGTCCACTTTCAGCTCCACAGCACCGGCCTCGGCTTCTGTGCAGACTGCCCGGCGGAAGGGGACCTCTGGGGCTGTCCCATGATGCTGGCCCCTTGCAATGACAGCCGGCAGGAACAGGTGCGTGGTCAGCCTTTGCAAGATGGACAGGAGCCGGAGGAAGACTTGCAGGAGGCTGACATTGTTCTGGGGTGTGTCTGTGGCCCCCGTGTCCCTAGAGTGCCAGCAGTCCCCAAACTCCGATGATCTATCCCAGCACTGCCCACTCCATCCCTTGCTGTCGGCATAGGCACAGGCTGCGTAAGGACCAGGGCATCTTAGCAAGGGGGAGCAGAGAGGCTGTGTAGCCAAGCCTCCTGGGTAACAGGTGGGACAAGTGACAGAGTCACTAGCCCAGGTTGCCGCCTGATGCCTCCAGGCTTCAGGTGGGGCTCAGGAGAGAGGAAGAAGCTTATCAGGTCAGGAGAAGGATCCAGATGCGGCTGGGTCATTCCAGCTCTGTGGGGCCCCCTGATCATTAGGAAGTCTCCTGAAAGCTTAGGGTACTTCGCCTTCTCAAAATCTCATGGGAGTCACTGGCCATGGCGACAGAAAGTCAGCATCGGGGCTGCCCGAAGGTTGGGGCCACCACGTTCCCAGCTTGCGAGATAACCCCCAGCATCTGGCCTGTCCCCAGTAGCCTTCCTTTCAGCTGTGAGAGGGGCTTTTGTGTTAAGCTAACAGATCCCAAGGCCTTGAGGAATAGCAAAGCCCAATTTCTGAAGCTATTCATTAGACACATGGAACAAGGCCCCGGGAGCCCGGGCAGAGGACAGGACACCTCTTAGAGGGTCTGGAGGCTGGGCGGAGGCGGAGGCAGAGGCCTGAGGACAGAAGTAGAGAGAGCTAAGTGAGGGAGCCACAGGGCCAGGTGGAAATGGCCCAGGCCCTGCAGTCCCCCGTGGCAGGGGTTGAACCAGAGTCCCCGCTCCAAGCTGTGGGAGCTCAGCACACCTCTTCCCTCCCTGAGTCTCGGCTTCCTCCTCTGCACGTGACCATGGCGCAGCTGCCTCTCACCACATCTCACCTATTGTTGCTTTCTTTTTTCCAGATTTCATCTATTTATTTGAAAGGCAGAGTTACAGAGAGGCAGAGGCAGAGAGAGGTCTTCCATCCGCTGGTTCACTCCCCTCCCCTGAATGGCTGCAATGACTGGAGCTGAGCCAGTCTGAAGCCAGGCACCAGGAGCAGGTGCAGGGGCCCAAGGACTCGGGCCATCTTCTACTGCTTTCCCAGGCCACAGCAGAGAGCTGGATTGGAAGTGGAACAGCTGGGACTTGAACTGGTGCCCATATGGGTGCTGGCACTGGAGACAGAGACTTAGCCTGCTACATCGCAGACCAGCCCCTTGTTGCTTTCTTTTTTAAAGGAAACTAACCAGGACTCATGGATGCAGCAGTAATGCAAAGTAGATGGGTTGAAAGCTCTTCCCTAAAACTCCTAGATGTGAATGCCGGGTAGAGAGGGTGGCACACCCTTTTCCTGCGTGGTTAACTGAGTATGCATGAAGGAGAGGGAACTCTCCACGGGGCTAAGAATCCAAGGGCACCTGAAAGTGGGATCACATGGCCTAGGCCCCGCTATTCTGCCGGGTGTGAGCAGAGGATCACCATCAAGTTCAGGGACCCAGGGCGTTGGCTGCAGGCAGGGCTCACCTCAGCCCACGAGGGACGAGAAGCTACCTAATTTGCAGGGCCTGGTGCAAAACGAAATTCTCCAATTACCTGGAATTATTAATAATCTCAAGACAGCAACAGGGGCCGGCACTGTGGTGCAGCGGGTAAAGCCACTGCCTGCAGTTCTGGCATCCCATATGGGTGCTGGTTCAAATCCCGGCTGCTCCACTTCTAGTCCAGCTCTCTGTTATGGCCAGGGAAAGCAGTAGAAGATGGCCCAAGTCCTTGGGCCCCTGCATCCACGTGGGAAACCCAGAAGAAGCTCCTGGCTCCTGGCTTCAGATTGGCCCAGCTCAGGCCATTGCAGCCAGCTGGGAAGTGAACTAGCAGATGGAAGACCCCTCTCTCTCTCTGCCTCTGCCTCTGCTTCTGCCTCTGCCTCTCTGTAACTCTGCCTTTCAAATAAATAAATAAATGAATAAATAAATCTTTTAAAATATAAAAAGACAGCAATGGCAGTCTTCAGCCAACTACATAAAATCAACAGCACGAGGTCCCATGAGACCGCACAGGTGACTCTCAAAACCAATCCTATCCAAGTCACACACTTGACATAAAAGCTCTTCAGGCTGTGTCTAGCAGGCACAGACGGGAAATGGTTTAGCCGGAACATGGCTTTGAATCAGCCAGCACAGACTTCTCACGGTTCAAACCCCCCTCGCGAAGCTGTGCGCCATCCCATCGCAGCCACAAGGGGGCGTATCCCCCCAGCAAACAGTCACCCCAGGCTAGGAGAGGCTGCGCTCAGAAAACACACAGCGTTCTGCACGGCCTGTCTGCGATGTGGAGAACAGACCATGCCCCAGTGTGTAAATATGCAGGCGGGCGCAGCTTGGGGCTGGGACTGCAGAGACCAGCGCGAGTGTAGCCGCGGGCAGGTGTGTGGCTCTACAGACCCCGTAGCATCTGAAGGTCGCACTGAGCACTCAGGGGTTCTCCTTGCACTGAGAGGATGGCCCTTCCTTGCTGCGCTAACAGCCGTTCCCTCTGCGCCAGCGCTTGGAGCACACCAGCAGGAAGGAGATCTACCTGCGCAGCCCGCGGCACCTGTGCCTGGATGTGAAGCGAGAGCAGGTGCTCCTTCAGAACTGCACCGGGGGAGGCCCTGCCGTCCACGCGCAGCACTGGGACTTCCAGCAGGTGAGCAGTGCGGGCGGGGAGGGCCTGGCAGGAAGGGACTGGTGGTCGCACGGCACCCCGGGCTCTCCAAAGAGGGCCGGGCGTCACCAACACGGGCCTGTCGCTCTGCTGTTGAACTTAGTGGCTTGGTACAAAGGCCGCAGGGAGAGAGAGCAGAGTTGGGCACCAGCATCCCACAATGTGCTGGCTTGTCACATCAGTGAATAGCCATGCCCTAGATCGGGGGTGGGGGGCGTCAGCCCCTCCTTTGAAGTTTATGTGCTCTGGTCACAGCGAGGGTGGTGGCACACACCACAGGAGCGCCCAGCTATGGTGTGGCTTTAAGAGCAATGCAAAGTCCCCCAGACCCAGCAAAAGCACAGACGTTGTCGCTGTAGATGGGCGGATCTGGGAAAGCAGAGGAAACTTCCGTCGTTTTCATGCAAATTGCACCGTGAGCATTTTAGTAACATTTGGACTCCGATCACCCTGGGGGAGAGAAGCCCGCGGTGCCTTCCAGAGGTTGGTGATCCACAGGGAGGAACCGGGGTGCAAGCACGGAGCCAGAGTGAGGGTCCCAGGCACACAGAAGGCGACAGGATCAGCCCCAGTGTCAATGCACAGCTTCCTCTCCCGGTAGTCCTCTCTGGAGTGAGTCTGGATGTGCATACACACACAAACACATTTTCTTTTCTTTTCTTTTTATTTGACAGGCAGAGTTAGTGAGAGAGAGACAGAGAGAAAGGTCTTCCTTCCATTGGTTTACCCCCCAAATTGGCCGCTACGGCCAGCACACTGCGCCAATCCGAAGCCATGAGCCAAGTGCTTCCTCCTGGTCTCCCACGCGGGTGCAGGGACCCAAGCACTTGGGCCATCCTCCACTGCCTTCCTGGGCCACAGCAGAGAGCTGGACTGGAAGAGGAGCAACCGGGACAGAATCCGGCGCCCCGACTGGGACTAGAACCCGGTGTGCCGGCACTGCAAGGCGGAGGATTAGCCTAGTGAGCCACAGCACCGGTCACACAAATACATTTTCTAAAAGATTTATTTATTTACTTGAAAGTCAGAGTTACACAGAGAGAGAAGGAGAGGCAGAGAGAGAGAGAGAGAGAGAGAGAGAGAGAGGTCTTCCCTCCACTGGTTCACTCCCTAAATGGTCCCAACTGCTGGAGTTTGGCCAGTCCAAAGCCAAGAGCTTCTCTCAGGTCTCCTACATGGGTGCAGGGGCCCAAGCACTTGGACCATGTTCTACTGCTTTCCCAGGCCATAGCAGAGAGCTGGATCAGAAGTGGAGCAGCCGGGACTCGAACCAGCACCCATATGGAATGCTGGCACTGCAGGTGGCAGTTTTACCCACCATGCCACAGCACTGGCCCCCACAAATACATTTTTAAAAATGTTTCTTCAACTTCTGCTCGGGAATAGAGAGAGCAAAATAACCAAACAGAACTCTGTGCACAGATTCTCTTGCAAGCAGGCTGCAAAGGAAGTAACCCCTGACCTGGACAACTTCAGCTGAGCTTGAATAAGCTCCTTGGGCTCTGGTGACAAGGGAGCCGGGACCCGGCGGGCACAGGTGCAAAGAAGTCTTAAGAGCCCAGGTCAGTCCCTTAAAGGGCCAGTCTAAGCAAGTTCTTAAGAGAGGTACATCTTAGAAACAGTAATTTAAAAAGAAGTAAAATATGAGTGAGCTATTCCAGCATTAAGAAATGAGACTTTAAAAGGGGGTATTGTCATTTAGCAGGAAAAGGAACGGGGTACCGCTCATAGCTGCACCACTTACAGTGGCCCAAGAGAGGAGGAGAAAGCCAAGCACCCATGTATGAGCAGAGAACAACCTGTGGTACACACATATGCTGGAATATGCTTCAGCCCTAAAAAGGGCTACAACAAATGAGGGCATTGTTCCGAGTGACACAAGCCAGACGCGTGCATACACACACACACACAGGCTTTCCTGTACCTGAGATCCAAAGGGGGACGAGGTCCTAGAAACAGAAAGTGCAGCTGGAATTCCCCAGGGCTGTGGCGAAGGGGTAAGGCAGCAGAGTCGTGGCTGAATGGGGACAGCAGGTCAGCCTTGCAGATGGAGTTGTGGAGGTCTGTTCACAACCTGTGAGTGGATTTAGCAACACTAAACTTTACACTCACACATAGTTAGGATGGCGAGTTTGGTTATGTGCCGGACCACACTTAGAAAAAAGAAGACAGGAAAAACTAATTTATGTTAAAAAAAGAAGATGAGGTATTCTTCATTCAAGCAGCTGCTCAAAGTAATTCTTCATAAGGACGTAACAATGACAGCAGGAGAGAGAGAGAGAGAGAGAGAGAGAGAGAGATCTTCCATCTGTTGGTTCACTCCGCAGATGGCTACAAGATTCGAGACTGGGCCAGGCTGAAGCCAGGAGATTCCTCTGGGTCTCCCACATTGTGGCAGGGGCCTAAGTACTTGGGCCATCAGCAGGGACCAGGATCAGAAGTGCAGCAGCTGGGACTTGAACAGGTACCCACATGGGATGCCAGCATCACAGGCAACTTTGCTTGCATTTATGCCACAATGCTGACCCCATTTAAATCCTTTTGAAAACAGAAATTTGCAAGTACAGTGATCACAATAATGTCACAAATATAGTAGCAAGTCAGAACATACTCTTTCTTGGAATGACACCAACTGGAATTTTCTAAGAAATGGCACAATTACACAACAGGTGGTACAGATAATTGGATTAATGACCAAGGCTTTGAATGACATCCAAATTTTAGAGCTACCTAAATTATATTTTATATTAACCAAAATACTACAGTCCCTTTCCAGGCCAGTTCACGCCACGTCAACAATTCTCTTCACTATGAGCACAAATCTTCAAAGCAGTCTTTGCTAACTGATTGTGAGCGCCTGGGTTCCCTTTCTTTACCCTTTTCTGTTTTCAGAACGGGGTGATTGTCCACGTTCTTTCTGGGAAATGCATAGAAGCTGTGGCGCACGGAATCCATAAGGAGCTGCACCTGCGTCCGTGTGATGGCAAAGCCAGCCAGCTATGGCGATTTGACCAGGTCAGCGCCGTGGATGAACGATGAACGCCGTGACAGAGGAAGAGAGAATCCCGGGGGGGGGGAAACTCAAGGGCCGTGCGTGTTTCAGGAAGTGGAAACTCCGTGGAAGAATATAGAAAAGTCTCTCCTTTTCACACCTGATCCTGTTGGTTGCTTGCTGTTTAAAAAAAAAAAAAAAGATGGAAAATGGATTCAACATCATCATCGCTGGGAGCTGATCATTCTTCATACAGGAGATTTTTTGTTTTCCCACTGAGGGTCCAACGTTTGCTAGGATTTCTGAGAAGGGAAAAATCCTGCACGTTCTTGGCAGCACCTCCAGCGCGCGTCCGTCCAGCGGGTCAGTTTCTTTGTCCTCGAAGAGCCCTATATTGGATTGTCCGTGGCCAAGGAAGGAACAGGTTAGCATAGCCCAGCATTGCAAAGCCTCGGATTGGGCTTATTGGCTTGAGGCTCATGCTCATTGGAAGGGACGCTGCAGAGAAGAGAGGAGTAAGGGTGGAGAGAGGACGCAGGAGGGCGTCAGCCCGGTTCTCCAGCTCAACCCAGACTTGCAAAGACTTTTCTGTTCCCTCAGAACTTTCCACCTGCGCTAGCCCCTCTCCAGCAGGGGTCGCCATAACCACACTCCCCTGCAGGTGGCGCAAAGGGGTTCCCGGGTGAGAGGCGCTCCTCGTGCCTTGGCGGCATGGACACAAGCAGAATCAGCAGCCTTTGCGAAGCGACAGACCCCCGGGAGGGGAATGCCAGAGTCGGAGCCTAAACTCTGTTGAGAGGAGACAAGAGTTGGGTGCTAATGTCGGGGTGGGGGGAGGGCGTGGCCTTTAGCACCCTCTCTGAGCACACAGCACTGGTTTGGGACACCCTCAAATGTGCCCACACTCGCGGGTGTGGCAAGAGCATACCTCAACTAGAGCAGACGGCACTAGCAAGAGCTGGCTGGCGCTCCTCGCTGGGACCTGGCCTGCCTCTTTCGGTAAGACTTGCTCGGTGCAACTGGCGCTTCCATTAGCCCATTTCTCTCCCAGAGGGAGTTAGTGCTCCACGCGGCCAGCTTAGAATCCTCCTCTCCTTCTGGCTGCCTCAGGACGCGGCATGTTTCAAATGAGGAAAGCCAGGTAGCAGTGTGAATTTCCAAACAGTAGTGGGAATTCTGTATCCATTCTCCACCTGCTAAGTCCATGGCCAACTGCGTTTATTCCTCCTTAGAATACAGCTAGACCTGTTCAGGCTAAACAGCAGCCACTGACAAATTGTGTCCATTTCAATAGCAGCTCAAAGCAAATTTTAAAAGCAAAAGTGCCTGGATTGCACTGGCCACATTTGGAGCACTCCGTAGCTACACATGGTTATTGCACTGCACAGCACAGACACAGAACGTTCCAACAGCAGTCACGCTGGTCACCTGGACAGTCCCAGCTAATGGAGTTAACATCCCATCTAGAGAAGAGACTTTATCCGCTGTCTTCTCACTTTGGATCTGTCTGCATTTAAAATAAATTCTCCTGACATCCTGAGGCTGAGATGGAGCTAAAAATTCTCAGACAGCCACCTTGTAAAAGATACTAATGGTTGGGACCGGCGTGGTGGCGTAGTGGGTAAAGCTGCCGCCTACAATGCCTGCATCCCATATTCGTGTCCGGGCTGCTCCAATTCCCATCCAGCTCCCTGCTAATGGCCTGCCTAGAGCAGTGGAGGATGGCTCAAGTGCTTGGGCCTCCACCACCCACATGGGAGACCTGGAAGAAACTCCTGGCTCCTGGCTTTGGCCTGGCCCTGCCCAGGCCATTGCAGCCATGCGGGGAGTGGACTAGCAAATGGAAGATCTGTCTGTCTCTGTCTTTGCTTCTGCCTCTCTTGGTAACTCTGACTTTTGCATATGATTAAATCAATCCTTTGAAAAAGATATTAATGGTTGAAGGATAAAAATTAAACAAGACCTCTATTTTTTAATGAACCTTGATTTCGGCGTTGTGGGTATTTGATGTTGCTGGAGTAAATTAATATAATTAAATAAAAGACTGAATTCAATTGTTTGAGTTGTATTTGGCAGTAATTAGCAAGAAGACCCAGATGGCTTATTGCTTAATTGGTCGAACAAAGGGAGAATGTGTTTCTTGCATCCCTAACCAGCCCCTTGATTTATTGCTTTATTACAGAACAGGTTGTCAGCTCAGTCCCTGGCTGGTGCTCACAGACTCTCAATTGAAACACAGCAGATGCCTTTCTTTAGTCCTAAAAGAGCCTTCTCGTCCTTAGGTAACCAGTGCTCAGAGCCCCTCCTCTCCACGAACTCAGCATTCATTTTACTTACAATGATCGAGTCAAAGTAGAGAGAGTTGACATTTTAGAGATTTGAGTCCCAAGAGTTTGATTTATCTTCTCCACTGGAATTTATGGTTGGACTTTATCGTTTTGGCTTTTTAAAATTTTTTTTAAAATTTATTTGAAAGGCAGAGTTACAGAGAGAGAAAGGGAGAGACAGAACTATCCACTGGTTCACTCCCCAAATGTCTGCGATGGCCAAGGCTGTGTGAGGCCAAAGCCAGGAGCCAGGAGCTTCTTCCGGGTCTCCCACATGGGTGCACGGGCCCAAGCACTTGGACCATCTTCTGCTGCTTTCCCAGGTGCATTAGCAGGGAGCTGGATCAGAAGTGGAGTTGCCAGGGCTCGAAGCAGTGCCCACATGGGATGCCGGTGTCACAGGCATTGGCTTAACCTGCTGCATCACAATACCAACCCCAATCATTTGTTTTATAAGATCGAATTTTGCTGGCACCTCCTCCAAGTTCACCATCATTATTACATAACCCCCTGTGGCTTGAAGAGGAATGCTCAGCCAGCCATCTAGAGTTCCTGTTTTTACGCCATTTCAGAACAGTAGTAACAGATGTTATTCCGGCCGGGGGGTGGGGGGGAGTGGGGCTGATCTATTTCTGTTTTTGTCTCTATGTCAAATATTCCCCTGGCAAACTCAGACTTCAATCCCTAGAGACACCGAAGAGTCCCCCAGATCTGTGACAGTGATGCCGACATTGCCCCAGAACTTGACCTTGTAGAAGTCTGTCATCGTGCCATGGAGAAGGCCAGCTGAGTTAAGTGATCTGTGCCCGTCGGCAAATCTGGAGCAACAAAACGCAAGCAGAGCTTCATGGAGAGTTGTGCAAACCCTGGCAGGGCCGCCTTGCTGGGCACGGCTCTGCTAGCGCACACAGTTGGCGCTGGCTCTTGAAAAGCTCCTTTAGAAGTGCCAGCTTGCTTGAGACCACTCTTGGCCAAAGCTTAAAGCACCTGCGAGTTCTGCCAGGATGATTCAAACACCTTGATTTGGGCGTATTTCAGCTACGTCAAGCGCAATAGCCAAGGAGCCGATGTCTGCAAGGTTCTAGAGCCCTCTGCGGTTTCTGTGTTAATGACAGCCCCTCATATCTCCAGTGTTCTTTCCAGTCTGGATGCCTTTGGATAGCGAAGTGTATCCTTAGCACTGCTACAATGTGATAAGGACCTTTGCTGGGGCAGGACCAGCGCATGGGCTTCTGGGTAGCTTTGTCCAGGAGAAAGACATTGAGGAATGGGCACCATGCTTAGTCCTATGCCTATCCCAGGCTAACCGACGGCATCAGACCTCCTTCCTCTCTGGGGAACAGGGAGTGGGAGGTGCAGAGAAGCCATAAAGAAACCTGGAGCCTAGGGAAGCATCTGTCAAAAATTCCCGATCCTGTTCCAGTTGTTGTTGTTGTTGTTGTTGTTTGTTTTTGCAGTTTTACAGCTTTAACCAGTTCTCACCCACGTTGGCTGCCCGTAGATTTTTGAAAGTGGTGGCAGGTACAAAGGTAACCAAGGTGTTAGCTTGATTGGCTAATCTTCCCCCTTGGTACGTTTTCTGGGCGATCTCACGCGGATGCGGTATGGGACATGCCTGATTCCTTAGGCTCAGATGGCTTTGCTGAGCCTGGTATCAATGCGCGCATCCTTCATGGCAAACTTGCGAATCTCCGTGAGCACCCGAGGGCAGGCTTCGGTAGCTACCTGTGTTAAAGGATGGAAAGGTATACCCCGGAAATTAAGGTGCAGTCTGCGATAAAGCGAGAGAGGTGCAGACCTGAGGTGCAACTGGGGAAAAACTGGTTTCAAATGATGCAACGGAGACCTACAGACGGAGATGAGCCGGAGGCGTGAGGGATTGCCCCAGGTGGCTGGGTCTCACTTCCACGGCCCCCTGCCTGTGGCCAGGACTCGCAGGGACTGGTGGAGTAGGTTGGGGGCGGCAATCAAGGAGCAGGGAGAGAGAGGGAGGAGAGGCACATGTAGATGCGGGCTGGGGGTGCAGAGGCGCAGGAGCTTGGAGACACGGGGAGGAACCAGTGCAGATTGCCGTCCAACACCACTAACAGCGCCGGTCAAGATCGGTGTCAGCCCAGAGAGATGACACACTGAGGCTTCTTTGGACTATGAGCTGACCAGAGTGCAGCAGGCAGCTCACAAAGTAAAGGTCTCAGTCACAACCACTCAACTGTGCCTTTGTAACCCAAAAGGAGCCATGGAGGATAATCAGCAAGTGAGTGTGGCTATGTTTCAATAAAACTTTATTTACAAAAACAGGTGGGCAGCCATACTTTGCTGCCCCCAGGACGAGTGTACTTGACAAAGCTGCAAAACGAGATAAATTGCAGATGCTTTAAAAAGAGTCAGAGATTGGCTGGCATTGTGGCATAGCAGGTAAAGCCTCTGCCTGCAAAGCCAGCGCCCCGTATGGGCACCAGTTCGCATCCTGGCTGCTCCACTTCTGATCCAGCTGCCTGCTAATGTGCCTGGGAAAGCAATGGAAGGTGTCCAAATCCCTGGGCCCCTGCACCCATGTGGGAGACCTGGATGAAGTTCCTGGCTCATGGTTTCAGTCTGGCCCTGCCTTCTCTGGGCCCCATCTGTCTCTCTCTCTCTCTCTAATTTTGACTTTCAAATAAATAAATAAACAGGGAAATAGTCCCAAAAATCATGAATAAAAAATCACACTTTAAAGATTTATTTTATTTATTTGGAAATCAGAGTGATGGGGGAGAAACATAGAGAGAAAGATATCTTCCATCCACTGATTCACGCCCCCAGATGGCCACAATGGCCAGGGCCAGGCCAGGCTGTAGCCAGGAGCCTGAAGCTCCATCCAGCTTTCTCACCTGAGTGGCAGGGGCCCAAGCACTTGGGCCATCATCTGCTGCTTGACCCAGGCCCATTAGCAGGGAGCTGGATCAAAGTGGAACAGCCGGGACTCGAAACAGGACTCATTGGCCACGCCCGTGTCACAGGCAGTGGCTCAACCCACCACAACATCAGCCCTGGATTGTACGAGCTCATTGTGCGATATATTAATTATATTTCATAAAGATGTTTAACAAAAGAAAAATCTTGGCAAAATATAAACATAGTCTTTATAACAAACAAGAACAAAGGAAAAACCAAAAAGAAGGAGGCCATTTTTTGTTTTTTTAACTTTGATTTAGTAAATATAAATTTCCAAAGTACAGTTTATGGATTACAATGGCTTCCCACCCCATAACTTCCCTCCCCCTCGCACCCCTCCCATCTCCCACTCCCTCTCCCATTCCATTCACATCAAGATTCATTTTCAATTATCTTTATATACAGAAGATCGATTCAGTATATACTAAGTAAAGATTTCATCAGTTTGCACCCACACAGAAACACAAAGTGTAAAATACTGTTTCAGTACTAGTTATAGCATTACTTCACATTGGACAACACATTAAGGACAGATCCCTCGTGAGACGTAAGTACACAGTGACTCCTGTTGTTGACTTAACAATTTGACACTCTTGTTTATGGCGTCAGTAATCTCCCTAGGCTCTAGTCATGAGTTGCCGAGGCTATGGAAGCCTTTTGAGTTCGCCGACTTTGATCTTATTCTGACAGGGTCATAGTCAAAGTGGAAGTTCCCTCCTCCCTTCAGAGAAAGGTACCTCCTTCTTTGATGGGAGACCATTTTTAACACATGCTCTCATTCTAAGAAGACTGTAGTCCTTTCTAGAAAGGAGTGGGAATAAGCAAACATGTCATTTGTAAAAACAAAATGACAAAGCCTGGACCGGTAGCCAGGCCTTCTTTCTTGAGAGACACACAGATGGCAGACACCTTTATCCTGAACACAGGGTGAGCAGACTGAGCAGTGAGAGTGTTGACGTGGAAGGGAGGGCTGCCTTCCATGCAAGGAGAACTCTGGACATTTGGACCCAGCCAAAGGGATTCACCTGTGCTGAAAGGGAGAATTTGACACTGCTAAGGCAGGCATGCTGGCGTAGCAGCTGAGACACTGCTGGTTTTAAGTTCTCACTCCTCTGCTTCCAATACAGCTTCCTGCTAATGTGAACCCTTGAAGGCAACTGCTGATGGCTCAAGTACTTGGGTCCCTGCCGCCCACATGGGAAACCCAGATGAAGTTGCAGGCTCCTGGCTTCTGCCTGGCCCAGCCCTGCATTTGGGGAGTGAACCAATGGATAGAAGATCTCACTCTGTGTGTGTGTCAGTTTCTTTGTGTTTCTGCCTTTTGTCCCATTGCTGTAGGCTCCACGTGCGCATTGCCACGGTACAGTGCAGGGAGCCTCCCCCTGCGCCAGTCGTGGGCGGCTTTACAGCTCTGGGGAGTCGGCAACACGGGTGAGCCTGCTGACTTCTCACTACACGAGGTCTGGTTTTATTTCTCTGCATAGGTCAGATGCTTAAAGCAAATGGGAAGATGAAAGACTCATTTTTTTTTAAAGATTTACTTATTTATTTGTTATTTGAAAGGCAGAGTGACAAAGAGAAGGGGAGAGACAGAGAGACAGAGAATCTTCTGTCTGCTGGTTCATTCCCCAGATGGCCACGGGGACCAAGACTAGGCCAGGTTAAAGCCAGGACCCAGGAATTCCATCTAGATCTCCCAACTGGGTGGCAGAGACCAAAGCACTTGGGCCACCCTCCTCTGCTTTCTCAGGCACACTAGCCGGGAGTTGGTTTGCAAATGGAACAGCTGGGACTTCAATCAGTGCTCCCCGACAGGGTGTCAGCATTGTAAGCAAAGTTTTAGCTGTGCCACAACTCTAGTTCCTACAAACTCTTCTTACTGCTCACTGGGGCGCTCACTTCCCTCTCCATCACCTCTTTGAGACCATCCTTGACCATCCACCGTGGGAAGTTCCAGGTGGCTCTAGGTGGTCATGGAGCCACCACTGTCCCCTTGAGGTCCCAGCTCTGTGCCCCTGGTAATGACATCCCCTCCCAGCTGGGCAGCTCTGCAGTACCCTCCTCCAATCCATCGCCCCCTCCTTGAGGAGTGTCCTTACCCAGACAGCACCAGTCTGGTGGGTGGACCCAGGTGGAGGTGTGACACATTGCGATGCCTCTTGTGCTACACTGTTCCTCACTACAGCTCATGGTGAAATTACTTCCAGACTGTGTAATGGGCTTCTTTTAGCAAAGAGCCGTGGCCTGTATCTCCATGTATTACAGGGCTGAATGCTTGGCTTCATGGAGAAGAGATATAGAAGAACGACATTTCAAGGGTCAGAAGTGGGGGCCAGCGTTGTGGCATAATGGGTTAAGTCGCTGTCTGCAGCGCCGACATCCCATATGGGCACCTGTTCAAATCCTGGCTGCTCTTCTTCTGAGCCAGCTCTCTGCTATGGTCCGGGAAAGCAACGGAGGATGGCCCTGGTTCTTGGGCCCCTGCACCAATGTGGGAGACCCAGAAGAAGCTTCTGGCTCCCAGCCTGTGCTTGGCCCAGCCCTGGCCATTGCAGCCATTTGGGGAGTGAATCAGCAGATGGAAAATTACTTGCTCGGTCTCTCTCTCTCTCTCTCTCTGACTCTGCCTTTCAACTAAAAAAAAAAAAAAACAAAGAGTTGGAAGAGGAATGGGTGTTTGGTGCGGCAGTCAAAATACCACTTGGGATATCCACATCCCAAGTGCGTGGGTTCAAGTTCTGGCTCTGTTTCTGATTCAGTTTCCAGTTAAGGCACATCCTGGAAAACAGTAGGTGATGGCTCAAGTGCTTGGACCTCTGGCTTCCACATGAGAGTTTCTGGCTCCTGGCTTTTGATCTGGCCCAGCCCTGCCTGGTGCAGCCATTTGGGGAGTGAACTAGCAGATGGAGAATATCTCTCTTTCTACCCATTTGGAATTAAATAAATGAATAAATAAAATTCTTTTTATACAAGGGTAATAATTCTCTTTATTTATTTATTTGAAAGTCAGAGTTACACAGAGATAGAAGGAGAGGCAGAGAGAGAGAGAGAGAGAGAGAGAGAGAGAGAGAGAGGTCTTCCATCTGCTGATTCTATCCCCAGTTGGCCAGGAGCCAGGAGCTTCTTCTGGGTCTCCCATGTGGGTGCAGGGGCCCAAGGACCTGTGCCATCTTCCACTGCTTTCCCAAGCCAGAGCAGAGAGCTGGATGGGAAGTGGAGCTGCCGGGTCTCAAACCGGCACTCATAGGGGATGCCAGCACTGCGGGTGGCAGCTTTATCCACTATGCCACAGCGCCAGCTCCCAATGAGTCTTTTTTCAAAAGGGATTGGAAGAAAAATCAAGTGGGAAAAACCATGAGCACACAGTGAGACATTTGGGACCAAAAGGAAGTAGCCATCCTCAGAACTCAGTCATGGCCACAGCCACAGATGCTGATCCCGTGCCAAAGGTTCTCCTCACGCTGTTTCTTCTCAGAACCACAAAAGGCCCAGGAAATAAGCAGCACTCCTAGCCCACTGTGTTCCATCGCCTTTGCTGGCTGAGCAGTGAGGCTTCCACAGGAGAGCAGCTTCGCCAAGACCAGCAGCTACAGTGGCGGGAGGGGCCACACACTCAGGCTCTCTGGCTCCAAGGACTCCAGTTTAACCTCCACATTTGCTCACCTCCCAGTATTTGCGGGGAAAGAAGTTACAGCAAGGATGGGGTTTGGTGCCGTGGTGAAGCCATCACTGAGGACACACACATCCTGTATGGGAGTTCCTGGGTGTGAGCCCTGGATCCGCTTCCGAGTCCAGATTCCTGCTGACGTACACCCTGAGAAGCAGCAGGTGTGGCCCATGAACTTACGTTCCTGCCACCCTCACGGGAAGCCTGGATGGAGTTCCAGGCTCCTGGCTTCAGCCTGGCCCAGCCCTGGCTATGGCAGGCATTTGGGGGAGTGAACCAGCAGATGGAAGATTCCTGTCTCTTTCCCTCTCTCTTTCTTTCAAATAAATAAAAAGTAAACAAATAAAGTTTTTATAAAAGAAATTAAACAGTGGCCATATAAATGATACTGGGTAAAATGAGAGCTGGGCTGTGTTGAGATGTGCCAGAACTAGGTACAAAGTCTGCAGGAGTGCAAGTGTAAGCTACAGAGTAAACAGCTCCTCGGGTCTTAAGGAATAAAGACTTTTAGTCGTCCTGCATGCTGCATGTGCAACGGATCACAAACACCTGTGACCCAGGCCCTTCGGAAGACATAGTCACCGTCCCTGCTGCCTTGGACTCCTCATGGCACGAGAAGGCTGCCGTGCCAAACCTCGCATCCTCGTCCCAACCTCCCAAGCAGAAAGGAAAGGGATGACACAGAAGCAAGCTCTCCCCCTAACACTTTCATCTCCATTGAGAGATGGAGATCTTTCCCAGAATCCCCCTGGCAGATTTCTCCTCTGTCTCACAGAATGGCATCACATGGTCACCCTTAGCTGCAAGGGAGGCCAAGGAAGTGAGTGGGAAAGCAGAGAGTGGGAAACGCTGGGTGCATTGCCACCCGGAGCCTCACTGGGGTTCTGTGAGCTGGGAAGGTGGCTGACAGTGGCCCGTGTCACTGTCTGCATTTGGGGGCTGCCTCCTGTCACAGGCGAGACTGGGCTCCACTTCTATTCTTGGCATTAGTAGATGAAAAATGCAAGACACGCAGACAGAGCCCTGTAAAGGTCTGTGTGCACAATTCCTGGATGCTGTCCACTGTTCAAGACGGGAACCCTCGACTGCACCAGCTCCACGTACTCCAACTGGGGGTACAGGAAGGGGAGAGAGGCTTCTGCCACCTGCATCTTAGCCTCTGCTGCCAGAGTTGGCCGCATGTTCTAGGAGCAATGGTATCCTGCTCTCTCGTTACACACTGTCCAGCAGAAATTTGCGTCTCAAGGGTGACCACCAGTAAAATCCTCACACTTCCAGCCTGTCTCTCTGAGAGAGTTTTCTGCTGGCTTTCTAAAGAAAAAAAAAGCAAACAAGCGTGGTGTATCGAAGTGAGGGGGCTTCCCATGGGATTGCCAATGATTCCTTGCTCTGTGAGATATGTCCTATGGGAGCCTCTGACACAGGAAGCTACCTGCGAGTCTTGTTCATAACAACAGCGAATGCCCAGGACCCCCGGGCTTCCTGTGAGCAGGAAGGGCCCCTGCATGCAAGCCCCAAGGGCCTCTGGGTTTTCTCCGGGCTTTGCTGGACGGCAGGTGCTTCAGACAAAAACCCTCCCGCCCCTGTTCTAACCCTCCCTTCTTGGGCCATTCAGTAACCACAGAGGGCAGCGCTTCTGGTCAGCACCCGAGAGGGCTGGATGGGCGGAATGAAACCCTCTCTGCACTGTGGTGACACGTTTCCCTGGCCGTGCTGACGCGCACTGCTGGGTGCCCCGCTGTTTCTGGACCCTGTGCTCGCTACTAGCAGCCGGAGTCGCTGTTAGGATGGCTTTCCCGATGAAAAGATGAGAAACACTTATCTGATTCGAGGGCTTGGGTGCTTCGAAGAGTCATCCGTGAATGGCAAAGAGCCACGTGTCATCTTTCCAGCATTTTCCGTACCCACAGACTCAGCCAGAGCTGCACAGGTGCCCTCTGGTTCCTGGAAAGGCAAGGGTGGTTCACACACAGCTTCAGGAAAGAACGTGTCTTCTGACGCATTTGCCAAGGGGGGCGCGCAATAGACCTGGATTTGTAAATACCTTCAAGTTTTCCCAGCATCACTGTGAGACGCCCCCAACACACAGCGATACTTACAATAGACCCCGTGGACACCCACCTGTGTTCTGACCCGTCCCCACTGTCTCTCCACCCTCGACCTCAGATTCACTCACTCAGCCACCTTAAACATACATGAGAGCCCACGTGACCCACCAAGACACCCCCTCCTGGGACACCCCCCTCCCGAGCCACCTTCAGAGCAATGCCTGCCCCCCCACACCCCCAGAAACAGCCGTGCACTTGTTGACAAACCTCTTGCCGTCACGCCAGACTCTGTTCCTGTGTCATCTCTTGGGAGAGTCTTCCCCGAGCCCTGCCCACAGCGCTGTCTTAGCCTGGAGCACTTCCTATTCGAAGCTCATACCCGGGTTCCCCCCGCTAGACTTTCAACAAGCGGTGACGGTTGTTTTGCGCAGCACAGCGTCTGGCTCTTGAGAGGCACATAGTAACTTCTTGTTGAACTTGAACTGAAGTGATATCTACCTCCTTTCTGGGGGTCCAGAGTCAAGTAGGATGAAAGCAGCAAAGTGACAGAGCTTCAGTTTAGATTCCTGAGGATGCTTAGCTGAGGGCAGATAGAAAAGTACTTGGTCCGGATCGTTTTGAGATGTGTTTGGACTTTCTTCGTGTGGCTGCCCCATTCCAGACCTCGTGTCCTGCCGGGATGCTGTCCCCTTATCTATCACCACATACAAAACACGCCTAAACATGGTGGCTTAAAAAAAAAGCATCGATCTTATTAGGACTCAGAGTTGTGTGGCTCAAGAGTTCGGACATAGCTCAACTGGTCAATTCCCCTGCTCTACTTGGCCCCAGCAGTGTCGTGGGTGTCCAGCTCTTGGCTGCTCCAGTCTGGGGGTTCCAAAAGAACTTCACACTCATGGCAGAGGTCTCTGGAAACCTGGGCTCAGCTGAGCCCCCTGCCCCATGTGATCTCAGGACGGCCTCTCCTGCGGTCTCTGCACAGGGTGGTAAGGTGTCCCGCACAGCGGCTCAGCCTACACAGGCGCCGATGGGGAAGCCAGCAGTCCCCATATAGGCCAACCAGGAACCACCACGGAAGCTCTTCCACCATGCTCACGTGCTCAGAGCGACCGTGGGCCTCGGGAGGGGAAAGCAGATGTCACTTATCAAAGCAGGGAGTGGTAAGAACCCGGACGCAGAGACCACGATGGAGTCTACGTTCCAGCATCCCATCAGAAGCTCCGCCCTCGGACTAAAGTTGACTCGGGGACTCTGCCTGTCCCTGAAGCAGTCTCTGTGACCCTGCGCTGGGAAATAGGAGCTGCAGCCGGAGCTGGAAGCCACCACAGGCACTAGTGTGGTTCAGCTCTGCAGGAGGAAGCGAGGGATTGGGGGGGGGGTGGCGTCACCTGGGGCGATGTGCTGCACAGCCTGCCCAAGGCCTTGGATCAAGTCGTTGGTGTGGGAGGGGACCCCAAGGAAGCAAGCGGGGAGGGGGGCCGGGCACAGTCAGGTGGGGAAAGAAGAAAAATCATGGTCAGGTGTTGTGAGCCATGGCGTTTGCCTCTTCCCCCTCGGAGACACCCAGGGAACGTGTCCAGAGCTGTCCACACAAAGGGAAGCAGGCTGGGACACTTTGAACCAGTTCTCACCCTGTGTGGGCAGAAGGGTGCCACTGGGGCCAGTTCTCACCCTGTGTGGGCAGAAGGGTGCCACCGGGACCAGTTCTCACCCTGTGTGGGCAGAAGGGTGCCACCGGGACCCAACACACCTGGCAGACTGCACTTGTAAGAGCGGAGTTGGGGGCCGGGACTACAGCATATTGGGTAAAGCCATCACCTGTGGTGCTGGCATCCCATAAGGGTGCCGGTTCAAGTCCCAGCTGCTCCATTTCTCATCCAGTCCACTGCTAATGTGCCTCGGAAAGCAGCAGAAGATGGCCCAAGTGCTTGGGCCCCTGCACCCATGTGGGAGGCCCAGGGGATGTTCCTGGCTTCAGCCTGGCCCAGCTCTGGCCATTGTAAACATTTGGGGAGTGAACCAACAGATGCAAAATTTCTCTGTCTATAAATCTGCCTTTCAAATAAATAAATAAAATCTTAAAATAAAAAAGAGCAGAGTGGGCCCCTAAGGCTTCAGAGAAGTCCTCCAGGCAGACAAGTGGAGAGACCTGGGCTTGGCTGGACATTGTGCAAGGGAAGTCAGAGGCTGCACAGGACGGTCCACCAGGGCCAAGGTCAAAATCGAAGACGGGCCAGGTACCAAAGCGTCTGCAGCAGCAGCCAACCGTGAGGTCAGAGCCCAGATGGCCTCTCCTAACAGCTCCCGGGAGCACTTCTGCCGTGGGTGTGTGGGCACCCGGTGCATCCCCCTGTGAGCAGGTCAGCACTGGCCCCTCTTCCCTTAGGCCTGGCCACACCCACTGGAACACACCTGCAGTCGCTCCAACCTCGGCTTATTGGCACTTGTTGCAATTAGAACATATATCAAGAGGAATCTTGGGGGTCTCGGTGACAGGAGCTTCTCAGATGGGGGCTTGCGTTAGCTGATGTGGGGAAGGGTCAGGAAGGAGGTGCGGTCTCATTCTTTGTCCAGTGCTGTCAGGAAGGGGGAAGGTTTGCCACTTGGGTCTTTGGAATTTTTATCGAGCAGCTGTGGGAGGAACAGAGCCAGGATGGAGCTGTCATTGGTAAACACCACTCACATTCACTGGTGTGGCAGTCGGGGGAGCTATTTGGTCCCTTCTGTAGTTTTCCCAGTGGCCTCTCTCTGTCTTCACTCAGACAGAAGGACCGCACGGTCTTGTCTCATCCGTCACAGACCCAGGGCGAGCTCCTCTGGGGTCTGTGCTCCTATAGGGTCTGTGCACCTCTGGGGTCTGTGCTCCTCCGGGGTTGGTGCTCCTCCGGGGTTGGTGCTCCTCTGGGGTCTGTGCTCCTCCGGGGTTGGTGCTCCTCTGGGGTCTGTGCACTGTGCATCTGTGTTGCTTGGGGAAGGAGACTCCACAGCCTCGGGATGTGTCCCAGGCCCAGAAGGCATTGCCTTTTGCTTTCTCCAGGGACCCAGGCTCCAAAACGTTTTAAAGAGTGGCAGGTGCCACGTTAGCCTAGCTGCGTAGCTATAAGCAGCAAATCAGCTCAAAGAGGGCCCCGGGGCAGAAGAGCGGCCCCAGACGGATGGCCCCCTCCACCTCCCACGAAGCAGCGACCCTGCAGAGGGCTCCCCTTCCTCCTCAGTGACACAGCCACGTCGCTCACGGTTAAGTGACGCCGGCAACAAGGAAACTGACAGGCTCAGCGATCCTTATCCTGCCACTCCTTGGAGGGTGACAAAGCATGACAGTGACAGCTCACGTGACATTCCGAGCCATCAGATCCTGAAACTAAATAGGGCCTGACTGCTAAGGAGGAGCGAGACAGACATTGCATGGTTGACACCCCTGGTACCTGCACCCGGGTCCTCGGGTCTCCTCTGCGTTCAGCCCCAGTGCAGCTCCGTGTGCCCCAGCCCGGTGCTCAGGCATCCTGCATTCTGCTCCAGGATTCACACAGCCAGAGAGCAAGCGCCCAGGCTGGCTGGGACGGTCAACACCTCCAGGCAGCCCTCTGTCACCAAAGGAAGAGGAAGCAATGGACAGATGGCCCAGGCTCTGTCTTCCCAGGAAACGATTCTAGGGTGCAGTCTGTCCATTCTGCAGCTTTGATAACTTGCCTTCATGTTGGCTTTTCTTTCCACTCCACCTCTCTTCTCCCCTCCCATCCTCCTGCCTCCCAAGCCCCCCATCCCCCTGCCACTGCCACCACCCTTAAGCCACCTGCACCAAAGTCCTTGTCTCAGCCTCTGCTTTCAGGTGAACCCAAACCAATCCCCACGTGAGTGCAGGCTTCCTTTATTGTGTGGGCTCCCCAGGCAACCACGGCCGAGGTCAAGGGCACTCGTTCCCCGGTCCAAGGCCTCAGACCTGGACCAGGGCCCAGCCATCCAGGCGCCTCTGGGATCCAGCCACAGGCACCTGGCCCTGCGTCCTCACGTGACCACAAAGACCTGTCCAGCTGTCTTGAGTGGGTCAGCCTTTCTAGCAGGCGTCTTTGGATGGCAGGGGACAGAAGCTGAAATGGAATCCATCTTACAGATGCAGGGGAGAACAGTTGGAAACTGAAGCATCCAATGGTGCACAGGGAGGCTGTACAACCAGACCACGGGGAGGGCAGGGGCCGCTGGGCCCAGCCACACCACTGGCCTCGTCCATGTGCTGAGGAAAGTTGTCCCCAAGGGCTCAGGAGGCCCTTTTGAAAGAAGACAGGGGGGTGGCGCTGTGGCACAGTAGGTTAAAGCCCCTTTGGGGTGCCGGTTCGAGTCCCGGCTGCTCCACTTCCAATCCAGCTCTCTGCTGTGGCCTGGGAAAGCAGTGGAAGATGATCCAAGTCCTTAGGCTCTTGCATCCACGTGGGAGACCTGGAGGAAGCTCCTGGCTCCTGGCTTCGGATTGGCTCAGCTCCAGACGTTGTGGCCATCTGGAGAGTGAACCAGCGGATGGAAGACCTCTCTCCCTCTCTCTCTGCCTCTCTGTAATTCTGCCTTTCAAATAAACAAACAAATAAATCTTTTTTTTTTTAATTTTTTTTGACAGGCAGAGTGGACAGTGAGAGACAGAGAGAAAGGTCTTCCTTTGCCGTTGGTTCACCCTCCAATGGCTGCCGCGGACGGCGCACCGCGCTCATCCGATGGCAGGAGCCAGGTGCCAGGTGCTTTTCCTGGTCTCCCATGGGGTGCAGGGCCCAAGTACTTGGGCCATCCTCCACTGCACTCCGCGGTCACAACAGAGAGCTGGCCTGGAAGAGGGGCAACCGGGACAGAATCTGGCGCCCCAACCGGGACTAGAACTGGCGGCGCAAGGCGGAGGATTAGCCTGTTGAGCCACAGCGCCAGCCCAAACAAATAAATCTTTTAAAAAGAAGAAGAAGAAGACAGAAGCACGTGCAAATATTGCATTGAGAAATTTTTGAAAGCACCAAAAGAGAAAGGTTTGTTGCAACTTCCTGTCTTATCAAGGAATAACCCAAGGGCCTAAAACAGGGTCTTTAATATGAAAATCAATATGATAAAGCTGTGTCTACTGAATGAATGGACAGTGGGGGAGGGTAGGTTAGGGGTGGGGTGGGGATGCAGCTTTCTCGTCTCTAGCTTTTTTATTTTAAAGATTTATTTTATTTATTTGAAAGTCAGAGTTACACAGAGAGAAGGAGAGGCAGAGAGAGGTCTTCCATCCGCTGGTTTACTCCCCAGTTGGCTGCAATGGCTGGAGCTCTGCTGATCCAAAGCTAGGAGCCAGGAGCCTCTTCCAGGTCTCCCACATGGGTACAGGAGCCCAAGGACTTGGGCCATCTTCTACTGCTTTCCTAGTCCATAGCTGGGAGCTGGATCAGAGGTGGATCAGCCAGGACTTGAACCGGTGCCCAGATTGGATGCTGGCACTGCGGGCTGGGGCTTTAACCCGCTAAACCACAGCGCTGGCCCTTCATCTCTAGCTTTAAAGGGACACTGTCCTCTCTAAGTGTCACGGCCACTGATGCTGCCCTGTCACCACTGGGCCAGTGGACGAAGCTGGTAGCAACAGGTGCAGTTTCCTTGCAGCCTGACCCCCTCGTCCTCTCCTTCCTTCACACAACCTCCACTCAGGGCACACTAGCTCACCTGCCAGGCCATCCTGAGACCCTGTCACGAGGCCCTCCTCCAGGAAAAGTAAGCAGATTGACTTGCAGGGAATGTTGAGTTGTTTTATAGCGGAAACCTTATCTTGTCCATGTAACCCTTTCCACGGCAGGACCCAGCAGAGAATGACAGATTCTGCGTTTAGGAAGCTGTGCACTTCCAAAAGCCCATGGATAAACAGAAGGACAAGGTAAGTTTGTTGTGATGCAAAAAGTTTTGAAAATTGTGTGTGGCTTGTGGCTTGTAATCTGTTTGTGAAAACCAGAGAGGAAATATAAATTGAACATCTTCATTTTCTCGCTTCAGAATGCGGCTTTGTCTACAAAATGCATTTGAACAGAGTCACTTTGATCAATTTGAACTAGGGGAGATATGTCTTATAAGCCAACTAACATGGTACGTGGAGTGAGAGAGAGAGAGAGACAGAGAGAGACTCTGCTATTCTGTATGATGCTTTAGAACAAAGTTCTTATCAGCCACACAACACAGAAACACAGATCAATAAAAGTATACATATGGATGAACAAGGAAAGAGGACAGCAATTATTAAGCACCAGTGTATGTCTGACAGTGCCCAAGTCCTTAGCGCATGTCATCTCATTCAATCTTCACAGCCACCCTCATAGGTGGTTTTCATCATTCCTGTCTCACAGAAGGGGAGACTTGCTAGTTCAAGGTCACAAGACTAACAAAGGATTCAAACCCAAGGATGCCAAACCTTGCTTTTTACCTACCTCCCTCTGCTGCTTCCCTGGAAAGCAAACTTGCGCCATCTGGTGGCAGAGCGGGAGCAGGCGCTGCGTCAGCCGTACAAAGGATGCTCCAGGGAGTCGGTGAAAGTGAGGAGCGAACAACAGTTTCTCTGCCCCTCGCCGACTCTCCACGACCAACAAAATACACCGTAAGGCCGGACTCAGACAGCCGGGAAGGACGTGCTCTGGATGAGCCATAGTTTCCTGCTGAAACACAGGAAACACAATTTCGTTTCTGCACTGAGAACACAGAAGTGCTTCACCAGCGCCCCCCCTCGGTACCCCCCAACATTTCCAGGGCTTCTCTGACCTCTGCAGCTCCCAGGGCTAACACTGCAGGTTGCGAGCCCTGTCTTGGTGGCGACACCTCCTGCTGCCCAGGTGGGGCTGTCTCGGGAAGGGAGAGGTCCCTGGCACTCTGCCCCCCGCCGCCCGTGCCCCCCACGGCAGCTCCACCTGCTGTGTGTTCACTGCCTTTGGCTTCAGATCAGTGCAACTCCGGCCGTTGTGGCCATTTGGGGAGTGAACCAGTGGATGGAAGACCTCTCTCTGTCTCTGCTTCTCTCTGTGTAGCTTTGACTTTCAAATAAATAAATAAGTCGCATCTAAGCGGGGGGAGCAGTCATTTGGCTTAACGGCTGAGACTCCCTCTCCCCGCATCAGAGTTCCTGAGTTCCTTTCCTGGCTCCAGCCCCTGATCACTGCAGGCCCTGGGAGGCAGCGAGAGATGGTTCAAGTAATTGTGTTCCTGCCACCAGGAGGCGGGGGGTGCGGAGGGGTCCTGGACTGAGTTCCTGGCTCCCTCCTCTGGCCTTGCCCAGCTCTGGCCATCATGGGCATTTGCGGAGTGAACCAGCGGATGGAGGCTCTGTCTGTCTTTTGCCTCTCAAGTTGAAAGAATTGCATCTAAAGATATGGGAATACAGAACAAAATGAACTAAAACATATGCAGAGACTGAAAAAACAAAAAGTGCAGAAAGAATGAGTGGCTCAGAAGGGCTGCAGTCTGGGGCGACCTCCCGTGACCTCGGATGACAAGCAGATCAGCAACAGCAGGACCGCTGGCCACCCCAGGTCAGTGGCACTGTCAGTCCCTTGGAGAAAGATGCATCACCACGCGGTTAACCGACACGCAAACGAGTCGCCTCCACGTCGGCTTGGAATGCGCTGTGTTGTTAGACGCTCTGCCTACCGCAGGCCAGGCGTCAGTTCTTTTTTTATTTACTTAATTTTATTTTTTTAAAACTTTTTGACAGGCAGAGTGGACAGTGAGAGAGAGAGAGAGACAGAGAGAAAGGTCTTCCTTTGCCGTTGGTTCACCCTCCAATGGCCGCCATGGCCGGCGCATCGCACTGATCCGAAGCCAGGAGCCAGGTGCTTCTCCTGGTCTCCCGTGGGGTGCAGGGCCCAAGGACCTGGGCCATCCTCCACTGCCCTCCCTGGCCACAGCAGAGAGCTGGCCTGGAAGAGGGGCAACCGGGACAGAATCCGGCGCCCCGACTGGGACTAGAAGTCGGTGTGCTGGCACCCCATGCGGAGGATTAGCCTAGTGAGCCCCGGCGCCGGCCCAGGCGTCAGTTCCGATCACTGAGTGCTCTCTGACAGCTGAATGCCCCTCCTCAGAGAGTCCATTATCCCCACGCAAGTTCCCCAACGTGCAGCAGGCGCTCTCACTGGGGTCTGTTTCCCCTGCTCGGAGCCCCAGCTGGGCCCCAAACAGAAACCTGACTGGGGGGGGGGCTCCTGCTCCGTGTGTGGAGGGGGCTTCCCAGCCACCTGGGAGCATGTGGACGGTGGACGGTCAATACCAGCTACCACTTCCCCGGACCCCGCTGTTGTGCTTGGCACATAGTAGCTGCTTAATTAATGGGTAGTAGTAACAAACAAACACTCTCCACATGCCAGGCCCAGTGCTCAGTGCTTGGCTTGCGTTAACTTGTTTTATTCTTCCAACAGCCCTAAGAGCCAGGTGCTGCTATTCCACCCATTTTACAGATGAGGAAACTGGGCCAAGAGGGGCCGAAGGGCCCAACAGCAAACTAGGGAGAGACAAAGCAAGGAGGCCTGTGACTGTGAGCAGGTGTCATGCCGAGTGCCTCCATTCATTATTTCGCAGGCGCTATGAAAGGATGCCATTGTCCCCATTTCACAGGTGGAGAAACTGAGGTCAGAGGAGTCAAACCACGTCCTGGAGCCACACAGCTAACAAGTGCAGACTTGTTAACAAGTGCAGGGCTTGAATGAAGGACCACCTGACTCCAGACGCAGCCATTAAGGGCTTAATCCCACGCCCCCCCACCCATGTTCCTCTCTACTCGGCAGCTAGAGCCTCAGGCAGCGCCTGGCAGTGCCCAGAGCTGCCCTGGACCTATCGGGGTGCAGAGCCCCATCTCCCCTGGTCATCTGGGTGTTCTCATATCAGCAAGGACAGAGCACATCCGTCCCCCCAAGGGGCCAGGACAGGCAACGGTGATCCCCAGAGGGGGCGGCTTGGGGTCGCCCCACCCAGGCACCCAGAGATGTGAAGGACACTCGGGTGGGGTGAGGTAGGGCGGGGTGCAGGCCATTTTGTCCTGTGCATGCAGGACCTCAGGGTGTGTTGGCTGTGCAAACAGGAACTGCTGATTGCAAAGGCAAACGGGACCATGGGCCACAAGAGGGCTTCAGTGGCAAACACCCACACTCTGACTTTTTTCCTCTTCTGCTTTTAAGATTTATTTTATTTATTTGAAGGAGTTAAAGAGAGGGATAGACACACAGAGAGATAAGAGACCTTCCTTGCGGCCGGCGCCGTGGCTCAACAGGCTAATCCTCCGCCTTGCGACGCTGGCACACCGGGTTCTAATCCCGGTCGGGGCGCCGGATTCTGTCCCGGTTGCCCCTCTTCCAGGCCAGCCCTCTGCTGTGGCCCAGGAGTGCAGTGGAGGATGGCCCAAGTGCTTGGGCCCTGCACCCCATGGGAGACCAGGAAAAAGCACCTGGCACCTGGCTCCTGCCATCGGATGGGCGCGGTGCACCGGCCGTAGCGCGCCGACCGCGGCAGCCATTGGAGGGTGAACCAACGGCAAAGGAAGACCTTTCTCTCTGTCTCTCTCTCTCTCACTGTCCACTCTGCCTGTCAAAAAAAAAAAAAAAAAAGAGACCTTCCTTGCATCCACTGGTTCACTCTCCAAATACCTGCAACAGCCAGAGCTGGGCCAATCTGGAGCCAGGAGCTTCTTCCAGGTCTCCTGCACAGGTGCAGGGGCCCAAGGCCATCCTCTGCTTCTTTCCCAGGCTATTAGCAGGGAGCTGAATCAGAAGTGGAGCATCCAGGACTCAAACCAGCGTCCACATGGGACGCCTGCACAGCAGGCCAGGGCTTTAACCCAATGCACCACAGCGCCGACCCCTCCTCTTCTGATTTTCTCTTCTAATTATCAGTTATTCCTTCTTATGATCACAAAATCTTGGGTTAATCCAACATCTTAAGGAAGTAGCTGGAAGAAGCCCAAGGATTGGTGGGTTCATTCTATAAAGTATGGTAAGTTACACGCAAGCACACCCCCACATGGTCATCATTGCAAGGGTCAGAAGGCCCTAGACTTTGTGTAATAAAAGCAAAAGGTTGGGGGCTGGTGCTGTGGCGTGATGGGTAAAGCTGCTGCCTGCAGTGCCAGAATCCCATAGAGGTGCCGGTTCGAGTCCCAACAGTTCTACTTCTGATCCAGCTCTCTGCTATGGCCTGGGAAAGCAGTAAAAGATGGCCCAAGTGCTTGGGCCCCTGCACCTGTGTGGGAGACCCGGAAGAAGTTCCTGGCTCCTGGCTTCAGATTGGCACAGCTCCTGCTGTTGCAGCCAACTAGGGGATGAACCAGCAGATGGAAGATCTCTCTCTCTCTCTCTCTCTCTCTGCCTCTCTGTAACCCTGCCTTTCAAATAAATAAATTTTTTTTTAAAATGCAAAATCTCTGTATCATAACATTCCTGATTTTTTAAAGAAGGCAAAAGGTCAAGAAGACTTTGGGTGGGTGGGGGGTGCCTCCACCCTCAAAAGAATTACCATCTCTTTTGAAAAAAACCACTAACATTGCTGTAAAACTCCACTTCTTTTAGGGCAAATATTCAACACAACCTCCCCTTTCTTTTCTCCCTGTGCATCTCTCAGTGGGCATCTGCACAGTGCACGAGGTTTACCCCAAACACCTGTTCATTTTCCCATTTGGTTTCACAATCTTGGAGGTGGCTTCCTGGTCCTCATTTTGTCCATGCAGAGAACTGCTAGGCAATTCTCTTGTTCTCCTGAACTTGATGCGGAGGAAGTGAGACTTGAACCCAGGCCTTTGGCATCAATGTCTTGTCCTTGTTACCCTTGAAGAACATATTGCTAGTACTTTTTTAGAAAGAGAGAGAGCGCCCCACCACTAATTCACTCTCCACAGTGGGTGGCAGGAACCCAATTACCTGAGCCATCACTGTTGCCTCCAGGGTCTGCATTGGCAGGGAGCCAGAGTCAAGAGCTGGAGGTGGGTGCTGACCCCAGGCCCTGTAACTTGGGATACAGGTGTGTTAACCACTAGGCTAACTGCCCACCCCAATGCTAGAACTTTCTAAAGGAAGGGAAGAAAGAAATGTCACATAAGAGGAGGGGCAGTCAGGAGAGGTCTTTGCATTTCCTCGGGATGTGAGCAGCATGCCACCTTCTAGAACACAGCTGCCCAGTGGGGCATTCATTCCATGGCAAAGGAAATGTGTTGTACTCAAGTCATCCAATATGGATGGCAGCCACCAGCCACAGCCCCCTGTCCACAAGTGGACAGGCAACTGTGGTCCTGTGCCCACTGAGAAGCTGACTTTTATTTAATTCTGCTGAATGTAAATACAAATGTGAAGAGCCACATGAAGCTAGGGGCTGCCATGTTGAACTGCCCAGCTCCAAGACACAGACGTCCTGCCCAGCGCATCTCGAGATGCCCCTGAGGCCTCCGATCTCGGGGGAAAGTCCAGGGCAGGTCAGCAGCCCTGGACGACCTTGGGAAAGATAGCATGCCGGCCTGGTAGAGCTTCGGCTGCCCATGCCCTACTACAAGTTGGCTAGGCTCGGCCTGCCTATGCAGAGTCGGGTGGGGCTCTGTCACCCCTGCAGGTCCTGCGGAGTATTGCTGTCTTTGGCTCCCTCATTCTTCCTCTCCCAGACCGGAAACACAGGGTCCCCATTCTCTCCAGGCTACCCCTTCCAGACCAGTCAGGACGACTTCATCCAAGAACAGAAGTAGTTCTTTACTTGCCTTCTCAGTCACATCAGAATAAAACTGAGAAGGACATCGGGAGTCACTTCTTCAAACCTTCCTGTTTTACGGATGAGAAACCAAGCGTTGAAAGGTGCCAGTGCCATCTTCAGCCCCTTTGCCCCGGCACTGACCCGCTGGGTCCACAGATGGGGCAGGAAGCATGTGTAAGCACAAAAAACAGGAACCATCTGGTCAAGGTCAGGTGCTCCTTCTGTCTCTGATGATGAGTAAGGTGAATGTTGGCACAGAGAACAAAGCTTTCAACAATATAACCACCAACACCTATGAGGGCTTTTCAGAAAGCCCATGGAAAATACGTCTGATGCAAAAGCTGTGCATGTATTTTTTTTTAACCAAAATAAGTCTATCTTTTCATTTCATTTCTCCACAAACCTTTTGAGTGTCCTTGTGCATTCGGGCCAATTTTTGGTGAAAAACATTTCTGTTCCACTCTTAAAGCATCTCTGTCATATAATTCTATGTTTTCAAACCTTCTCTTGGGCAGAAATTAGGCCAAGTTCTCACTTTAAAATAAATTGCATAGAGCACAGTTATTGACTGAGTGATGTTTTTCATCCACTTTGAAGTGTGAAAGTACTAACCACTTAGCACTCTTTCAAGGAGAGAGTACTCCTGCGTGTCAAACCTCACTGGTTTTTCCCTCTGAGTCAACATGGTGTAGAGGAGTCTTGGCCACACCAGATGGACAAGTCATTAGTAGGTCACATTCTGCCTAGGAATACATAGGCGGTATCTGGAAGACCTTGTGCAAGACCTGAAGTTCAAGGTTTTAGCCATGGCCACGGAGACCTCCTCACACCTGAAGTGAGACCTGCCGTCCTGCTGTGAGTCTGGATGACAAACTGCGGGGCACCCCTGCAATATATCATGGGATGACTTGCAACGAAAACGTTGGAAATGAGGCATCCCAAAGTTCCAACAGCCAGGAAACAGACACAGTAAGGTGAGAAGTCTCAGTTCCCATGGGTACTGTAATCTGACTTTTTATGACACGCTATGGATGTGTGGTCCTATTTCTCTGCATAATTACAGCTATTAAATATCTCCAGTAGATACCTATGGCAGCCTCTGGCAATACTCACCTTCTATTACCAGAGTTACCTTGCTGAGGGTGAAGCCTGAATCTAAGGTAGGAAACCCACACAAAGCCTCATTCATATCAAACAAAAATGTAGCAAAAACGAAACCCACGGCACTGTTGTCCAGTGTCTGGCCAGGACAATGAGAGCCGCTAGCTTGTTTAAATGTTTCAACTGCTTCCGGCTTATTTAGAAGAAAGAAAATGAAATTTGGAGTGAAAACTCTTTGGATTGCAGTGCAAAGCCTGCTATTGAATGACTGTAGACTACTCTTCAGAAATATTCACTCCTTCCTCCCATCGCCTCCATGGGACAAATGTAGTTCCCCTCTCCTTGACTATGGGCTTAGCCACATTTATTAGTCGGATTTTGATCATTTTAGCTAGAATACCTGGGAGGAGCTTTTTGAAAATTAACTGTTTATTTCCTGTTACAGTTTGGAGGTTACAGTTCAGGACTGGGGAGCCCCATGGTGAGATGTCTGTGGAGGTTGGTGGTAGCAGGTGCAGAGGCACCACCGCATGCAGATCCAGGAAACAGAGAGAGAAGGAGCCTAGCCTAAACTCAAATTCAAAATAACCAGCACTCTCATGAGAAACACCCTCGGAGCGCACACCTGCAGGGACCTAAAGATTTCCCACCACTCCCACCTCCCAGCTAGCACAATTAGATCAAACCTCCACCCTTAACCCATCAGACGCTGAGACATCAGGGTTTAAACATCTTGCAAGACAAGTCTTGCCATACCCAGAACACCACACACCACTTGTTGTGGTCAGTGGGATGTTGGATGCAAGAAAAGATTTGAAGTGCTCATACACAGTCAGAACTTGATCTTGTACCTGTCTTCCAGCTAGTGCACTAGTACAAAGAGGAGGAGAGGTATGAGACCAGGCCCTGATCCAGCCTGCTGTTAGGGCCACCTGCCAACACCTGGCCAGCATCAGACAGTCTCCAGCTGACCCCTAGACACATAGTGAGAATACAGCCATGACTACATGGATAGACTACAACCCCTAAAGATAGGGATCTATTATTGCATGAACAATGCAGAGTGCACTTGCATGAACTTAGATGTGACATAAACATGGGACCACCGTAGTACATGAGATCCATTGTTGACCAAAAAACATGTTGTAATGCTTCACATGACTGTGTGTGACTACTGTTTTAAATTCTGGGGTGGCCTGAAATGTAACACCTGGCTGACTTATTGCCAAAGACTGGAGTTCAGTTACGATGGGGATTATAATACTGACATTAAGTTGTGCTCTCAATGACTTAACGCTTTTGTTGTGTTACCTATGGAAGACCAAATGATGTTCCACCCTGCCTAGGACTACATGGAATTCTCTACATGGCCCTGGGTTGGCAGTGACCAAAAAGAAATTTTGTGCAAGATTTGGAAGACAGAAGCAAGGTAGTAGACATATTTTTCATGCTCTGAAGATTGGAACAGGACACTAGGCACAGTAGGGGCTCACGTGTGTTGTCACTGGTCTGCTATTTTGTTCTGGGCCGAGTGTTGAAGTATGTCTGTTGGGTGGAGTGGCAGATTCTGCAAGACCCACAGCGTGAAGGGCGGAGGTGATGAGAGACAGGTGTGGCTTCCGGTCTGGATTTTCTTTGATGCACACCAAGCTCTTCTTTACAACTCCCCATCTGGCTGAGCTGTAGGTACTCCAGGCTCAGCATCAGAGGGAGAGATAAGAGAGCCTTGCCTTGGTGCCAGCTCCCACCTCTACGCAGAGTCCAGTACAGAAGGACCTCCTTTCTTCTTTGTCACTCGTGGTCCTTATTTCTCTCTACTGAACACCGACACGTCACAGCTCAGCCCATTGCTGTCTTAACCTGTAAATCCAGGAAGTTCCCCAGACCCCAGCTTTGCATCATTTCTGATAGAAGATGCAGGAATGAACCATCCTTTTGTGAGCCTTTACCACATGCCAACGTTGTGCTAACGTGCATGCTCTATTTACGCTCATTAAGTGGTGTCCAATCCCTCACGCACGCAGCTTCATTCTCTTCCTCATTCAACCATACCTGCCAGCTACGGTAATGCCCCAAGTCCTCACTGCCACTTGCAGTTGTAGGCTGGTGTCCAAAGCTCTCTGGGGTGACCCTAGGTGGCCTGCGCCACCCTCATGTAGAGTCCAGCCTGCAGGTGGTGTGAAGTGGTTTCTCAAATCCACCACTTCACACGGCTGGCTAGAGTGGTTTTGTACCGTATTAACGTAGCTAAGCGGGAACTGTTTCCCAGCGTTCTCTTCCCTATATAGTTCTGGGTTATAATTAGCTACAAAAGAGAGATTTGTGCAAGGCTTGGAAGGCAGATTGGAAGCAGCAGCCGTGACTCTGGGCAGCACTGAGGTTAGAGGGGATGAGAGGAATCAGAGGTGCTGCGGGGTTGTCTTCCATTTCCTCTGCCAAGCCCAGCTTTGATCTGACTGCCAGCTCTACCGACAATGGCTACCCTGAGCTCCCCACTACAGTTACAGCAGCACAGATGCCAAGTCTTTCCCGACTTCTGCACCGGCTCCTCCAGTGTTCTCACTCCAGCAGCTGGATGTCCCTGCCCTCCTAATTACCCTGTGAGCTTGGCTTGTCCACCTGCACCCAGGCTCAGGAGAGACAGGTTAGTGATGTTTCTTTCCTAGCTTTAGTGATCAAGTCTGAAGACCAAAAAAAAAAAAAAAAAAGATTTTTTTTTTTTTAATGCTAACTTGGGAGCCAGTGCTGTGGCACAGCAGTTGGCCCACTGTTTGTCACACTGGCATCCCATGTTGGAGTGCCTGTTTGAGTCCCAGCCGCTCTGTTTCAGATCCAGCTTCCAGCTAGTGTACCTGGGAAGGCAAAGGAAGATGGCCCAAGTATTTGGGTCCCTGTCTCCCACATGGGAGACCTGAATGGAATTCCAGGCTTCTGGCTTTGGCCTGGTCTGAATCCAGTTGTTGGGGTCATCTGGGGAGGGAGCTCTCTCTCATCAAATGGAAGCTCTCTCTCATCATCTCCCCACACCCCTGTCTGCCTTTCAAGTGAATCAATATTTCTTTTAAAAATTGCTAACTTGCTTCACTAGAATTTAATCAATATTCATTCAAAAATATACTAAGAATTGTGTTTTAACTTCAGGGCTCTCCTGTAAACATATCTCTGCAAGTCTAGATAAAAGTGGAGACTCCTCCTCCATCCCTATTTTAAGCATTTGCTGGAGCTAGGGAATAATATTTTTACCTATGATTTCTATTTTTATGTCTTTTGTTTTAAACTCTTAACAAGAAATAATTTGTAAAATGGTTTCCTAGTCAAATACATCATCATGAACAATTTGCTTGGTAGGAAGCAGGGAACGGCAGCATCAAGCGGAGTGAAAGAAATCCTAATTACTCACACCTGCAGAAGCCACCACTTTTGTAAAGTGTGCAATTAGCAGCCGAAGTGTGTGCTGGGAAATGTGATTGTTTAAATAGGGGCCCCAGCCCATAGGCCACGCACATTGGGCCTCTCCCGCTGTGTCCATTAGCCCAGCCTGAGCCCTCCAGGTCACTTGTTAGGCTGATTGTAGGCCTGAATGCAAAAATGTGCAGCCAGCTGTGCCCATACTCAGTGTGCGATATGCAAAACAGGTGTGACCATTTAGACACCTGGGTCTCTCTGACTTTGTCATTATGAATTTTCTGCTCTCCGAGCCCAGTGGGTTTTGGCCTCGGTTGTACGTTAGAATCACCAGGGACACCTCCTAAAAGTTCTGATGCCCAACTTGTACCCAGCCCAGTTAAATCAGACTCCTGGAACAGTGGCTTGTAAAGCACCCCAGGTCATTACAAATGCAGTTCTCAAACTTAGGCTGCACCAGAATCAGCTAGAAGGTTTGTTAAAACATTGGGTGCCAGGGCAGGCCTGGTGGTACAGCAGGCCAAGGCACTGCTTCGATCACCACATCCTTTGGCAGAGTGCCTGGGTTTGAGTCCTGGATCTGCTACCAATTCCAGCTTCCTGCAAATGCTCCCGGGAAGCAGCAGATGAAGGCTCAAGTACTCAGGTCCCTGCCACCCAGGTGTGGGACACTTAAGGTTCCAGGCTCCTGGCTTCAGCCTGGCCCAGACCTGGACCCTATCCCCAGAATCACTAAGGTGGGGAATGGGAGTGTCCAAAACTTTGAACTTCTGTTATATTTATTCTAAGAATGCTGCCGATGCTCTACACGTTGGATTTCCTATGGAATAGTTAACCGTTTTTTGTGCATGTGTATATGTGTATGCACACATATTTGTAGGAGAGGCATTAGCTCCTTCAATCACTTTTACAAGGCTGTCCATTCTCATTCTCAGGTTCAGAAAGTGTCAGACTCTTTGAAAGGCACTGGCCCCGCTACTTCCTCAGTTGCTGGTGTTTCTGTCTGGCCCCAATCAGCCTGTATCTTGTTTATTCCCCGCTTCTTACAATTGCATGTAAGCTCCATGCTAGCAGAAACAGTCTTCTTCCCCATGGCAGGAACTCCACCAACACTCAAGTTAGCTCACAGAGCAACCCTGTGATGATGGCTACAGGTCACAGGCAGATGCAGAGAAAGATTAGATGACTTGTCTAAGACCAGCATGGAAGAAGTAAGATCCAAGTTTTGTCCTGACCAGAGCTGGGCTCTCAAAACACTCCAGTTCACCACTGATCTTAAATAAAGCATCAACCCTCTTTTCCAGCAAGACTGAGTTGCTGACCTAAAGGGTATCTACTAACTTCCCAGTATTACTTCACTCAAACCTGATATTTTTCAGTAACAATTAAAACCCAAAGCCCAGATTCAAAGGTCAAACTGTACAAACAATGGCACTTTCTTTCCTATTTTAAAAAGTCTTCTCTCCAACCACGGTACAATGCCCCAAAGCCAGTTAAAAAATTTCTACCTCATAAAAAACTACACTTATTTATGGGCTGGTGTTGTGTCACAACTGGTTAAACTGCCACTTGGAATGCCCACATCCCCTGACGGAGTGCGGGTTCCAGTCCTGGCTACTCTGCTCCTGATCTAGCAAACTGCTAATGTGCCTGAGAAGGCAGATGAAGTACCTGGTCCCCTGCCAGCCACGAGGGAGAGCCAGATGGAGTTCCAGGCTCCTGGCTTCAGCCTGGTGCAGCCTCAGCTCTGGCAGGCATTTGGGGGAGTGAACCGGCAGACTGAAGATCTCTTTCCCTGTCACTCTTGCCTTCGAAATAATTTTTAATGCTGACATTTAGGGGAAGAGAAACCACATGAGAACAAACTGAGTTATCTGACTTTATTTTACAGGCCAATACAGTTTATCCTAGTAATAAATTAGTATGTACAGTTATGAACAGGGTTGGGTGCTTTCCAAGAAAAATGCTTCTGAATATATATATACAAAAGTGTATATAAAATCCTTTAGGTCATTGATCTTATACATTTGCACTGAAAAGTGTGGTAATACCAAGCTACCAAAGAGTATCCTCCATAATTCACGATTTCATTTCTTTGTAAAAGGTCTCCATTGCCATTTCAGTTTCTGCAAGCTAGCAAGCCTGAAACGAGACTGGCTGCTGAGAAAGGACCTGATCCAGGCCCCTAATTGTACAGATGCGAATCCACCAGCCTTGCCAGACTACGAAGCAGCTAAGAGGCAGAGCCGGATCACTAACCAGTTCTGAGGCACTCCAGAAATGTATGTTGGGCTAAACAAGACGCACGCACCACACGGGCCTCGAGCCACACTGAGTGTAACTTTCTGCCTCACACAGGATTAATTCCTGACGTGGTCTTTGGTCGTTCACAAAATGGGTGTTTCCGCTGCTCCAGAAGCGAGATCACCCCAGTTACTGCAGTGGGACCCTGGACCCCAGGCCGCCAGTGCTGTTCGTTTCTCTCCAACTGGGATGTTTCGACTTGGGCACCTTTTCTTTCTGTTCTTTTACGCTCCTAAGAGCTACATCAGAGGTATCTGTTCTTTGCAATTCATCAACAGTTACCAGGTTACCAGTGATTACACAACCATCACCAGGAGCATGGCACAGTTCCTTTCTCTTTGCAGCTCGTTCCTACCAGAGATGGCACGTGTCTTCTTCTGGTCATCTGAGCACTTTCTTCTTTGCAAAGCAGTGTAGACGACTTCCGGGTGTTCATGCCCTCAACGGCAATGCAGTCTCTCACCACGCCAAGAACACGCCGTCTAACGTACCAGGCACGCACAGCATCCATCTCTGGTGCTTTAGTTAAGTCCTGGCCTAAAGGCTGTACACAGCCACCCTGCTGCCAGGGAAAAACTGGCCACTCCAATTAGTGTGTGCGGCACATGTACCAACCAGGAAAACACGCGCATTCTAGCAAGCTGTTTTTCTAACTGCAGGAGTCACTTCCCAAACCACCTGCCAGGAATTTTTAAAACTGGATTTATAAAGCTGGAATCTATCAAGGGAATTTTCACATTTCTAGGTGATCCTAATTTCTTGCTACTCTCAGCACCACAGCACAGACTGACAGCTTATCTTTACACAGTTCTTTTCCCCCAGCAACAGTGCCCTGCAGAAGCGCATGTCTGGTCTGCTTGCGTGTCACACAGGCTAACCTGAGGTGCCTGTGCGAGCGTATCTGTTTGCGCCAGGCCTCCCATTCCCAAACTCAGGCTCTGTCGTAAGGCTGCCCCTTCCAGCAGCAGTGAGCTGACACGGTGATACACTGAAATGACTGCAGCCAACCACGAAGGCATCAACCCCACCCACACCCAAAACACAATTACATCAGCCTTATCTGAAAATCAAACAAAAACCCAGATCTAAGAATATCTGCTCTGCTCTGATCTGGCAAAAATTGTTTAAGCATTTCACTACTACGTTGGCACGTTCTGCTGCCCTCATTCTATTACCAATGTCCCTCCCTTGGGGCCTTTTGTTTTTGTTGTCTTTTCAAGGAACACATAGAAACTCCAAATCGTCTGACGATTTCACTTTGGAATTCTCTACCTTTCAGCTCTAGAGAAATTATGAACAAACTCTGTGCATGAAGTGCAACAGAAAAGCACGCTGATCAGAGTGTGAACGTGGTAACAATGGCAACAGAGGAGATGGGCTGGACGTGTGATCCAGCACGCTGACAGAAAAATGAATTTTCTTAAATTTAGAACAGCAGATTGATGTCAAATTTCAAAGGAAGGGCTAATTTTAATTCTCTTAGTAGCCACATTAAAAATACAATCCCCTTTTATTCGGGAATGCTAATGAATGAGGTAGCTGACTGTTATCAGATACTGAACTAAGGCTTCACATATAAAAATGATAAAACTGAGGGAAAGAAAAGCACTGATTTGAAATTATCTGCCCTGAAATCCAGATGGATAATTAAGAATACTTCCAACTCAGAGTTCTCCCACGAAATCCAGCTGTGTCATGCTGCGGACTGGCTCTTTATTTGAGGACTAAGTCAGCACTAGGAAAGAATCCCTGTCCAGGAGCGCTTGTGCATCTGATATTTCCATTCTGGCTCTGGCCCAGCTCTCAGGGTGTGGTTTCCTGAAGGCTTCATTAGCATTTAACCAATTCTTTGTTGGCTGATGGGGCTGGGACTGTTTCTCCACACATAAACTGATCCTGAGGCAGAAGAAGAAATGACATTAACCAGTGAGTTTCCACGTCACAAAGGCAATACTATGAAACTTTCATTTTGTTACAGAATCAACCCAGTTCTGTTAACTGAATTTTTCAATTTGTTATTTCATCCTTGTTTAAAGAGCCAATGTCTGTAGCAGAATTAGAATGTTAAAAGTATTATCAGTATTTGGTCCTGAATTCATTATTTAATGAATAACTTATAAACAAGCTTAACTTATAAACACGTCTGTCTTCACTATAGAGCACTTTTTGGAAATCACATAATCACATGTTCCATCTTTTAAGTTTGTTAATTACTTCAATATTTGGTCAAATATCTGCCCTCCTCAAAAGTATTACTTCCTATATCTCAAACCAATAGGTCTTTAGCCGACCCTGCGACTCAATAGGCTAATCCTCTGCCTGTGGCACCGGCACAACAGGTTCTAGTCTCGGTTGGGGCGCCGGATTCTGTGCCGGTTGTTCCTCTTCCAGTCCAGCTCTCTGCTGTGGCCTGGGAGTGCAGTGGAGGATGGCCCAAGTCCTTGGGCCCTGCACCCGCACGGGAGACCAGGATAAGCACCTGGCTCCTGCTTTCGAATCAGCACGGTGCGCCAGCTGCAACAGCCATTTGGGGGGTGAACCAACAGAAAAGGAAGACCTTTCTCTCTGTCTCTCTCTCACTGTCCACTCTGGCTGTCAAAAAAAAAAAGGGGGGGGGGATAGGTCTTCTCAACCTGTTTCTTAAAATATCCTTTTGTCCCCAAGAAACATCTGACAATTTCTGGAAACACTCTGAGCAGACACAGTCCTCTACAACAGGTAGAGATAAGGATGCAGGTAAACATTCTACAATGCACAGGACTGCCCCACACCACAAGGGACCACAAGGGACTCCCAGGGCTACAGCGCCAAGGGTGTGGACACTGAAACAAAGCCCTACTCTAAGCTACACGCGTCTCTGGTGGCCCTCCGTGCGGTCAGAGCCTCGTCACACAGGGCTTCAGACTGGGGCCACCTGCTTCTGTCCCAGGCGCTCCTTCCCTCTCCGACACCCGCTCACATCGAGTCGCTGCTGCCCTGAGTCTCCTAGCTCAACCCTTCTGGACCACCACTGCCCCCGCTCCTCTGACAGTCTCATTACCTGGCTGCAGTTCCACGATGACCACAATCACGCTCCTCTCACCCGCTCCTACTCACGTAGTTAACTCCAACTCCTCGATCTGCCCAGGAAGAAATGCTTACACATGCTGCCTGCTAGTCTTCCATTCCCTCCAACCAGTTTTCTCCAATTAGGCTTTGTCCCCGTTACCTAGGAAACCACTATGCGGGTACCACAAGTGAACTCTGTTGCTGTGGCCAGTAGTTAATTCTCAGCGACATGCCACAGGATCATCACTTCCCCCAACTCTTCTCCTCAGCCTGCTGGGATAGAACACCGCCGAGCTCCCTGCTCTCAAACCCAGTACTCTCAGCTCCTACCCCTCAGCTGATGCAGAGTCACCCTCCCAACTTTTAAGGTCTCCCGTGCTGAATCATCCTTGACTCCTTACCGTTCAAAGTGCACCCGAATCCTTCACTTCTCACCATCTGCATGGCTGACCTGGCCCAGCCATCCCTCTCCTGCTCCAGTACGTATACAGCCTCTTAACTCGTTTTCCGGCTTCTCTCCTTGTTCCCTCATGGTATATTTTGAATGCAACAGCGAGAATAATTCTTTAAAAAACTCAGTAAGTCACGGCACTCCTCTTAAAAAAAAAAACTCCTGCAGTGGTTGCCGGTAGGACTGGCAGCAAAGGCCTGAGTCCTCGGCGTGGCCCACAGATGTCTCTGTGATCAGCCCCAGCGGACTGCCCTCACCCTTCTCTGCGTGCTCACGCCGCCCCCTTTCTGCTCCTGTGAGAGCCAGGCGCGCTCCTGCCTCAGTGCCGCTTCCCTCAACTCCCCCCGCCCCCTGCACCGTCAATCTTTCCACTCACTGAGGCCTTTCTCAGTAGGGCCAGCCGAGCTTCTTCCAGACTTGCACTCCCGATATCCCCCCCTTCCCTTTGTGTTCTAGAGCACATTTCAATACAAGAATAAATCCACAAATTTCTAAGTACAGCTTGCTACTCATGAGGCTCTGAGCCTTGTCTCCACTTTTCCTATGCTAAGTGTTAAGCTTCTTATTTAAGTCTCCACTGAAAGTAGTGACCAAAAGTTTGCACAGGGGTGAGGGACAATAATTTTTGTTTTTCTCTATTGTCAACATCCTTGGGTGAAAGACGACAGGGCAGGGACCAGCGTTGAGATTCAGCAGGTTAAGCACGGGCCAAGTCCCAGCTGCTCTATTTCAGATCCAGCTCCATGCTAATGTGCTTGGGAAAGCAGTCGCAGATGGCCCCAAATCCGACACCCCCCCCAACACACAGAATGTGGGAACCCTGGATGGAGTTCCAGGATCCTGGTTTTGGCCAGTTGCAGCTACCCGGGGAGTCAACCAGCAGACAGAAACTCTCGCTCTTTGTCTCTCCCTTTCTAACTCTGATTTTCAAATAAATAAATTTTAAAATAAGACAGCTGATGACCTTTGTAATGGTTTTTCTTCTCTTTAAGATGTCATTTTCATTAGTTTTATTACTCTCTCCAAAACTACAATAAGTAACGTAACTTGAACTTTAAAAATTCTAATGACTTTTTAGAAGCTGTTTAAAAATACTGCACCCTCCCTAGCACAGATCACAGACAAGCTGCTCCAGGTCCCTGCCAGTGCCCCGCCCCCCCCTTTTAAACGACGCCCCTTACTTTGTCATAAATCACTTTTATAATGAGAGAGCAGCTAGGGCACGTTGCCACGTCTTCCCCATTCTCCAGATCTTCCTACAACGAAACCAAACACGGTGCGGTCAGCATGGCCTCCCCCTCACCACCTCCAGCCCCTCCGTGTAGATCTCCTTCTGCCACCCCCGCAGGATGCGTGGGAGCCGAAAGGCTCATTCCTCCCTAGCAGCTCCACTTCGGAGAAACACCCAGAAGGCTGGGTGGGGTTCAGGCGCCTCGGGATCTCCGGGAAAGTGACGCGCCCCTCGCCCCACAAGTACAGTATTTCGAGAAGGGATCCTGGGCCGATCCACAGCACCGGGAGACCTGGGCTCCCGGCCACCCACTCCGCGGCGTAACCAGACCCACTGAGAGCTCAGGTATTGACTGGCGGCGAGAGGAAGGGAATTCACGGGGACCACAGCGTTGGAGCGACTCCAGCCGCCGCCACACCGGAAGGAAGCCGGCGGGGCGCCGCGCGCATGCCCACTGAGTCGCTGAGCACGGGCCCGGGAGTTACCTTGGTGATGGAGAAGTTATCCCCACAAGGGCAGGGATAGAAATACGTCTCCGAGTCCTCATCATATTGGAAGTCCTCGATCTCCACTTCGTCGTGAAACACGGCCATGGTCACTGGGGCCGGCAAACTACTTCATGACCTGCCCGAACCACTTCCGTCTGACTTTGGGGCGCCGGCCCCTATAAAGTTTCCTGTCCACACCAGGAATCGGCGCAGGAATACTTCCGGCGCACAGGCAGTGACGCAAGAGAGGCCAAAGGGTGACCGGGTCTCGGTCGCCATGGAGATGGCGGAGCTAGGGGCGGAGACCCTCCAAAGAGGGCGTTACCTGCTCGGCGTCGTTCCTCCCATTGGACTACTGCGACCAATAGCACGTGGGGTCCCCGGGCGGCTACTACGTCACAGCCGCGACCTCGGAGCTTCCCAGGGCACCGCGCGGCTCTTGGCTGGGGCTACGGGTCTGGAGCTCGCGGTGGCTGGTCTTTGCTCCTCGTGGCTGGCTCAATCCTTAAACAGCCTGCCGACGGGGCAGCAGGCGCCGGGTGATACCCACCTGCCCCTCGGGGAAGGGCATGAGTGCGCGCAGATTTGATGGGTCTCTTGCCACGGGCGGGAGCTCCCAGGATCTGGACTCAATCTGACCTGAGCCGCCACGAAGTCGCTGCCCAGTGACGGACAGTTTCCGTGGAGTTTGTGTTCACCAGGTGACCTTGAGCGCGGGGCGAAGCCCAGCTTGGTTACAGCTCCTGCTTCAGGTATCCCCGTCTTTCCCCCACCCCAGCCATCTTAGGGTACCCGGTACTGCGATGCTGAGGGGACCCACAAACGACACTGATACGTGGTAGCAGTAGTAACATCACCTTTTGTTCTGGGGAGCTTGTTAGGTGGCAGCATTGCGCGCATTCTCCCGTTGACTGTAGGGGTTTGTTTAGGTATTGGTTCATTTTATGAGTCTAAAAGCTGCACTACGGAGAGGGAATCTCTTGGCCAAGATTACACCCCTAGGTACTAATGAAGAGCCCGGCTCCCTGCAACACCTAACACTTTACTGAACTCACTTTGTAAAAGGATTGAGGTCAGTGGATGGGGTTGTCAGCCTGAGGCCTCTGTAAGTCTTGAAATGCAAGTTGGACGTGGTTTGTCTTGAAAGCAGTGCTAGTGCCTGCTTTGGTGCAGCCAGGCGCACCGTTACTGTCCGTATGCCGGTGGAGAAAGAGGGCAGTGTTGTGATAAACGGACGACTCAGAAACGAGGATCTGCTCTCAATCGGACTTGCTTGCACAGTAGCTGTGGACGGTGGATATTTACTTTTTTAAAAAATTTATTTATTTTATTTGAAAGTCAGAGTTACACAGAGAGAGGAGAGGCAGAGAGAGAGCGAGGTCTTTCATCTGCTGGTTCACTCCCCAGTTGGCCGCAACAGCCAGAGTTGAACTGATCCAGAGCCAGGAGCTTCTTCTGGGTCTCCCACGTGGGTGCAGGGGCCCAAGCACTTGGGCCATCTTCTACTGCTTTCCCAGGCCATAGCAGAGAGCTGGATTGGAAGTGGAACAGCCGGGTCTCAAACTGGTACCCATATGGGCTGGGGGCACTTCAGGCCAGGGCATTAACCTGCTGCACCACAGCGCCGGCCCCAGATATTTACTTTCTTTGGACCTTATTCATCTAACTAAGAAACAGTTGAACTGGAGATGATTACCATATCGTTTTCAGAGCTTGCATTCTACTTTTGCATGGAAATTGTTGTTTTTATTTTGGTTCAACAATCACATATAGTGTTCACATATTTACACGTACACACACAGTTACATTTACATAGCACATATGCATAGCACACCTCTGCTTGCATACCCACACTCAGATGTTTGCATGAATTACCAGTGTTGTGTGCATCGAATTGAAGCTCCACTGGGTACCCTTTTAAAGGTCAAAAACCTAAAGGCAGAGTAGTCTTTGGGAGAAAATCCAGAAGTTACATGAAAAGAGTTTATAGAAGATTCTTTCAAACATTTCACACTCTGTTTTGCATAACTGGAGATCTTTCCAGCAGTTAGAAGACATTTACTAAACTTGCTCAGGGTTAAATGTGATGATTCCGATCAGTCTGGGCAAAGGAAAAATCCCACCAGGTCTCAAAGTGCTCTCTGCTCTCCAAGTACTGCCCAGGTAGCCTGAAAGTGAGGGAAAGGCAGATTCTGCAGGCTCTGTGGTTCCAATGATCGTTTTGAAGTTAGGTGCTATCTTTAGGACTTACGTGAGCCATTTTTGAACGTACAGAAGTGGATACAGTCCTATTTGGCTCCTGAAAGTATAAATTGTGTTGGGGGGCAGGTGTTTGGCATAGCAGTTAGGATGCTACTTGGGCTGTTGGCATCTCGTATCAGAGAGCTTAAGTCCTGATTCTACTGATTGAAGCTTCTGGCTAATGCACTTCCTGGGAGGCGGTGGTTGATGGCCCAGGTCTTTGGGTCCCTGTCTCCCACATGAGAGACCTAGATTGAGTTCCTAACTCCTGGCTTTGTCCTCGCCCAGCCTTGGCTATTGTGGACATTTGGAGGGTGAACCAGTGGATAGAGGATCTCTGTTTCTCACTCTGTGACTCTACCTTTCAAGTAAGTTTAAAAATAAGTAAGTAAAAATTAGGGGTGGATATTGGGTGCAGCAGGTTAAGCTGCTGCTTGGAACATCCATGTCCCATATTACAGTGCTGCTTTGACTCCTGGCACCCCCACTTTCATCCAGTTCCCTGCTAATACGTCCTGGGAGCACCCGGTTCTTCCTGTAGTGCTTGCTACCCATGTGGAAGACCTGGGTGGAGTTCTGGGCTCCTGGTTTCAGGCTGGCCCAGCCCTGGCTGTTGTGGGCATTTGGGGAAGTGGACCAGTGGATGGAAGAGCTCGCTCACGCTCTCTCTCTCTCTGTCACTTTGCCTTACAAGTCAGTTAAACTAAATAAGACTTTTATTTATTCATTTTTTAAAAAGTTACTCATTTATTTGAAAGAGTTACAGAAAGACAAGGAAAGACTGAACGAGAGAGGGAGCTTCCATCTGCTGGTTCACTCCCCAGATGGCTGCAACGGCCAGAGCCGGGGCGGTCCGAAACCAGGAGCTTGATCCAGGTCTAACATGTGGGCGGCAGGTGCGCAGGCACTTGGACCATCTTCGCTGCTTTCCGAGGCTCTTTAACAGAGAGCTGGATCACAAGTGGAGCAGCCTAGAATTTTTTTTTAAAGATTTTATTATTAAGGTAGAGTTACAGACAGAAAGAGGGAGAGACAGAGAGAAAGGTCTTCCATCCACTGACTGGTTCATTCCTCAAATGGCTACAACCGCTGGAGCAGGGCTGATCCAAAACCAGGAGCCAGGAGTGTCTTCTGGGCCTCGCAAATGGTGTCTGGGCCTCCCACACGGGTGCCTGGGCCCAAGCACTTAGGCCATCTTCTACTGCGTTCCCAGGCCGTAAGCAGAGAGCTGGATCAGAAGAGGAGCAGCTGGGACAGGATCTGGCGCCTAAATAGGACACCAGTGCCACAGGTGGAGGCATAGCCTACTACGCCACAGTGTCGGCCTCCCTTAGAGAATCGTAAAATCTAATGTTGGTGATCCTGAAAGTTAAGGAATTTTCAGGTGGCTTTTCCTTAGAATTTTCTAACTTTTCTTTAAGTCTGTACTCATATATATGATTTCAGATATTTTTGCATTAATAAGTTAGATAAACTTGATTTTTAATTCCATTTTTCACAAACTTTATGAAGGGCCCTCATATCAGCTAAAATGGAGAAGCAAAAATGAATGAGTTACTTATTAAGGAAGGTTGACACTATAAGCTGGGCCCTGTGCCACATCCTGTATGTAAAAACAGCCCAATGAGGTAGCGAAATCAGTCCCATCTGTAACCTGGGGGCTGAGGAACTTACTCAGGCAAAGCTGGAAAGTTTTGGAAAGCTGTGATGAGTCCTGTGATCGCTGATCCTAGAACCTTGGCTCTTAGTGAACTACAGTGCCATTTATGATGAAATGGGGCTTGGGGCAGAGCTAGATCTAACACACATGGGTTTTGCACTACAGCTGTTCTGATCCCTTGAAACCTAGATTTGTGGGCTCTCCTTGGCCTTCTGCACTGCGGCCCTCCTGCCCTCTGTCAGCCCTCCTCCTTGTCTGGTACAGGCGGTTCCTCTGGTGGTTCTGCCCAGTTTGATGTTATGCTGAAGAGAAGGGAGATGTTTCCCATAGCATGGGAGATGTTTGTTTTTTCATTCTACCCAGCGCTTTTAAGTACAGTATTAACAAGACTACTCAACTTCACATTTGTTCCTAAAAGGTAATACAAACCTGTAATGACACATTTTTAGCCAATGCAAATATAGTTACTAGTTGCTTCAGAGTCCTTTGATATCACAGGTTTATTTTTATTTTTTATCATAATAGTTAACACTGCTGTGACAGTGGCCACAGATGCTAACCTAAGATCAGATTTGCAACCAGGTCATAACTGTGTAATAGAAACTATTTTGTGAGCAGTGTTGCATATGAGCCAGGGGAGCTGGCCTTCAGCACTGTCAGAACATTACTGTTCCAGCTGTTTGGCAAGGAAGGGGGTGAGGATTGATGTATTTGGCTTTATTTATTTATTTTTTAATAATCCCTGTCTTTTTATTTGAGAGGCAGAGTTATAGACAGTGAGAGGGAGAGACAGAGAGAAAGGTCTTCCATCTACTAGTTCACTCCCCAAATGGCTACAACAGCCAGAGCTGGGCTGATCCGAAGCCGGGAGCCAGGAGCTTCTACTGGGTCTCCCATGCAGATGCAAGGGCCCAAGCACTTGGGTCATCTTCTACTGCTTTCCCAGGCCATAGCAGAGAGCTGGATTGGAAGAGGAGCAGCCAGGATATGAACCAGTGCCCATATGGGATGCCGGCACCACAGGCAGAGACTTAGCCCACTATGCCACAGCTCTAACCCCTTGGCTTTATTTTTAGTAACACTTTACTTGCCAGGTACTTCTGTAGACATTATTTCATTTATTTCTCTCAGCAGTCCATTGAGGCAGTGTGGGTAATTGTTAAAATGGTAAGATCCAAACACGTGGGGTCACACCTGAGGCCAGATCCACTGGTACAAGTCACACACTCTGTACCACTGAGGTTCCCTTACAAATCCTGGGAGCCCCTTTGCTAATTCAGTGACACCCAGGACTCGGAATTGGCAGTTGCCACGGTTGTTCTGTGACTGGACTTTGTCAGTGCGTTCATGCCCTTTGAGGCTTCTTGGCGTTTCTCTCACTGCTCTACCACACCCCACCCGATAAGTCACCAAATTATAGGGCTCCGATTCTGAAATACATTCCGTGTTCTACTTCTGCAGTTTCTGCAGCTGTGTCCTACTACGACTGTTATCTTAGCCTGGAGCCTCCTAACTAGACTTCCTTCTTCCACCGTGCTTCCCTCTCATGATCTGTTCGTCACACTGCAACTTGAGCAGTCCTTTCGAAATAGTGTAGTTGTTGAAATGGCAGTTGGGACGACTGCATCCCGAACCTGAATGTCCAGCTTCCAGTGCCAGCTCTGCTCTCCATTCCAGCTTCCTGCTAATTCACACTGTGGGAGGCAGCAGGTGACGGCTCACATACCTGGGCCCCTGCCACCCCTGTGGGAGAGCCAAGGTTGAATTCCTGGCCCCTGGTTGTGGCCTGACCCAACCCTGGCTGTTGTGAGTATTTGGGGAGTGAATCATCAGCTCACTTGCTCTCTCTCTCCTCACTGTGCCTGAATCTCTGCCTTTCAAACAAATTTTTAAAAAGTTTAATATGTAAATTCCATCACGTTCCTCTCCTGATTTACTCAAACCCTTTTGTTGCTTCCCTTTACCCTTAGGGTCAGGTTCACGGCCGGTAGTGGCCCTGCCCACGTCCACCTGCTCAGCTTGTCTCACACCACTCTGACCGGGGTGGACTGAGTGGCCTGCTCTCCACTCACACTGGCCCCGCTTCCTGTAACGTGCCAGGCTTGTTTCTTTCTTGGGCCTTTGTTCCCGCTAATTCCGCTGCCCTTGACATCTGCTTGGCCGCCTCTTTGTGCTTCAGGTCTCAGCTCAGGTGGCCCCACCTCAGAGAGGCCTCTCTTGGTATTCCCCCACCCAGCTACTTCCTTTATCACACTCCCCGTAACCTGTAGTTGTCTCGTTATTTGTGTACCATCGTCTGTCTCGGACCGTGTAATAAAACTTCATGAAGGCAAGGGCCTTGCCCGTGAGTCTTTATCCTGAGCCCCAGGCCTAACGTGCCCCACACCTCCAGCAGTGCAGAATGAACCGAATATACTCGTGGAACTGAAAGCAGCATAACTGATCTTAGACACTAGAGTTAGCCTGTTGCTTGGAGCAATGTGTTTTACTACTTATTTAATGGATATCGCTTTGATTTAGGATTTCTAACTTTTTTTTTTTTCAATGAGAGAGAGATTTTCCATCTGCTTGGGGGAGCCAGGAGCTCCATCCAGCTCTCACGTGTGGGAAGCAGGGGCCTAGCACCTGAGCCATCCTCCACTGTCTTCCCAGGCACATCAGCTGGGAGCTGGATTGGAAGTGGAGCAGTCAGGGTTCGAATTGGCATTCAGTAGGCAGCCTAGCTCACTGAGCCACAATGCTGGACCCTATGGTAATTTTCCATGTTTCAGAAATAGAATTAAGAAATTTTTTGCTAAGATAATGTCTATGAGGTTATAAACATTGGTGGGCTATTTCCATACGGTTTTAGAAATTAATATATGTTGAATTGCTATGATTGATTAAATATTTAGAATGTATATATGAAACCATTGATAATATTTCAAAAAAATGGATAGTTTTTTTTTTTAAAGATTTATTCATTATTTGAAAGTCAGAATTGGCCAACGCCGTGGCTCACTAGGCTAATCCTCCGCCTGTGGCACCAGCACCCCGGGTTCTAGTCCCTGTTGGGGCACCAGGTACTAGTCCCAGTTGCTCCTCTTCCAGTCCAGCTCTCTGCTGTGGCCTGGGAGTGCAGTGGAGGATGGCCCAAGTGCTTGGATCCCTGCAGCCGCATGGGAGACCGGGAGGAAGCACCCAGTTCCTGGCTTCAGATCGGTGTAGCGCCAGCCGTGGTGGCCATTAGGGGAGTGAACCAACGGAAGGAAGACCTTTCTCTATGTCTCTGTGTCTCTCTTTCTCACTGTCTAACTCTTCATGTCAAAAAAAAAAAAAAAAAGTCAGAGTTAAACAGAGAAGGAGAGGCCCAGAGAGAGAGACAGACAGACAGAAAGAGAGGTAGAGGTTTTCCATCCACTGGTTCACTCCCAAATGGCCCCAACAGCCAGAGCTGCGCTGATCTGAAGCTAGGAGCTTCTTCCGGGTCTCCCACGTAGATGCAGGGATCCAAGGATTTGGGCCATCTTCTACTGCTTTTCCAGACCATAAGAGAGAGCTGGATTGGAAGTGGAACAGTATGTGGGGTGCATATGCTGACACTGAAGGTGGCGGCTTTACCAACTACGCTACAGCGCTGGCCCCCAGTATTTTAAGTACCCAATATTTAAAAGATTGTCAAAAAGCTTAGCAAGGTGCTTTGAACAGAGTTTTATGAAATTATTCTCTGTTTACCAGTAGGTGGCACTCTTGGTCATGGTTACTGTTATGAAACAAGATTTTTTAGAATTCTGAAGAGAAAAGCTTTTAAAAATTAAAATTTCTTTGTTTTCTAGTTAACTTGAGGGGTAAATCATTCAAACACCATAATCACCAAACAGCATATCCTACAGCGAGGACAATTTATTTTAGTGATAATTGTCCAAAATAATGAGTTGTACAATATTTTTTTTTATTTAGTTGTTTTCCATGACCATGGACAACTCAGTCTAACTTTTTTCCTTTTTAAAGATTTATTTATCCATCTGAAAGACAGAGCTACAGAGAAAGAAAACAGAGAGGGGGATTGACGGGGGGGGGGGGTGTGGGGGGGTTCAGTGCCATGGAGTGGGCCAGCGGGTGGAGCATCTCTCCTGTCCTTGGCAATAGGAGCTAGCACACCTGGGCGTGGGCCTGAGGAAGCCAGCATTCATCTGGGTTTCCTTCCCGTCCGTCTGTGGCCCTGAACCACTCCCCCGCTGCCTCCGCACAAGAGATTCCTGTCTGCTGGGGTGACTTGGCGTGGTCGCTGTGCTCCTGCGGAACCCGATGGAGAAGGTGATGGCTGTGTCTTCCCTAGCAGCGTCACTAACTGCTCCCCCCCCCCCGCCCCCACCCTGGCAGCTGGCCTAACCACGCCTGAGTCACCGGTGTGGGGAGGGCTGTGGAGGCGCTCAAGGTACACTCCCCCAAGGAGGAGATAACTCAGAGATTCTGCTAGCGTAGCTGGGGATTGTGCCTTTTGTGGGTGTCCCTTTGCCGTGAACCTGAAGATGTCTCCTCAAGCTGTGGGCAGCATGCCTAGATTCCCAGACCTTACGACACAGTAACAGTCGTCTCTCTTGGTCCACTGGGTTTCGTCGCAAGGATTTCTCCTTGTGTGTTGTTGTTTTGTTATTTTTTAAATATTTATTTATTTTATTTGAAAGGTAGAGTTACAGAGAGAAAGAGAGGTCTTCCATCCACTGGTTCACTCCCCAGATGGCCGCAACGGCTGGAGCTGCACTGATCCAAAGCCAGGAGCTTCTTCCAGATCTCCCACATGGGTGCAGGGGCCCAAGGACTTGGGCCATCTTCTACTGCTTTCCCAGGCCATAGCAGAGAGCTGGATTGGAAGTGGAGCAGTATATGGGATGCCAGCACTGCAGACAGCAGGTTTACCTGCTACACCACAGCGCCAGCCCCTTGTTATTATTTTATTTTATTATTTTTTTTTTGACAGGCAGAGGGGACAGAGAGACAGAAAAGTCTTCCTTTTGCCGTTGGTTCACCCTCCAATGGCTGCTGCGGCTGACACGCTGCGGCCGGCGCACCACGCTGATCCGAAGGCAGGAGCCAGGTGCTTCTGGTCTCCCATGGGGTGCAGGGCCCTAGCACTTGGGCCATCCTCCACTGCCCTCCTGGGCCACAGCAGAGAGCTGGCCTGGAAGGGGGGCAACCGAGACAGAATCCGGCGCCCCAACCGGGACTAGAACCTGGTGGAGGATTAGCCTATTGAGCTGCGGCGCTGGCGTCCCTTGTTATTATTTTAAAAGGTGCATATTTGTGAATTGGAGATAATAAAATTTAGAGCTATAAAAAATTATTTTAAAGTTATCTTAGAACAAAAAAATTGTCTTAAAATAATCTTAGGGGCTGGCGCTGTGGTGTAGCGGGTAAAGCCACCGCCCGCAGTGCCAGCATCCCATATAGACGCTGGTTTGAGACCCAGCTGCTCCACTTCCAATCCAGCTCTCTGCACTGGCTGGGAAGGCAGTAGAGGATGGCCTAAGTCTTTGGGTACCTGCACGTGCGTGGGAGACCCAGAAGAAGCTCCTGGCTCCTGGCTTCAGATCAGTGCAGTACCGGCCATTACAGCTAACTGGGGAGTGAACCAGCAGATGGGAGACCTCACTCTCTGCCTCTCCTTCTCTCTCTGTGTAACTCTGACTTTCAAATTAATACATGAATGTTTTTAAAAATTCTTAAATTTCAGATTTATGTTTGCCGAGAAAGCACCATGGCGTGTGCTGCAGTGCTGACGCCCGGACGGTGGCGAGGCTCTGTTGGTGCCATCAGCGCTCTGGCTGCACCCTTGCGACTGCCAGCCAGCGCCCTGCGCCACCTCACTCTGACCAGGTGAGTCGCCCAGGCCTCTGTGTTGTTTGAGGTTGATTTTCCAGGCTGCCTGACCTGCTGATGGCTGTGGGAAGGGTATCAAAGTCCCGAAAGAGATACAGTGTGTCTTAAGTGTACATGCTGTTAGCAGGTCCTTAAACCCTAGGTAGATGTGTGCGCATGTCCCCTGAGCTTTCTGTAGGCTATGTCGTGTTGGGTTTTGGTGATACAGGGGGCAACTAATTTCATGGTTTTTATGAGCGTGGTGCTTTATAACCTAATTTTATTTTCTGTTAAAGCTTAATGAAATCTAAGAGGAAAATGGATCACCTGGAGAGAACTGCAAGTGTCGAGCGCCGGGAGGTCTGTATCCTCGGGGTACGACGGGGGTGTCTGGCCGGACAGTTCGCACACGGCCGTGACTGGCGTGTGGGTCAGGCGCGAGGTGAGCGTGGTCCCTAGAAGGGCAGTCGGGGGCAGTGTGTCACTGTTCTGTTCGCAAGTCCTCTGGGCAGGCCCGCAGGGCGGCTGGTGTGAGAAGGTGGTGGGGACGTCCTCAGACTCGCCCTTGCAACCTGGAGTGTACGAAGGCGCAGGGCAGCGAGCGAGGAGCCGGCCCCGCAGGTCCGAGGTCGAGGCTTGGGTCTCGGGGTCGAGCTGCGTCTGTGTTTCCTGAATGGCTTCCCTGTCCCTTCGTCTTTTTTCCCACCTGGACACCATGGCTCCAGGTGCTTGTCCTCATCCCTTCTTGAGAAGAGCTGCTTAGTTGCTCAGGAAAACAGCTCTAAGGCCTGAGAACCAGGTGGCTGAGCTCGCGTTCACCTTCCCCTGCACGCATGTTTCCAGCACGTCGACACTCAAGGAAACGATGCACCCAGACAGCGTCCAGGCGCTGCCCTCCACCTCGGCCAAGGGCCTCGCTGTCATCCTAGACCACGGATGGGGTGTTGGGTTTCGCCTCTGACTATTTCTCATGTGTCCCCGTAGGTTTAGCTTAGTGTTGTAAGTCCATTTAAAAGTTTCAAAAGCTATGTGTTTCTTACAAAGGAAGGTTATACACTTCAAACATGACCAGAAGTGTATTTTCTCAGTGGTTTGAATTTTATATTTGCTTGAAGGATACAGCCCATGTAAAGGCGTTGTGTAGGCCCTAGTTTTGCAGCTAATTCTACTCTGAGAAGATTACTTGGGGACCGTGGGTGGCCTGTTTGTTGATTCAGCTTTAGGTTGATGCTTTTTTGAGAAGTCTATAAAATTCGTTCAGGGTAGATTTATGGGTGTGTGGGAAAATACGCTTTTCCCATTGATGATAAATCTGAAAATACTTTTTTTTTGGCTTGCTTAGCTCACAGAAATGCTGATTCTGTAAGAATTGTTTGGGTTTTTTTGTAAAAAGACTTGAGACTTGTTTGGATTTCTTTGTAAAAAGGGAAGATTTTGCCAGTTGTGAAGAAAAAGTGGTTTGTTTAACAGGCTTTGACTGTATTCTTTTAGAGGTTTTCGGACTTTCTAAAACAGTCCAAGGAGCAAATTCTTAGGCTTCCTGAACTCTGTTCTAAACTGCTAAACTCTGCCTTTGTGGCGTGACTCAGCCGTAGATAATATGTGGACAAATCAGTGTGGCAGTGTCTCAGGAACACTATTTACCAGAGCATCCAGATTTGGCCTGCTGGTCAGAGATTATCAGTCCATGACCCAGCGCAGCCATGTCACAGTTTTTAAAAATTTTATTTGTTTTCTTTTATTAGAAAAGTAGAGAGACAGAAAAATAGCTTCTGTTTACTGGTTCACTCTCCCAAATGCCCAGAACAGCCAGGACTGGGCCAGGCCAAAGTCAGGAGCCAAGGCTCAATCAGGATTTCCAGTGTAGGAGGCAGGGACCTACGTACCTGAACCTTCGTCTCCTGCCGCCCAGGAGGCACATGAGCAGGAAGCTGAGGGGAAGCAGAGGAGCCAGGACTCGATCCGGGCGCCCCAGGGTAGCACAGTGTCTGAACTGCTGTCCCAAATGCCTATTCCTCGTTTCAGAATTTTATAGGACACATTATTGAGATTTTGAGGAGGTATTTTGAGCCAAGTTTAGGTAAATTACAAAAATAGTTCATGTGAACTCTTAATAGTGTGATTGAAAAGTTGAGAATTTTAGTGTTCAGTAGTAGTAAATGATATGGTTAAAATTCCAATCATGGCACCTCCTTAGAAGAATTTTCCCTTTATAGCCCTTCTCTTTCTCTTCAATTCCTAATTTCCACTCTTCTCTGAAGCAGATGGAAAACTGGGAGTTGGCAGCACTGGAGTTGGCTGGATGCAGGCCGGTCATCACTTCAGGAGGATGGGGCTCACGCTAGGCTCTTCAGGGGTTACTCCCAGCCATAGAGCAGGCGGTTGACCTAGGACTGGGTACAATGAACCCCGGGTTGGACTAGAAGGACCACATTCTCTTAGACTTGTCTTCCGCTCCTGCCTTTAATTTGTATAGCAGATGTACTTTACAAAGCTCCTCGAGCCATTTGCTGCTGACTGCAAGTCCGTGAGATAACCTTAGCCGATAGGAAGCTGTCTGACTTACTGAAGAACAGCCAAGTGCAGGCGGTGTCCCAGGGCTTCTCCCAGGCCGAAGGGAAGCTCCAGCTCAGAGAGAGTAGTTCACTCATGCAGGAATGTCCCTCGGTGTTGGGCATTGTGCTCCTCCTGGAAATGACCACTGTATGATGTTCATGTTCCTTACTTGGGACTGTAAATGTCACCAGTCTGAGGTCACATTATTGCAGGAAACTGAACTCTGAATTGAATGACATTTGATTATTTCTGTTCAAGTTCTTATTTTTTTTCCCAAAGAGTCAAAGAATAAGCAATGTGGGTAACCTTAAAAATGTCAAGGAGATAAGAATAGAGTTGTTATTGTACTGTGGTAAGGATTGTTCAGGCAAGACCTGTATTTTATTGGAGGGTCACTCTATGCTTGGCCTCTGTGGGGGGTTGGCCTGCTGAGCAAGACATACTCAATTCATCAGTGCGATAGGAGACTGAGGCAGCAAAGTCATTTTTTTTTTCCCAAATGTTATTTCTCATACATTCATTTATTCATTTGGAAATAGCCAGACACTGGGCCAGGTTCTGGGGTTGTCACATTGAAAACGATACACAAACCCCTGCTCTCAGGGGGTAGGAGTCTGATCCAAAGATGCTGATTTTTTGTACCTCATGGATTTCGGAAGAACTGCTGTTTTCCCCCACTGTACTAGTTGGGTTTTGTATCCAGCAGTATCTTCTGGGTATGGCTGCCTTTTTGTTTATTAAGCGCTCTTTTATACAGCAGGTTGTTACATGAGTCTCACAACCACTCTGGGAGGAAGGTGTAGTCACCCTTCTTCCTGTCCCCTGGGGTGGGGCGTAAGGGCTCAGAGGCTGCTACAATTTGAATACAGCTTTGCCCTCAGACCCATGCAAGACTTTAAACCCCAAAAGTTAGTAGTACTAAGAGTGGAAACTTAATCAAATTACAGTGTTCAGAGGTGGGGCCTAGTGGGAGGTCCTTAGGTCACAGGGAGGCATGCCATCTGAGAAGTAGCCCTTCCGAGAGGATTGTCATAAAATCCTGAATTTGTGCCCTACCACTCTGCTTCCTGGCTCCTCATGTGATGCTTCCTCTGCCAGGCATCTCCAGGGCCCTCTGCCACCCTCTCCAGACACTAAACCAACGGGACCACCCAGGCTTGAACTTGAACCTTCAAAACTTTGAGCTAAATTTTCTCATTGTGAAGTTAGCTCTCAGGTATTCTGTTGTAGTGACGAAAAGCTGACTAGACAGAGACTTAGATAGGAAGATCCTGCTTCCTGATTTGCCTGGGAAAGTCATGGTTTATGCCTCTTGTTCCTAGTGTAATTATCAACAGCATTCCTTTTGTGCGCAAAAGTGTCCTGTCCTAAATGGTAAGTTACAGTGTTGGCCTAACTTTAAAGGACTCGTTCAGGTAGGTGAAGGACTCGGCCCTGAACTCAGATCTTTGATAATCAAATCAGCTTTTCTTTCTGTTGTAACAGAAGAATGTGACACTCAGTTTAGACAGACAGTTTAATTGTGTGACGTGTTACGGGGCCTTGTGTTGTAAAAGGGGTGGAGTTCCTGGTGGCACAGTGGTTAGTTTATAAAGTCAGGGGTGGGCGTTTGGTGTAGCAGTTAAGATGCCACTTGGAATACCTGTATCCCATATTAGAGTGCCTTGGGCCAGTCCTAGCTCCTCCACTTCCAAACCAGCTTCCTGCTGTTGCTCAGCTTGGTAGGGATCAGTGACGGCTGAAGTGCTTGGGTCCCTGCCAGCCACCTGGGAGGTGTGGATTGAATCCTGGGTTCCCGGGTTCAGCCTGGCCCACTCTTGAGGGCACTTAGGGTAGTGAATCAATGTAGGGGATCTCTGTATCTCTTTATAAATGTGTGACTCTCTCTGCCTTTCAAATAACTAAAATAAAACATTGTTTAAAGTTAAAAAAGCCAAATGGTTATGCCCAGTGCAGATTTTCAAGTGTTTGTTATCTCCTTGGCCTTGTGTTCTGCTGAGGCTTGGGTTTGGGTGGGATGAGCTCTTTGGCTGGACCGTGTTTCCAGCTGTCAGTCATCAGCTAGGCATTTCGAGGGGTTTGTATTCTGGATAGTCTTCATTTGGGGAAGGGGGACTTCCATTTAACATGCCACATTTCTCCACAGTTTGCCTTAGTCCGTTTTCATTTGCTGTAACAAAATCCCCGAGGCTGGGTGACTGGTAAAGAAATGAGGTTTATTTAACTCATGGCCTGGAACGCTGGCACCCGCTGGGTTCTGTGAAGGCCTGCTGGCAGGTGGCCTGTCACATGTCAGTGGTGGCAGACAGGTGGCAAGACAGGAAGCCAGAGAGTGATTTAGGGGGCAGGCTTTTTTTGTTGTTGTTGTTGTTGACAGAGTGGACAGTGAGAGAGAGAGACAGAGAGAAAGGTCTTCCTTTGCTGTTGGTTTATCCCCCAGTGGCCGCTGTGGCTGGTACAGTGTGGCCAGTGCACTGCGCTGATCCGATGGCAGGAGCCAGGTGCTTCTCCTGGTCTCCCATGGGGTGCAGGGCCCAAGCACTTGGGCCATCCTCCACTGCACTCCTGGGCCACGGCAGAGAGCTGGCCTGGAAGAGGGGCAACCGGGACAGAATCCGGCGCCCCGACTGGGACTAGAACCCAGTGTTCTGGCGCCGCAGGTGGAGAATTAGCCTAGTGAGCTGCGGCACTGGCCTTTTTTTTTTTTTTAATGATGGTTCACTCTTGTTACCAGTCACGGAGAGGAGGGCGGTTGCAGGAGCGAGTTTCGTGGGTTCTTTTTCTCAGCTTAGTATAGAAATGAAAAGCTGGGAAAAGACTTGCGAAGAGGCAGAAACTTTTATTAGAAAAGAAACTTTGATTGGCTTGGCAGGAAAGCGTCTGGTCCGAGAGGAGAGCAGGCGGAGTGCCCGAGCGGGACACTGGCTTGGAGGAAGTGCTTGTGTCAAGTCATAGCAGCTGTTGAGCATGGCTGGTGGTTATCTCTGCATTTTTAAAAAAGATTTATTTATTTAAAGAGTTACACAGAGAGAGGAGAAGTGGGAGAGGGGGCGTCTTCCGTCTGATGGTTCACTCCCCAGTTGGCCTCAACAGCTGGAGCTGTGCCAGTCTGAAGCCAGGAGCTTCTTCCGGATCTTCCATGCGGGTGCAGGGGCCCAAGGACCTGGGCCATCTTCTACTGCTTTCCCAGGCCATAGCAGAGAGCTGCATTGAAGTGGGACAGCCGGGTCTCGAACCAGCACCCATATGGGATGCCGGTGCTTCAGGCCAAGGTGTTAACTTGCTGTGCCACAGCACCGGCCCCTCATCTCTGCATTTACCAGTGGGAGTGGGTGGCCAGAATGACCAGCATTAGTCAGTGTTGAGCTTGAAAACCTGACTGCATTGTGCAGGAGAGAGACTGGGAGATGGAAGAGTGGAGGCAGGGCCAGATGAATCCTTCAAACATTCTGCTGTGGGCCGGCGCCGCGGCTCAAAAGGCTAATCCTCCGCCTTGTGGTGCCGGCACACCGGGTTCTAGTCCCGGTCGCGGCGCCGGATTCTGTTCCAGTTACCCCTCTTCCAGGCCAGCTCTCTGCTGTGGCCCGGGAGTGCAGTGGAGGATGGCCCAAGTGCTTGGGCCCTGCACCCCATGGGAGACCAGGAGAAGCACCTGGCTCCTGCCTTCGGATCAGCACGGTGCACCGGCTGCAGCACATCGGCCGCAGCAGCCATTGGAGGGTGAACCAACAGCAAAAGGAAGACCTTTCTCTCTGTCTCTCACTGTCCACTCTGGCTGTCAAAAAAAATAAAAAAAAATTCTGCTGTGAATGGAAGCCAAGAAACGGGGCGCTATCAGAGGAGCGGCTTATCTTCCTGGTTGTATTTGGAGAAGCAGGAAAGCACGTGGCCTGGATTCAGACTCTTGCTTTGCAACTTACTAACTTTGGACCTCGTATTCCCGCACATGAAGTGGGGACAGTAATACCCGGCATCTGGGGTTGTTGTGAAGATGGGGTGAGTGAATGGGTGCAAGATGCCTGGCACTGGGGGCTGGCACTGTGGTATACTAGGCTAAGCCCCCTCCTGCAGCGCTGGTGTCCCACATGGGCACTGGTTCGAGTCCTGGCTGTTCCTCTTCCAATCCAGCTCTCTGCTATGGCCTGGGAAAAGCAGTGGAAGATGGCCCAAGTCCTTGGGCCCCTGCACCCACATGGGAGACCCGGAGGAAGCTCCTGGCTCCTGGCTTCAGATCAGCTCAGCTCTGTCCGTTGCAGCCATTTGGGAAGTGAACCAGTAGATGGAAGACATTTCTCTCTGTCTCTCCTTTTCTTCTCTCTCTGTAACTCTGCCTCTCAAATCTTTAAAAAAGAAAAAGTGCCTGGCACGCAGCCGGCGCCACCTGCAGGGTGTTTACTGCTGCTGCTCTCAGAGGCACTCGCGTGTTCTAGTGCAGAGGGGAGGGCAGGGTAGTTGCTGGAGTGACCACTTGGGAAGGCAGAGAACAGCTAGTTGAACGAGGCCACTAGGTTTGCCAGCACATAGTGTAAAATTGTGCATTTCCCAGCCTTTCTTTGTCAGTACGGCACTTGTGTAAAATCGGCATCTTCTGATGAGGTTCCCACACATCAGTTCGGTTTCTGCCGCCATCTGAATAACGTCTCTGGGTGCCTTCTGTGTCCAGTGACTTACGGCCCCTGGTCACAGCTACAGTCCCTTCAGCTCTGAAACCCTGCAAGCCCTGACTCCTGTTTTGAGTTAGGGTATTCTCTAATCCTGACTTTGCCTAAATTTTTGAACCAGAAAACGACTAAATGGGAGTGGACAGGGAGAGCCAGCCACAGAAAGAGCTCTTTCCTGTGCAGACTTTTACATCAGCAGTAACATAAAAATATCCTGCATAAACCAGCCTTTTAAATAAGTATGATGGATTTTCCTTTCAGATGCTGCCTGTGGACCCATTCAGAGTGTGTACAGTACAGACTGGCAAGTCTGTTGTTATTTTATTGAACAGTAGAAGAATCTAAATGTTATTTCATGGAAAACTTTGTTTCCTGCCATGTGTTTTAACTTAGGAAATGGCTAGTTGAGGTTTTAGTTGCAGAATCTTTTGATCTGTTAAGTAGAAGAGCAAGTACAAATGTTAAAACATATAATTTCTTGATATATTTTGCTTATTCAGTGAAAGTAGAAAAAGAATTGCATAAAACAAGAGCCACAATTACAGATCCTCAGATATACAAACTAGCTTCCAAATAAAATAAATATGTGGTCTTGAAAAAGATTCTGTCAGTGTTTTTAATTCATATGGCTAGAAATCTCTATACAGTGCTTGTATTGATTAAGCTAAATAATGTAATAAGAGGGAGACATGTCTTTAAAAATCATGAATTGTGAAAGGTATTTTGTGTCCCAATTGTAGCAGTTTTGTCCAGGTTATTAGGATAAATAGGAACAGAGCTGTTACGTTTTGTACTTATATCAGTGGACATAATAACATCTGGAAAGTTCTTTGATCATAGACACTCGATGAAAATGTGCTTTGATAGAAAGGTTAGCTTTCTTTCCCTTCCTCCTTGAGTTTTCTGTGTGACCGTCGGGAGATGACGTAGTCTAGCATCTGATGCAAAGTCTTCTTGGGTGTTTGAGCTAATATTGTTGCCCCACTGTGATTGTGAGTGTTGGTGTTTCTGCACCAGGTGACTTGTTGGGTGATCCGAGGCTTGTCCTTGTCTAGTTCTGTCCACAAATCCTACAGATGCCAATTAAGCTGTTAACAGTGGGTTGCGATTCTACTGAAGACATGCCTGGCCTCTCGCATATTTGAACATGAATCTGGATTTTCTGTAGTGTTTCCTCCCCCAGCTCTTTTTAAAAACGACAGAAGGTTTTTGAATTTCTACCAACTTTTGTTCTGGAAACCAATCTGAAGGGACTTTGTGTTAGAGTGTTCTCCTTGTCAAGCCTCACCACGAATCCGGCCCTGTGCTTGGTCTGGGGAGCAGATGTTGACATTCTACCCAGCCCCGAGCTCAGGGGCTCCCGGGCTGTATGCCGGGAAGATGTGTTCACGAACATTCATAACTGGCGTTGATATGCGCTAATGTGATGGGAAAGGCAGAGATGTTGCATTGGTAGAATTGTGAGGGTGCAAGGAAGAGGGAGACCTCAGGCAAGAGGGGTATTTGAGCAGGGTCTGGGAGCTGGAAGGGCTGGAGGTGGGGTTTGGCAGAACCGAGAGGCACGATGCACACCAAATGAACGAGGCCGGATTGTGGAAGGTGGGTGAGTGTGAAGTACCTTCAGATACCAGCACCAAGTATCATCCACTTGGCTGGAAGACACCGACCAGGAATCCAGGAGGAGCTCAAGCTGGGATAAGTACATAGGCCTTGTCACTTGATTGATTTCTTTCTTTTCTAAAAGATTTATTTATTTATTTGAAAGGTAGAATTACAGGGAGAGAGAGAGAGATTCTCCATTTGCTGGTTCACTCCCCAAATGGCCACAGCCCCAAGCTTGAGCAAGGCGAAAGCTAGAAGCCAGGAATTGCATCCTGGTTTCCCATGTGGGTGGCCGGGGCCCAAGTTTTTGGGCCATCATCTGTTGCCTTCACAGGCACATTAGCAGGGAGCTAGATCAGAAGGAGAGCAGCTGGGACTCAAACCAACATTCCAATATGGGTTGCCAGCATTGCAATTGGCAGCCTAACCCATAGCGCTAGTCCCCTCCCCCATCTTTTCTTTTATTTTTGATAGTTGCGTGGTTGAGAGCCCTTGAAAGTGTTCAACTCCCTGTGGTTGGGACATTAGGAATATTTGTCCCTTGGCTGTTTTGAGAGCCACAAGGAGGAGGCCAAGACAGCGTTTCCGATGAGAAGAACTGGATTTTTGGCTTGGGAAGGTGGCAGGCGGACTGGAGAAGGAAAAAGGCAGGTGCTGAATTCCTGGAACTGGGCTCCATTAGGGGCAGAAGTCTGTGTGTGTTGATCAACTGAAAATAGATTTGACTGTGGGGAGGCCAAGATGGTCCAGGACTGAGATCCCAGTGAGGGCGAAAAGCTGCTTTTGTGGGGCTCTGAGAGGGCAGGGCCAGCCCTTTCCATCTCTGTACCCTGCTCCCCAGCACCATGCTCAAGGAGAGCTTGTGGTGGGGTTAAGTAGGGTGGAGTTAGTGCTACACATCAGAGTTTGCCACTGGGACGCACCATTGGGTGTTAGGACCACACCCACCTGGGTTTGAATCCTCGATTGACAGTCCCTAGCTAGGTTGGTATGGAGCCAAGCAGGTTGATACGGAGCTGAGCAGGTTGGATGGAGCCGTTCAGTTCTCTTGCCTGTAGAATGAAGGATAGCACCCATGTCTGGGGTGTCATGGTTTTCCTTGTCAACCGAGTGAAGCGTGCGCACAAGGCACGTGACCTGGCACCCGGTAGATACCCAAGGGGATGGCTCCTCACATGTGGGATTGTGGGTGTGAGCCTTGGGCTGGCAGAGAAGGAAGGCTGAGCTGTTGGGGTGCAGGGTGGGGGTGGGGGAACTGGGAGCGAGGCAGCTTAGACCAGGAAGTGGGGGAAGGAGTGGTGAAGGAGAGGGAAGATCAGCTGACCAGCTGGGAGAGGTGGGAGGGGACCGCAGGAGGTCGTAGTCGTCAGCTGTCCCAGCAAGGAGACTACTTCAGTATGGAAGGAACCAAATTCCGAGAGGGGGGGAGGTGAGCACTGATGGGGAGGTTGGCCCACCAGAGAAGTTGCAGGTGGCAGAGCCAGGTTCCTCGTCCCCAGGTTCCCACGATAAAGGAAAAGATTGTGTGGGCGAAGGAGAGCCAGTGGTCTCTGCAGAGGAAAGGGTGAGAGGCGGACAGTGTGGCTTTTGTGTGCACTCACAAAATGACCCATAGGATAGGACGTGCTGTGGCCCAGGCCATGGCACCACAGAGCTGTCCGTGTGAGCGATCACCTCGGTCTGCAGGGCCCTAGGGGCAGCCCTGGTGTGGTGGCGTATGGGCTAATAAATGAAGGACATGCCGTGTATCGTGTAGAACAGCTCAATACCAAGACATTGATTGTAGTTAATGCAACAGAATGCATCGCAGCTGGCACTAACCAAAGGTCCGCAGTGGGGCGGCCGTGCTTTTGTGTGCATTGGGCAATCATTTAATGCTCCCAGCACTGCTGGGGGTGGGGGGTGATACTCTGTTTTCAGCCAAGGGGCTTGGTGACTCACCCAGAGTCACGTGGCTGGGAAGTGGGAGAGCCAGGATCAAAGGCCATGCAGTGTAGGTACAGAACCCACACTGTTAGCAGCCGTGTGTTGTTGTGTCTGATGGAGCAGGAAGGTCCCAGAGAGGGAGCATGAACACGAGGGACAGGGCGGTGGCTGCCCACAGAGCAGGACAGCAGAGGGGGGACAGGACACCAGGAGTGCAGGTGGGCCAGAGGTCGCCCCACTTGCTCTCCAGGAGAGAAGGGAGAGGGGACCAGAGAGGGACTTTGCAGGAGAGAGAAGTGGATGATTTAGGTGACGGAGCTGATGGGCTTCTGAAGAGAGTCTCCACCTGGTAGTTGATCAGGCCTGTGGTCTGCTTGCAGCAAAGCCTGAGCGAGCAGCGCTGGGCAGGGAGAGTCGCTGGCCTTCGCACACGTCTGAGTTCCGCTCGGTGGAGCTGCGTAGGCAGCACCCTCTGACGAGAGGCCTGTGCATGTTTTGGTCAGCTGCTGCTGGGTCCTGTTGACTTTTCCCTCTCATGAAGACATTCCGGATTGAGGGGAGGAAGAGAAATGCCAAGCAAAAGGGGGAGCGGGCATAGTGGGTTGACAGGTGCCGAGGCTCGTGCACCTACTGCGCAGTTCCTGGTCAGGAACTGTGTGTGCAGGGCTTTCCAGAACTTAGGAGCGTTCCTCAGACCGGACAGAAAGGCTCTTCGTGATGTTTGCTACTTACTTATTTGAAAGGCGGAGGGAGAGATGGAGAGAGACATCTTCCATCTGCTGGTTCACTCCCCAAATGACTACAACGGCCAAGGCTGGACCAGGCCAAAGCCAGGAACCTGGAGCTTCATCCAGGTTTCCCACAGGAGTACAGGGGCCTAAATACTTGGGGGCCATCTTCAGCTGCATTCCAGACACATTAACAGGGATACGGATCAGAAATGGAGCAGCTGGGACTCAGGCTGGCACTTCTATATCAGTATTGCAGGCGGCGGCTTAACCTGCAGCCCATGCTTTCTGTTTTAAGGTTATCTGTTTATGTCTTATAAAATATTATAAAAGGGGGGCCAGTGCTGTGGTGTGGTGGGAAAGCCGCCACCTGCAGTGCTGGCATCCTATATGGGCACCGGTTCTAGTCCTGGCTGCTCCACTTCCAATCCAGCTCTCTGCTATGGCCTGGGAAAGCAGTAGAAGATGGCCCAAGTCCTTGGGCCCCTGCACCCATGTGGGAGATCTGGAAGAAGCTCCTGGCTCCTGGCTTTGGATCAGCGTAGCTGCAGCCATTGCAGCCATTTGGGGAGTGAACCAACGGATGGAAAACTCTCTCTCACTCTGACTCTCTCTCTCTGTCTCTCTCTCTCTCTCTCTCTTTCTCTTTCTCCCCCTCTCCCTCTTCCCCTCCCTCCCTCCCTCCCTTTCTCTTTTTCTCTCTCTCTCTTAGCCTCTCCTTCTCTCTCTGTGTAACTGACTTTCAAGTAAAATAAATAAATCTTTAAAAAATATAATAAAGGATGAATTAGGAAAAAGAAAATTAAAAAGGCCACGAAGAGTACAAACCGAATCTGTCTTCTGTTGTTAGATTCAGCAGAATGCAGTTACTCTCACTTTCTGTTTCTGACGTTAGCGCCACGTGAGCTCCTCCCACTCAGAGGCCGCTGTGGGCCTGGCTGTGCCTGGCGTCAGTGGAGGACGTAAATGCTGGCCACAGATGTCAGTGGGGTGCCAGTTCCCTGACCTCTGCTCAGAGTATAGTACTCACAGGTGAAAGCCAGGTAATGGTCCCCGGAGGGGCAATTTCTCTCTGCAGAATAAAATTCAATTAGGATTTCTTAGCAAGTCACTCAACAGAATTCAGAGTGTGTTCCCCTGGTGGCGGGCAGCACTGAAGCAGAGCGGGCTTGGCCTTGTGTGGCCCTTGTGGCACACCACACCACCTCTTTGCAGGTTTCAGCACACTGCTGTGTATGCCCACACTGCGTGTGCACCTGCTCAGCCCGAGTTCATCTTTTGGCCCTAGGTGGTGTCGCCGGCGAGGGTGTGTGGAGCCGCCGCGGCGTCGCCCTCGGTGAGGAGCCTCCGCCTGCTCGTTGCCGATCGAGAGTTCTCCTTTAAAGCCGGCCAGTGGTAAGTGCTTTCCTTGTGCCAGCTGCATCAGTGTCAGAGGTGCTCGGGAGAAGGGGTTCCACCTTCTGGGAAAGACTCCTGCGGCTGGCCGGTCCCTCCAGGGCGGAGGAAGTTCAGGCCGTTTCTCTGCCGGGTGAGCCTTTTATGGCATGGCGGATCCGTTCCCTTCCAGCCTCAGAGCCCACTCTGGTTTCCAGCTTGCGGCCCTGTGAGTCAGACAGGAACATTGTGTTGCGTTTGGCAGACTCAAGCAGAGCGGCTGGTTCTGGCCCCTGGAACTGACGGCCCTGAGGAGTACGTTCTGCAGGAGTGGCTGCTGACAGACCACACTGCGGTCCTCGGGTCTGCCCGAGTTACTTGTTGCTGGGCGTTCACGTCTTTCTGAAAATCAGGCTCCGTCAGTTCGGCACACAGCAAACAAAGCAGACCGAAAAGCAGCGTGTGCTGTCACGTCGTTACGTCCCTGCCAATGAACTCCTCTTCACTTGCTTGGACCTTTTCTGGGCCAGCTTTAGACGTTTGCTGGGTTAACCATCAGGACCCCCCTCTGCAGATTGGAGGTCTAGCCCCCTGGACTCAGGATGAATCAGTGTGCTGGCAGGGCCTGGGTGGCCCCACGGAGCTGCCATTCAAGTGGAATTGTGAATAAAGCAGCTCCCATTTCCATTTCCCTAGGAAAGGTGTGTTTGGGTGTGTGTGTCCTTTATTTAAACAAAGCATTCATTGCTAAATGAATTTCTGGCATGCCAGTCTTGACAGTGTTTCTTAGGAGTCGCCTGACTAATTTTGGCAGTCCATCTGGAAATGCGGTTTTGTTAGAAGGAGGATGTGTGATAATAGCAAGTGCGATAATAGCAAGAGTTAGCAGTCTTGTGTTAATAGTTTGCCTTTGAATTTAGAACTAGAAAACAAGATGCTGATTGCAATAATTTGCGTTTGTGAAGCAATTTACTGCAATCTTTGCACATGTTCCGTGATACATATTAAACACACTTTGGCTGTTTTAGGGGGTGGGCAACATATTTACCCTTCAAAATGGCTTCGTAGTTATTGCATTGAAAGTGGGAGCTTTAATTGTAGAGATCTGTCTTTTCTGACTTCCCTTCTGCGGAAGTGTTCATGTCCTTGTCTGTGCCTTACGCTCGGGATCTTGCTGAGACTCGGGCCCAGGCTCTGGCTAGGGATAGCCCCACGCCCTGGTTACAGGGCTGCCACCATGGTGTGCCTGCAAGGTATTCCTCCCCCAGACTGCGGTGTCTGATAAGAAAAATGCTGTCAGTCCCCAGTGACACAAATTTCGTGTATACAAAAGTGGGGTTCTCTATGAATCTCGAGGTAAAATTGTCTGGAGGCACATATGCCATCCCAGTGAAGGGTCTGGTCATTTCAGATGCTAGGGCTGCTTTTAGTATGCACTTGCTAGCCCCCTGCTGTAGAAGGTAGGTGGTCGTCGCTGGCTAGGTGACAGCTACACAGTCCCTGCCAGGTGTCAGTCAGCACTCAGCCTGGTACCTGGAACTCCACCCCCCACCCCACCCCTTTAAAAACTGTGGCCCTCCTGTTGCCTGTTGATGGCTTTCAGTGTTGTGAGTTCCTTTTGATGTGTGACCTTAGGGTTACAGAACAACCTCTTGGCTTAAGTTGACCGTGTGCAGCCCCTCCATGCTGCTGCTGAGAAGGCTTTGTCCTCTAGGCTCTCTTAGGTCACTGGCTTGGGACTCAGCTCCATGTGGCGTTTTGGAGAAGAGGGCAAGGATGAAGGAGAGAGGGAGGGGACAAGAGGTGGCAGCTGGAGAGCAGGAGAGGACCCTGGCAGGCTTTTCCTTGAGGTAGAGACGGCCGTGCCTCCCCTCCTTGGAATAGTGGCCAGCAGCATCTTCTGGTGCCTGCCGTACCCTGGGGATGAGGAGGCAGGTGCAACTCGAAGTAGATCCATGGGTACTCTCTACAGGAGAGAACTGGAGCTCTGGCCACAGGTCCCCAGGGAGACGCCTTCAGCACAGACCTGGGATGGGCCCCGGAGCCCTTCCTGCACGGCCCTGGCCTCCTAGTGGTCTCTTCAGGGGACACTGGTTCCTGTCCTGGGAAGCTAGATCCAAGAACTGGAGCCGTGCAGCCCAGAGGGCAGGGCCAAGAGAAGAAGCCACCTCCAGAACAGTTCTCCCTCAGGCTGACACCTGCTTAGCTGCCAGCTTCTTGTGAGTGCTGCCCCGGACCTTGGGCAGTGCCTCGCCCGGGGTGGATCCCTTGGCACTCCCCTCAGAGTAGCGGCTCTGGAGCGTGCCGCCAGCAGTCATGCGGCGTGCGGCTGCCCTGGGGTTCCAGCTTTGTGTTCTCCTGCGGCACTCGCTGCCTGTCTCCCGTGTTAGCTGCTCGGCTGCGGTGGGGTCTTTCCCCGGAGGGAGGCCTTGTTGCCCGGCGCCCTGCAGACTGCTCACCCGTGCTGGCCTTCTGGCTGCTAGCTCTGTGCTGCGGCCACTTTCCTCCCTTCTCTTGGCCTCAGCTCCCATGTCTTTCAAGAGAGAGCAGTGACCCTGTGCTTGCGGATACCTGACGTGTGGGGCACAGTGCCTGATGTCAACTTTCCTAACTAGTGTCTGTTTCTCATCATTGCTGGTGTCTCACTCAGTCGGTGAGGTCGTCTGTGCTGGTGAGACCCAGCAGACAGACCCCAGTGCGGAGTTCTGGGTCAGGCCCTGCAGTGGTTGGAAGAGCAGCAGATGAAGTAGGAGGAAGTGAGTGTGTATCGCCTCTGCCACTGCCAATGCCACCAGCACACACACGGAATGCCCCCGAGGGCAGCGAGGCCAAGGCATTTTTCTAGATGAAAGGGGATTCTTGGTCCTGGAATGTTTCTGACTTTGAACAACATCATCATTTTTCTTTTAGATTTGTTTGGGAGGGAGAGCCCCCATCCCTTGGTTCACCCCTCAGGTGCCCACAATGGCCAGGACTGGGCCTGGGTTGGGAGCTGGGAGTTCTTTCCAGATCTCTCATGTGGGTGGCAGGAACCCACTATTTGAACCATCAACTTGTGCCTTCCAGAGTGTGCATTAGCAGGAAGCTGGACTCAGGAAGCAGAGCCAAGTGTTGAAGCCAAGCATTCAGATACAGCAGATGGCATCTTAATAGGTGGCCTAGGTATCCTAGGCCCAATGCCCATCCTAGGATAACTTAAATTTTTGTCTCAGGAAGCAACGGGAGGCCCTCCTGAGAGAGGAAAGGTACTAAGAAACAGCAGATTAGAGGAGCAAGATTAAGGAGAGAAATCTGTACTGATACTCTGGAGAGGACAGCTGTGTCCTACCTGGTTCACACCCCTGTGACGGTGTAGCAGCTCTGGAGGGGACGGCTGTGTCCTACCCGGTTCACACCCGTGTGACAGTGTGGCAGCTCTGGAGAGGATGGCTTTGTTCTACCCGTGTAGCAGCTTTGAAGGGGACGGCTGTGTCCTTCCCGGTTCACACCCGTGTGATGATGTAGCAGCTCTGGAGGGGATGGCTGTGTCCTACCTGGTTCACACCCGTGTGACGGTGTAGCAGCTCTGGAGGGGACGGCTGTGTCCTTCCCGGTTCACACCCATGTGACGGTGTAGCAGCTCTGGAGGGGACGGCTGTGTCCTACCCGGTTCACACCCGTGTGACGGTGTAGCAGCTCTGGAGGGGATGGCTGTGTCCTACCCGGTTCACACCCGTGTGATGATGTAGCAGCTCTGGAGGGGATGGCTGTGTCCTACGCGGTTCACACCCGTGTGACAGTGTAGCAGCTCTGGAGAGGACGGCTGTGTCCTACCTGGTTCACACCCGTGTGACAGTGTGGCAGCTGTGGAGAGGACGGCTGTGTCCTAACCGGTTCACACCTTTGTGACGGTGTAGCAGCTCTGGAGGGGACGGCTGTGTCCTACCCGGTTCACACCCGTGTGACCGTGTAGCAGCTCTGGAGAGGATGGCTGTGTCCTTCCTGGTTCATACCCGTGTGACGGTATAGCAGCTCTGGAGAGGATGGCTGTGTCCTACCCGGTTCACACCCGTGTGACCATGTAGCAGCTCTGGAGAGGATGGTTGTGTCCTTCCTGGTTCACACCCGTGTGACGGTATAGCAGCTCTGGAGAGGACGGCTGTGTCCTAACCGGTTCACACCCATGTGACGGTGTAGCAGCTCTGGAGGGGATGGCTGTGTCCTTCCTTTTTCACACCCGTGTGACGGTATAGCAGCTCTGGAGGGGATGGCTGTGTCCTACCCGGTTCACACCCGTGTGACGGTGTAGCAGCTCTGGAGGGGATGGCTGTGTCCTACCCGTGTAGCAGCTCTGGAGGGGATGGCTGTGTCCTTCCCGTGTAGCAGGTCTGGAGAGGACAGCTGTGTCCTACCCAGTTCACACTCGTGTGACTGTGTAGCAGCTCTGGCTCACATGAGCATGTGTAGGAAATGTCGAGCGCTCTGCATCTTTGTGCAGTCCGTGTCTGTGAGCACTCTGTGTCTTTAAGACTCGAATTAAGTAGCATCTCCCCTGTGAAGCCTCCTTAGTCCTCCGCTCCTGATCTAATGGAGGATTCCTGCTTCTGACCAGCTCTCAGGTACCCCAAGCAGATTCCCTCATAGCCCGTCGAATTGTATTTCTCTGTCACTTTCCTCCCGGTGGCGTGGGCTTACTGAGGGGTAGACAGATGCTGTGGCCATGTCTGCATGTGTGAAGGAGTGAGGGGCTCAGCACTGCGGCAGAGGGTGGAGAGCTTCGGCAGCTCACCGTGAGGCATCATCGCTCGGTCACGGTTTGCACGCCCACTGCGTGCTGACCCTGGACAGAGCTGCCTGGTGTTCAAAGTGTGTTGCTCTGTTGCACACCCAGCCGCCTCTTCTCAGTTCTGTGTGGACTCCGCTGGCTTCAGGAGTGCCAGTCTTGCAAAGGTCATTTTTAAAGTTGTGTGCTTAAAGCTTAATTCTGTCTCGGACAGAAGTTTTAAAACTTTGTTTTTTTAAAGATTTATTTTATTTATTTGAAAGTCAGAGTTACAGAGAAAGGTAGAGATAGAGAGGTCGTCCATCCACTGGTTCACTCCCCAGAAGGCTGCAATGCCCAGAGCTGTGCCGATCCAAAGCCAGGAGCCAGGAATTTCCTCCAGGTCTCCCACTTGGTGCAGGGGCCCAAGGACTTGGGCCATCTTCCAGTGCTTTCCCAGACCATAGTAGAGAGCTGGATCAGAAGAGCAGCCCGGGACTAGAACTGGCGCCCATATGGGATGCCGGTGCTTCAGACCAGGGCGTTAACCCGCTGCGCCAGAGCACCAGCCCCAAATTTTTAAAACTTTTAATTCACTTATTTTCGGTTTTTTTAATTTGAGAGGCAGGAGAGAGAGACAGACAGACACATCTTTCATGTGCTGTTTCCCCCCACCAAATGCCTACAACAGCCAGGGCTGCGCCAGGCTACAGCCAGGAGCCCAGATCTCAATCAACATCTCCCATGTGGTTTTTAGGGTCCAAAAGTACTTCAGCGTCATCTTCTGTCTTCCCAGCTGCACATGAGCAGGAAGCTGGATCCAGAGTGGACCCAGGACTTGAACCAGACACTTCAGTACGGGATGGCCTGTCCCAAGTTGGTGTCCTAACTGCTGGGTCAGATGCCCACCCCTCTGACAGATTTTGATGAAATATGTATTGTGCATACTTTCTTAAAGCCATTCAGATGGAATTTTTACATAATTTGGATTCTTTATCTTTCAGTGGAGATGTCCTTTTTTCTGAAGGTAGCTTTCTAGGATTCTAGAGAACAAGGTTTGCTTCTGCTCACATCTTTATCAACTTGGAGCAGCAGAGGGCGCCATAGTTCAGCAGATGCAGCGAAAGCTCATGGATGGATTTATTATTTAAAAATGGAATAGTGGAGATTCTGCCAGCATCTACTACTGGGATAATAAATGCAAACTATTATCTTTTAAACGTTTGGCTGAAACGAGAAGGAAGTTAAAGTATTTCCACAAAAGAGTTGCGTGACAATGAGTAGGTGAAGGCTAAGGACTTTAGGGGAGCATTTCCAATCCAGGCTGGTTTTTTAAGACTGTTAAAGATGACCGAGTATTTAAAGCCATAGATTAGAAGAGGTCTTTTAAGGTCATAGATTCAGTCGGTAAAGAACACCCTGCTTTTTGTGAAAGCCTGCGTGTGGGAAACAATGTGGGAAGATGATCCTGGCTTCTGATGGCTGGGAACACCTGGGTTGGATGTTTAAGTTTCCCAGACGTACAGCAGGTGAGAGTTTTTGTTTTTCCAGGTTCTAATACATTTTTCTTTCCTTGGTAAGTGACAAGATTTATTGCAATTTCTAGAATCACCACCACAAAAGGGTTCCTGTGGCATAGAATTGTTGAAGGTTTGAAATTCATGAGGTCTTAGACTATAGGGATGTGGTGGGAAGAAAAGAAAATGAAAGGCTTTGGAAATCAGAAGTCCCCGTCAGCTGGTTTAATTGGCAAATGCCTGTGAAGGAGTTTTTGTTTTCTCCTCCTCCTTCCCCCCCCCCTTTTAAAACAGTAGTTTACTGAGATAGAATTCACATATAAAATCCATGCATTTAAAGTGTACAGTGAAGTGATTTTCTAGTGTGTTCAGAGATGTGCAGTCATTGGCACACTCAGATTATAAAATGCTTTTGTCATCCCATAAGGAAACCTTGTGCTGTTTTACCATTCATTCATGCTCTGGCCTCCTGGCCTCCTGAGGCAACCCCTCATGTACACTCTGTCTCAAGGTGTGCCTCTCCTGGACCTTTCTCTGTATACACACATTAGTGTTAACTTATATTTTTATAATATCCTACAAAGGTTGTATATGTTTTTGAATTAACATATAATCATTGTATATATTTAGGGCAACTGTAGTATTTCAAGACATTCATGCAGCATGTATCAATCAAATCACAGTAATTAGCATTTCGTTTCCTTATCATGTCTTTCTGTTTGGTGCCTTCAGGTTCCATTCTTCATAAAATGTATATTAGGTTGTGGTAAACTATAATTACCTCTACTGTGCTGTGGACCACTGGAACATACTTCCTTTTATCTCACTATTTTGATACCCTTTATCCAATGTACACTGTAATCCTTGTACATTCAGTTCAACTTTGGGTTTGGTTTTTTAAGCATCTACATTTGAGAGAGAATGTATGGTGTGTGTCTCTCTGTGCCTGGCTTATTTCACTTACATAATGTTATTCTGGCCATTTCCTGTCAGTGGTGTTGTGGTGTGTGTGTGTGACTGGCTCCTTTCCCTTATCGTGATTTCAAGGCTCATCTGTATTGTACCATATGTTAGTGATTCATTCCTTTGTGTGGCTATATCAGTTGATGGACATTCAGATTGTCTCCTCTTTTGGGCCACCATGAATAACGGTGCCATGGATGTTTGTGTACAAGTTTTTGAGCAGACATAGATTTTCATTTCTCTTAGGTGTAAAGCCAGGAGGGGAACTGTTGGATCAGATGGTAACTCTGTGTGACATTTGTAGGCACTGCCAACTGTTTTCTATACTGACTGTATCATACACTCCCACCAGCAATGTGGAAAGGGTTCCAATTCCTTCCGATTCTCCCTTACGCTTGGCTATTTGTCTTTTTGATTATAGCCATCCTAGTGGGTGTGAAATGATAGCTCATTATGGTTTTGATTTACATTTCCCTACTGACTAACTATGCTGAACATCTTTTCATGTGCTTATGAGCCACTTATATACCTTCTTTGAAGAAATGTTAATTAAAATCCTTTGTCTGTTTTTATTTGGGTTATCTTTCTGTTACAATCTGAATACAAGTTCCTTAATAGAGGCATTATTTGGAAATATTTTCTCTCATTCTGTAAGTTTTCCTTTAACTTTCTTGATGGTATCATTTGTAGCACACAGTTTTTGATCTTGGTGAAGTCTATTTTGGTAGTTTTTTTTTTTTTTCCCTTGTGGGTTGGTGTCATAGCTAAGAAACCATTGGCATAAATATATACTCTTGTGTTTTCTCCTAAGAGTTTATCATTTTGGCTCTTATATTTAAGCTTATACCCCATTTTGACTTATTTCTTGTATATGGTGTCAGGTAGAAGTCCAGCTTGATTGTTTTCATGTGGATATCTACTGATCCCAGTACCATTTGCTGAGTAGGTTATTCTTTTACCATTGAATTTTCTTGGCATCCTTATCCAAAATCAGTTGGTCATAAATTTAAGGGTTTATTTTTGGATTCTTAATTCCTTTCCATTGATGCACCTGTCTATTGTTAGGTAGTACTACAATGCCTTCATTATAGTAACTTTTTGAAATCAGGAAATATAAGTCCTCCAAACTTATTCTTCTTTTCCGGATTGTTTTGATGATTCTGGTTCCTTGAATTTCCGTATGAATTTTGCAATCAACTTGTCAATTTCTGCAAAGAAACCAGCTAGAGTTTGGTGTATTACAATATAGTCTTCTAACCGTGAACTTGGAATATCATCATATTTATTTAGATCTTTAATTTTTTCAAGAAAAAGATTTGTTTATTCGAAAGGCAGAGTTATAAAGTGAAAGAGAAGAAAAGAGAAAGATTTTCCATGTACTGATTCATTCCCCAAATGACTACAGTGGCTGGGGCTGGGCCAGGCTAAGGCCAGGAGCCAGAAGCTTTATCCTGGTCTCCCACATGGGCCCAAGCACTTGAACCATCCTCCACTGCTTTTCCCAGGTCATTAACAGGGAGCTGGATCCAAAGTGGAGCAGCCAGGACTTGAATTAGTGCCCATGTGGGGTCCTGGGATTGTAGGCAGCAGCTTAACCCACTGCACAACACTGGCCCAATTTTTTTTAACTATGTTTTGTATTTTTAATGTACAAGTCATATACTTATTTTGTTAAATTTAAGAGGCCAGCACTGTGGTGTAGCAGATAAAGCTGCTGCCTACAGTACTGGCATCCCATATGGGTGCCAGTTTGAGTCCTGGCTGCTCCACTTCCAGTCTAGCTCTCTGCTATGGCCTGGGAAAGCAGTAGAAGATGGCCCAAGTCCTTGGGCCCCTGCACCCATGTGGGAGATCTGGAAGAAGCTCCTGGCTCCTGCCTTCGGATTTGCACAGCTGCAGCCATTGCAGCCATTTGGGGAGTGAACCAGTGGATGGAATACCACCCACCCCCTCTCTCCCTCTGCCTCTCTGTAACTCTGCCTCTCAAATAAAGAAATTAATTTAAAAAATTATTTCCCGTTACTTTATTTTTTATGCTGTTGTTAACAGAATTGTTTTTCTAAGCTTCACCTTTGGAATATTTCTAGTGTAGTTGATTTTTGTATATTGATCTAATATCCTTCAACTTTATTTGAACTTGTTGTTCAAGGTGAACTCCCTGGGATTTCTGTGTGCAAGACTATCTTGTCATCAACTTTCTCCTCCCCAGTCTGGATGCCTCTTATTTCATTTTCTTATTTGCCTTGGCTAGAACTTCTAGTGCAGTGGTAAGTGGAAGTGATGAGAGGAGATGTCTTTGGCCTGTTTCTGTTCTCAGGGAGGAAGTTTTAGCATTTCACTAGTACAGTGTTAGTGCTGGGCCTTTGGTAGATGCCCTTTGTCAGATTGAGGATGTTCCCATTTATATTCCTAGTGTGTTGAGTGATTTTGGTATAAAACGGTGTTTTTGTCAAATATCCTTTTTTGCAACTGTTGAGATAATCGTGTGGGTTTTATCTTTTATTCTAAGTGTTGTATTACATTGATTTTCTTTTTTTTTTGGAACAAGAGCAATACTTCAGATATGTGATTCTGGTCTGCTTCCAAGGCTTGCTTCTACATTTTTTCCTTCACCCATTCACACAAAAATCCCCACGTTCTTTGGGTCCTCACACTAAGGCTAATGTCTGCCTGGCTACCTTAATGTTCCACCTTCAGGCATCTTAGGGAGTAGCATGGGTGCAGGTCCACCTTCTGTATTTTCTTCAAGTTGACACAGGGACATAGAGCTGTGTGGGGTCTTGTTCTCTTGCTGTCTGTCCTGTGGTGTTCGAGAGTGGCCTTGCAAAGATTGCCTTGTGTGGTCCAGAGGGCTGGTCACTCGTCCAGCAGGAATGGCTGGAAGCCCTGTCAAACACTGTGCTGACCTTGTGATCCTGGGATATTTGTGTCTGTACTGAGAAGCGATTCTGTTCTGTGGTTTTCATTTCTTTCAGTGTCTGTCTGGTTTTGGTTTCAGGGTAATAGTGGCTCATAGAATGAGTTGGAAAGTAGTGTTCTCTTCTGTTTTTGGAAGAGTTTATGAAGGATTAGTGATAATTCTTTAAATGTTTGATAGAATTTACCATCAATGCCATCTGGACCTGACCTTTTTCTTTGTGGGAAGTTTGAAAATTACCAGTTCAATCTTTTTGCTTGTTATGGGTCTGTTCAGATTTTCTGTTTCTTCTCTTTTTTTTCCCAAAGATTTTATATTTGAGAGGTAACATTACAGTGAGAGGGTGAGACAGAGAGAAAGGTCTTCCATCCATTGGTTCGCTCCCCAAATGGCTGCAATGGCCAGAGCTGTGCCGTTCCGAAGCCAGGAGCCAGGTGATTCTTCCTGGGCTCCCATGAGGGTGCAGGGGCCCAAGCACTTGGGCCATCTTCTATTGCTTTCCCAGGCCACAGAGCTGGATTGGAAGTGCAGTAGCCAGGAGTAGAACTGGCGCTCATATAGGATGCTGGTGCTACAGGCGGAGGATTAACCTACTGCGCCACAGCGCTGGCCCCTTCTGTTTCTTCTTGAGTCGGATTTGGTGGTTTATGTCTCTAGGATATGTGGTTTTCATATAAGTTAAGTTTTTAGAAGCATACAATTGTTCATAGAATTTCTTTTTAATATTTTTTTGTTTTGGAACCTTGGTGGTGAAGTCCCCTCTTTTACTCTTGATTTTTAGTTATATATCTTTCTTCTTAGTCTAGCTAAAAGTTTGTCAGTGTGTTTTTCTTGTTGCCTACTTTTGAAGTTGCTTCCACAATAATCATTTATTTGTCTTTCCTTTTAGGGTTGATTTCTTTATCCCGGGTGTCCCTGTGGTTGGTGGGTTTTCAATATGCTCCAGTCCCAGACTGCTTGAACAAGAGAGGGTGATAGAGCTGGCAGTGAAATACGCAAACCACGCCCCTGCGCTCTGGGTTCACAATCAGGTGAGCAAGCTGGTGGTCTCTGCCTCCCACAGAATCTGTGTCCTGCTTACTTGATCCATTCCAAAGGCGGGGGCTGAAGCATCAAGAACACAAGCTTGCAAAGAGCTTTCTAGAAAAGTTAAAGGAACAGGATATGTGTGATGTAGATGTTTGTGATGTGGAGACTTTGGGATCTGGCAGTATCTCCCGGGTTACCAAATAGTTCTCATTTGGATATTACTGTAGAATGAAAACAGTGTACATTTCGGGCAATTTTTAAAAAATTGACTCTGTGTGAAGAATCTGCGTCAGATTCTTTTGTCCTAACTGTGGCAAATAAAAGGAGTGACACGATCATTCTGTTGTGGGGAACTGTCCCTGCTTACGTAGTACTGCCGGCGCCCGGCGTGGAGCGTCACTAAATCAGGGAGCTGGACCTGGGAGAGGGAGCCTGCGCTGGCTGCTGCTGAAGGCTCGTGCTGCGCCCCAGGGCTCAGCGAGGTCCTGCAGAAGCCGCCTGCCCTGAATGGCTAGGACTCCGTTCGCGGAGTGTTCCCGGAACATGTCCATTACATACTGTCTTGGTGTTGGCCCCTGGTCTCCTCTTCCTTGCTGAGACTGCATGTGGTATTCACCAACAGCCTCCATCCTGTCCTAGGCCTGTACCAGTACCAGTGTGGCTTCACAGATCAGCATTGTTGATTTCTTTTCCTGGAAATCATTGTGAAGCAACAAAGGAAAACCGAAAGCCAACACTGCAACTTTATTTTGAGCAAAATTTGAAAACTCTCCAGTGTATTTTTTTTAAAAAATTTTATGGGGCCAGCATGGTGGCATGGTGGATTAAGCCACCGCCTGTGGTGCTGGCATCCCAGGTGAGCACCAGTTTGAGTCCTGGATGCTCCATTTCCAATCCAGCTCCTTGACCATGTGCCTGGGAAATTAGTGGAAGATCGTCCAGGTCCTTGGGCTCCTGCCACCCACATGGGAGACCCAGATGGAGGTTAGGCTCTTGGCTTTGGCTTGGCCTAGTCCTGTCTCCAAATGGTGTGGCCATTTAGAGAGTGAACCAGTGGGTGGAAGATTTTCTCTCACTCTCACTCTCACTCTCACTCTCTCTCTCTCTCTCTCTCTCTTTCTCTCACTGCCTTTCAAGTAAATAAATCTTATTAAATTTTTTTTTTTATTTATATGTGAGAGACAGAGGGAGACAGGCAGAATTCTCTTCTGTATGTTCATTCCCCAAATGGCTGCCATAGGTGGTGATGGGCCATAGGCCAAAACCAGGAGCTAGGAATTCCTTCCAGGTCTCCCATACGTGTGTCAGGAACCCAATAACTTGGGTTATCACCACTGCCTTTAGAGTTCTGCATTGGCAGAAGGCTGGCAGGAGTTGGAGCTGGGGATTGAACCCAGGAACTCTGATGTGGGATGCAGGTGTCTTAACCATTAGGCTAAATGGTAGCTCCCCAGTATATTTTTAAAGGTTGCAGACAATTCTGTTTGTGTGGGAGCCACATGGGAGAAGGTTAGGAAGAGAAGCCAACAGTAGATCTCATGAGTACCAACAAACATGCACATGGGAGAGGACTGGGACGAGACACATGGAGCTTTGCGGTATGAAAATGGCTGCTCGGGACGCTCTCGGCCCATCCCCAGTGCAGGGCGCTCTTGCAAATCACAGGTCATCCCAGTCTCATGAGAGGAATCAAAGCAAACATGCAGACATACTGTGTTCATGGTTCGGAAGACTCATCATAGCAAAGGAATCAGTTCTTAAACTGCTTTCTCATGGTACTGATTAAATCTCAATAGGATTTTTTTTGTAGATGTAAACTGATTTTAAAATGTATGTGGGAAAAAGGAACTGGAATAGACTTAACAGTTTTGAAAAAGAATAAAAAGTGGGAGGAATTACTCAAATTTAAGATTAAAATCAACAGTATTCAAAACAGTGTGGTATTGGTGAACAGACACATAGAGCAATCGAACAAAATAAAGAGTTCAGAAATAGACACAAATGTGTCTATTTAATTTTTATAAAGGTGCTAAAGAAATTCCATAGAGAAAAGATGGCCTTTTCAGCAGCTGTGTATCTGTAGACGTATGCAAAAAAAAAAAAAAAAAAACAGAAAAAGAAATTTGAGCTAAACCTCATACTTTATATTCAAAATTAACTCAGAATAGATCTAACACCAAACATGAAGCTATAAAATTTCTAGAAGAAACATAGGAAGTATTTGAAACCTGATAGGAAAAGAGTTCTTAGATATGACACCAAAAGCAAGATCTATAAAAGAAAAATATGATATATAGGACTAAATGAAGATTATAATTTTTGCTTGCAAAAGACACTGTTAAAGAATTTATAAACAAGCTAAAGACTGGGAGAAAATATTTGCAAATCAGATATCCAACAAAAGACTTATATCCAGAATATATAAAAAATTCAACAAAAAGAAAACAAGCAACATCTTTTTTTTTTTTTTTTAAGATTTATTTTATTTATTTGAAAGGCAGAGTTACAGGGAGGGAGCGAGGGAGGGAGAGAGAGATATCGGTCTCCTCTCTGCTGGTTCACTTCCCAATTGGCTGCAACAGCCGGGGCTAGGCCAGGCTGCAGCCAGGAACCAGGAGCCTCCTCTGGGTCACCCACCTAGGTGCAGGGGCCCAAGCACTTGGGCTGTCCTTGGCTGCTTTCCCAGGCACATTAGCACGGAGCTGAATTGGAAGTGGAGCAAGCAGGACTCGAACCAGCACCCATATGGGTTGCTGGCGCTGCAGGCAGCAACTCAACCTGCTACACCACAACGCTGGCCCCAACAACGACATTTTTTTAAATGGGCAAAGGGTTTGAATAGACACTTCACTGAAAAGGTTGTAAAGACAAATCAGCAAAGATGTGCAACATCATTAATCGTTCGAGAAATGCAGATTAAAACTGTTTGCAGTGGGCTGGTGTATCCCACTACATTAGAATGGCTAAAATTAAAAATATTGACAGTACCAAGTGCCAACAAAGACATAGAGCAGCTGGAACCCTCGTATCTTGCTAGTGGGAATGCCAAGTCATATAGCCATTCTGGAATATCTGTTGCAGTTGTGTAGAAAGTTAAACATGTACTTACTGTATGACTCAGCAGTACCACTTCCTAGTATTGAAAAATGAAAGCTGTGTTCATAAAATAACATAATGTAAGCATTTACGGCAATTCCGTTTATAATTATCAAAACCTAGAGAGAACTCATGTCCCTCAACAGGTGAATGGATGAACAAATTCTGCTGCATTCATCCAGTGACCTATTCAGCAATAAAAAGGGATTCCTTGTTGATGCAGACAAAAACCTGGGTGAATCTCGAAGGCTCTGTGTTGAGTGAAAGAAGATACAGTATGGGGCCAGCGCTGTGGCATGGCAGGTAAAGCCGCCGCCTGAGGTGCCAGCATCCCATATGGATGCCGGTCCAAGTCCTGACCGTTCTACTTCCAATCCAGCTCTCTGCTGTGGCCTGGGAAAGCAGTGGAAGATGGCCCAAGTCCTTGGGCCCCTGCACCTGTGTGGGAGACCCAGAGGAGGCTCCTGGTTCCTGGCTTCAGATCGGTGCAGCTCCAGCCGTTGCGGCCATCTGGGGAGTGAACCAGTGGAAGGAAGACCTCTCTCTCTCTCCCTCTCTCCCTCTCTATGTCTCTCTCTCTGTCTCTCTCTCTGTCTCTCTGCCTCTGCCTTTTAAATAAATGTTAAAGAAGACACCGTCACAGAAGGTTCCATAGTGTAGACTCCCATGTAGGTCATTCTGGAAGACGGAAAGGTAGTGACGGCCACTGGTCACTGGTTGGCGGGTGGGGTAGGGAAGGATGCGAGTGTGAAGAGAAGGCAGAGGGAGGATCCTGGGGTGATGGAACTGTTCTGTGTCTTGATTTTGGTGCGAGTTACATAAATTTTTGTATGTGACAACATTCATGGAACTACACATCAAAAGGAGAAAATGCATTACCAAGAGAATTTAAGACAAATTTTTAAAAACCAGTAGGGCAGAAACGTGTTCTTCCACATGTGCACTTTGCATGTGTTTGGGGCAGCCCCCAGGCGGCTGCCGTGGCCTTGCCATTGTCAGTGTGTCCCTCACATCCTCACCCTCCAGCCTGCTGAGTCTCCTCTGCTGTGGCCTTAGCTACTTCATTCCTTCGTACATTCTCTGTGGATTTGCACCTCGTGGCTGTCTCTAGGCTGCTCTCTGAGTCTCTAGAATGTGCCACTGAGCTGGGATCAACAAGGCATCCCTGTGGCCTTGCTCAGCGTTGACATCAGCATAGCCATCCCAGCTCCCAGCGTCCTGGGCTCCCTCTGAGCGTCCCGCGTGACCTGGCCTGATCCTTGTCCACGGCTCCCTGTGAGGTTCATGCCTCATTGGCGTTTCAGTGAAGGAGCGTACACTCAGGCTGCGGAAGACCTCAGAGTGGCACTGCCTGAGCGCACATCCTAATTGCGGTGCCTGCTCGCCTCTCCCAATGGGAGCTGCAGCAGCAGCTCTTCTGAAGTCAGGTTTTTCTTGGAACCATGTTCAGATGGCTATTTTCCTCCTGAATATCTGCCTTATTAAGCTATTAGAGTGGACAATGGAGGCACGTGAGTGTCTGGGCGGCAGCAGGCCGCTCTGCTGAGACATGGAACCAAGAGCCATAAACATCTTCCTCTGTTGGGTCTGCTTTGGCTCGGGCCCCTGGCAGGGTAAAGGGCTACAGACAGCTATTGTGTGCTCAGCTCCAGTAGCTATGCGAAGGGTGTTTAGTTCACAAGTAGAAAATCTATACCCAGATTAGAGACATTGCTGTGTAACTGAAGGGAATGTAATTTTACTCACTTCCATATTATACTCCGCTGTGCTTCGACTCTGTTCCTGCCACCCTGGCAGCTTTTATTGACCAACAGGAGACAGAAGTGGCTGTTGATTCTTTCCAGATGCTAGCGGATGAGAAGATAGATCTACTGAAGGTTGCTTTGCCACCAAGAGATGACCGCCTTCTTGAGTATCATCTTTCCCTGGGGCACATTTTCGTGCCTGCTTTCAGCTTGAAAATACTCTGGTTTCTAAGAACAATAACCCCAGCTTCCTCTGTTGTCATTACTCAGCATGCCAAGGGTGGCCACTGGAGAAAATGACTTCTCTATGATTTTCCGGTCCATTTGTCTCTCAGATTCTTAGAGGTAAAGAGAGGTGGATAGGCAAGCAAGAGAATTTGGCAGAGCCTCTTGGATCCTGGACTGTGCTGTTGAGACTTGACTGAGTGTCGTGAAGGACTTGGGGAGCCAGCAGCCAGTGTGGCCCCTCCTCCGCATCAGTGATTCCAACTCCCATCAGTGATTCCGACTCCATGCTCCCTTGATGCTCATTCCTGTTGTCAAAAATGGACACCCACCTGCCACCATTCATGTAAAATCTCCCATGCGTTTAAAATAATTAGGACTTTTTCCCTCTTAGAGAAAGAATTTCCTTTCATTTAAGAGTGCCTTACCAAAAAGGGCCTGTTTTGTAAATACAAATAGTTTTCTTTTTTCTTTCTCTCTAATTCATCTTTAGGTTGTGGCGCCCCAGATTAGATTCGTATTCAGAAGCACTTACTGCTTCCCTGCCGGGACTTTGGTCTTCAAAAAGCATGATATGTTCTTTTTTTTTTTTTTTTTAAGTATTTTATTTACTTGAAAGGTAGAGTTACAGAGAGAGAGAGAGAGAGAGAGAGAGAGAGAGAGAGAGGAGAAAGCGAGCTTCCATCCTCTGGTTCACTCCCCAAACGGCTGCAATGACTGAGGTTAAGCCAGACTGAAGCCAGGAGCTTCTTCCGGGTTTGTCTCATGGATGCAGGGACCCAAGCGCTTGGGCCACCCTCCAGTGCTTTCCCAGGTGCATTAGCAGGGAGTGGATTAGAAGTGGAGCAGCCAAGGCTCTAACTGGTGCCCGTATGGTTTGTAGGCATCACAGGTGGCGCCTTAACCACCCACTATGCCACAGCGCCAGCCCCACGATGTGTCCTTATTTCTTAGAAGAGAGTCACTGGGTTGATGTGTGCCAGGAATGTGTAATGGGACAAATGTGTGCTCTTGATATAAGTGTCTGTTCTGGATTCTGCTTCTTAGCAACAGGGAAGGAGTGCACTCACTGCACTTTCTTCTCCATGACAGCCGGAATGGCCACTGTTCCCATTCGTAGAGAGCCTGCCAGCAGGGAGTTTCCCTACTGTGTGCCTCTGGGTGCCGAGCTCAGCCCTGTCGGCCGGGCAGGGCAGGCCTGTTACCATTTTCCAGGTGACTCATAGAGGCTCAGGGAAGTTCAGAGGCCTGTGATGGAAAATCAGGCTTAATGACTCCTAGATGAGTAGATTTTTCTCCAAAATGTGGTATTCCCAACCCTGTCTGATCTAGTGCCCCTTTTCTAGGGCTATCCTGAAATGAAATTCATAATTAATGGAATGAATGCATAAAAGTTAAACAAAAAAAACCCACACAAAAGTCTCTTCACTGTAATTAGCAGAAAAGAGATCTGCCAGACTGTGTGGTCAAGGAGTCCGTGTTTTGCTAGATGGCCGTGGGCATCTGTTACCTAGAAGTCGGCCTGAGGCCATCAGCCCTCTGCAACCTGGATCACCCCAGCACAGCCTCCGTGTGCCGCTGCCTCACCCACCTGTGTGGCTGCCACCTGGGGTGTCATTTCCATTCCAGTGAAGGTCTGGACGCAACAGTGCAGTCGGTGTGTATGGTGGCCACCTTCTGGAAATGGCAGATCTCTGCCCAAGGTGGCCTGAGTTTCTGTATAAGATGCGCTAGGATCCAATCTCCCGTGACGTGAATACCCCATGGGCCCTTCGGGAGTCACTGCACAAGACAGTCCTATGCGTTACAAGTCATGGTGTGCTGGTAACCCGGCTCTGAATAAGAATGCCTTGTTTGCATCATTTGCTGCTTTCTGTGCCATACATGCCACCACCGTGACTGATTCCAAGCACCTGGAGTTACTAGCGCACAAAATTACCACAGATAGAACTGTCAGCTTAGCAGGTGCCAGTTCCTGGACAGCACTAGTTTTGTAGGATGGCTACACCTCTGCTCCTGCCCCCTAGACGCCACTTGAGTTCCGCAGATCATTGTGACAGCAACAGAACGTCACCACAGCTTTGCAATCCCCTCGCTTCCAACACCACGAACAGGGTGGCCCCACTGGGATCCAGCTTGTCAGTTCTGGTGGTGTTTCTGGGCCAGGTGACCTCAGCAAATAGGTGTTTTCCCTGGCAGGTCTGGGCGATACCCACCCCCTGGGGTGAAGCCTTTGGCTTGGGCCTGGCTCCCGTTCTTGCTATTCCAGAGAGAAAGGGGCAGCACTGAGCCGGCCTGCAGGGCTGGCCTGGTGAGGGGGCAGGAGGACAGGAGTCCTTGCTTCTCACGCCTCCCAGCCCTGACGAGCCCCCAGCAGCCAGTCCAGATGGCTGCCTTTCTCGGCCGTGGTCAGAACCCGCGCACACTCAATAAAGGGCCCTGCTTTGGAGTGGTGCCCCGCCCGAACCCATCGCCCCTTTCTTCACCCCAGTCCATCACCTGCGAAGTTAACAAATGGCACGGGCACTGAGGCCGGCTTTCTTTCCTCAATGCCAGAGTGGCTGTGTGGTACAGAGCCCGAAGGTGGGCAGCAAATGGCCTGTGCAGTGGCCAAGTGCAGTCAGCTCACAGGGCCCCAGGAAAGCTGGGAGCGAGCCATAGAAGCAGTCCTAACAACTGGGAGAGAGGCCGGAGGTAGGCCCCGTTAGTTTCACAGAGGGAGGATATTTGATTTAAGACCGCCGCTACAGAGGACTAAGGACCCTCTCTTTCTTCCCTCAGTGTGCACTTGATTCTGAAGTGGCGGTGAGAGTGGGTGGAGAGTTCTTCTTTGACCCTCAGCCCACAGACGCCTCCAGGAACCTCGTGTTGATTGCAGGAGGGGTTGGAATTAACCCCCTGCTTTCCATCCTGCGGCACGCGGCAGATCTGCACCGAGAGCGTGCAGACAAAGGAACTGGGTATGAGATAGGAACAGTGAAACTGTTCTACAGTGCGAAAAACACCAGTGAACTCCTGTTCAAGGTAAGCGAGGGGGCCTACGTTTTGTGGCTGACTGTAGCAACCTTGGGTAGCGGCATTCATTGTCCAAGAAAATTTCTTCCCTGGGTTCTGTTTTCTCTGTAGCGGTTCAAGCAAAAGGCTTTGTAAGGCTTAACCATGTTCAAATGAGGCTTAACCAACACATCTCAGCCAGGACAATCAAACTGCTCCCGTTGAAGAGGCTCCCAGTGAAGGGACAGCACGGGGCTGGCATCTGGAGTTAGGAGAAGAGAAGTTGCACGGCCCAAGATTCCCGAGTCCAGAGACCCGGAAGCGGGCCTGGGTGTCCCAGGAGCAGGCGAGATCCGAGGGTTTGGGCCCTGCCGGGAGGATGAACCCCCATCACTGCATCTGCTGAGCCGACCACGTTTGAAGGAGGGGGCTTTCTCTTGGGACTGCTCTGCAGCTGCAGGAGGGAACAAAAGAACAGAAACAGTTAAAAGACACAACCGTGGTCAGTGAGACCGCTGCTTAATTGCCAATGCCTAAGAAAAACGAAAAAGAAAAAACTCCCGGAGAGTTAGTAATACGCTTGTTAGCATAATCAGACTTCAGTGAAAGCCAGATAGCCCTCCGTTCCCCGGCTGCGGTGGCCTGCGAGGCTGCGAACAATGTCTCTCTGAGTAGGGAGCAAGAGCAGCACACGTGTGCAGAATGGGAGCTGAGCTGAGGAAGCCCTGCTCGCACACATCTGTTTTGATTTTTTAAAATCGTAGTGTGACCAGATCTGTTTGGCATTTCAGAAAAATATCCTCAATTTGGTAAATGAATTTCCTGGGAAGATTGCATGCAGTTTGCATGTTACAAAACAGACGACGCAAATCAGTGCAGAACTCGAGCCCTACATCACGGGTGAGTCCCCTAGAGGTATTTGGACTGTCTCTGGGCAGCCATTGGATGGACACACCGGTTGGTTGCGTGTAGATGCTCTGTTGTCGGGAGTTGCTGGCTGGGAAGGGCCCTACCTGGGGAATTGGGAGATGATTCATCCTGGAAGAATAACAAGATCTGTAGTTGGGTTTACTTACCATATACTGATTTCCTACTGCCCATATAAAAAGTTCATTTTCCACATTGTTTCAGTGGCCTTTGCAGCATCACTAGAGGATGCGCACAGGATGTGTGTTCCAGCTGTGGCTGGGTCAATTCCATTTGCCACTAACGATCATTTAAATTACTCATCATTTCCCCTGTTTGGAGGGACTTTTACACACACGGGTTATTTGCAGAAGGCCATCTGGCATCTTCCCCCAAAGTCCAGTACGTTTGCCGGCCCCTCTGAGGAGTGACCACGGAGCGGATTCCTGCTCTGCTCGCCAGGGTTTGGAAGCCTGGAGGTATACCGCGCTCGTGTCTGGGCCCGGGTGCCAGCGGCTCAAGACCGGACTCGCAGAGCTTGGGTTTCTGCACACGGCCACCGCTGCCTCACTTCAGAATACAAACGCATCTGGCTTAATTCAGTGTTGTGTTTTTTTGGTAGAAGGAAGAATAACGGAGGAGGAGCTAAGAGACCATATTTCCAGAGAGACTTTGTTTTACATTTGCGGCCCCCCTCCGATGACGGACTTCTTCTCCAGGCACCTGGAAGACAGCCACGTTCCCAGAGAACACATTCGCTTTGAGAAGTGGTGGTAGGGCGCGTGCAGGCCTGCATGGCAAGGAGGGGAGCCGCACTCGGCATAGCTGGAGCCGCTCCGTTGTGTGTGGCGGGCTGCACTTCCCTCTCCCTGAGCTGTCTTGTTTTTTACGGCTGCAGACTACGGGAGCTGCTGGGGAGTGACAGAAAAGCTGCCGGCAGGCTTCCTGCAAAGACTTGGTGGGTCAGACGGTTTTCCCCCATGTTGACTGTCTTTTCTTACTAACCATTTCTCTCGCGATGGATCATGAATTGATTGCATAGCACTTTCTTTTGCAAGGTGCACACTTGGGTTGAATCATGGGAAAATGGGGCTCTGTGAAGGAAGTGTAGCCATCTTTGAATTATCTGACAACAATTCGTCTATCCGTGTTCAATAAACTTACAATTGAGGACGTTTCTCTAGCAACTTTGCTCTGGAAAGTCTTTGTACGTGATGCCTTTCTCGCCCGTGTCCTGCAGCCTTATTGGTTTGGACGTCCGAGTTGAGTTTGGAAATGGGAAGTCGTTAGGAAAACTGCATTTGGGAGTTAGCTAGCCAGCGTTTTTGCTTTCTTGTTAAAGAATAGCCTAGGTCCGCCTCCTGCATGGTTGTTAGCTTCTTCCCCAGTGAAACCATCCAGTGTTTGGCTGCCTGCCTTAACGCCGCAGGAGGGGCCTCTGCCGGGGACAGACACCGGTGGCTGTTGTGTTCCGTGTGGAATCTGCCTTCGGGGCCGGCTGGCTGTGGAACGGTGCTGAAGACTGATTAGGGGCTCTGGAGCTGTTTCCAGATCTTGTTTCTCTGCTTGTTGTTTCATTCCTCTGCCAGGTTTGTCTGTGGCACCAGCAGTTACTCACCACATGCTCGTTGAATGACTGAAAGAAAGCAGCTAAGTCTGGGGTTGGGAGGCAGACTCCGGGGTGACAGCAGGAAGGGTGGCGCCTCATCCCGAGGCTGCTGTGTCGAAAGTGCGAGAAAGCTTGGCCGGCGCCGCGGCTCAACACGCTAATCCTCCGCCTGCGGCGCCGGCACACCGGGTTCTAGTCCCGGCCGGGGCGCTGGATTCTGTCCTGGTTGCCCCTCTTCCAGGCCAGCTCTCTGCTGTGGCCCGGGAAGGCAGTGGAGGATGGCCCAAGTGCTTAGGCCCTGCATCCGCATGGGAGACCAGGAGAAGCAGATCAGCACGATGCGCCGGCCGCAGTGGCCATTGGAGGGTGAACCAACAGAAAAGGAAGACCTTTCTCTCTGTCTCTCTCTCTCACTGTCCACTCTGCCTGTCAAAAAAAAAAAAAAAAAAAAGTGCGAGAAAGCTGAGTAGGGCTCATCTGTGTGTGTTTGGTTTTAAAAATCCAAGAAAGTTCTGGGCTGGCCGAGGCCAGGCCCCCCTTTATCTAACGAGCTTCTCAGGCCCAAAGCTGCCTGCTCGGGGAGCACTGGGGGTGACAGGAACCGTGAGGAAGGACAGGCCCCGGTGCAGACTGTCTGGAGCTGAAGGGAGGAGACAGGCTGCCCTTTCTAAACCTGTATGCGGCTGCAGCCTCCCAGGATTCGGGGGCCTGGCGTGCGGTGGCTGACAGCACCTGGCCTCTGCCTGACCCAAGTCGCGGGAGGCAGCTTGTCAGCTGCGTTCACGGTGGATTTGAGGTCAGTGGGACGAAGGGAAAGGCCAGCGACCTGGTGGGAGGGGCACAGTCCAAAGTTAATTCACCGAAGTGACCATGAGCGTTTTAGGTGAGGGGAACCCCGACTTGAGGATGGGCCCCTGCGTCCAGGTGGGGGCTGGGTGCTCAGGAGACACAGGAGGAAGGCCCAGCCCGGGGTCGAGGTGAGGGGACTGATTCAGCGCAGCACGCCGTGGACAGAGGGAGGTGCTGCACTGTGTGTCTGCTGTCGTCAGGGGGCCCACCTGTCCTGGAGACCCCAGCTCTGCCTGCCACCCTGCAGGTGACCACTGCCTCCATCTGGGCTGCTGAGATGGCCCAGGCCGTGCCCTTTGCCCGGAGTGTTGCTTTGTTCAGCTCTGGCCCAGAATTCCCCGTTCCCCTCGCCTCAGGCCAGGGCAGACCTCTTTGCCACTCAAATGAAGCTAATTTCAGGGTGGTTGGGAATTTGTAGTATTCGGCTGACACGCTGTGTAGACGAGAGCGAGCCCTCGAGTTAGACTGCCTGGGTTCAGATCTCTGCTCTGTCGCTTACTGTGTAGGTGACCTTGAGCGAGTCCCTTGCTGCTTGATGCCCTATGTAGGATGTAAGACAGCTGCACGTAGAAGGGAACAGTACTGCTGCTGGCCTCCCGGGCTGTGTGTCTCCTGGGAGGCAGCAGGAAGGCCATATCGCTCCGTATTGGACGCTCGCGACAAACTAAAGCTCGCGTCTGCGTCTACATACAGTCTGCGTCTCATTACCAGTTTCCGTGAAGCACGGGCTCACGTGCCAGGTGCTTAGCAGAGCACAGGGCGAGTGTGTCGTCAGTATGTGTTTGCTGCTATTCCTGCTATTCTGGAAGGGGTTCAGGTGCCTGGAGAGCTTGCCTTTACGTAGCACTGGGCTGGTACGTACCAGATACCCCATCAGTATTTCCTGCCAAGCTAGAAGCTAGTGAGCTGGCCCAGAGGGCCAGAAGGGTCCTTCTGACCCTATGAATGTGTGGGAATATTTCTTCTTGTGTCGTGAAACCCTTTCACGGTTTACTCCGGGGAGTAGGTTGATCTGATAGGTGAGTCCTTTTCAAATTTCAAGTGTTGGTGGGAGCACCAGCACTCACCAGAAGATGGAGCAGCCACCTGGCCATCCCCAGGTAGTTTCCCATGAACAGTGTCCCCTGCAAGGCATGGGGCGCCTCATCTCCACCAGGGCGACTGAAGGCGGCTGTGGAGCCCTGCGCGGGGCCCGTGCCCTGGGACCCAGCCTCTAGGCCGCAGTGCCCACAGAGACTCGTGTTTGAACTGCCACGCAGTCATCACCCACTCTCAATGACAGTCACTAATTTGTTTTCGCCTGCCCTCAACTTCCTTGTGTTGGGTGGCATTGTCTCATCGCGCCAGGGTGTGTCTCTAACAGACACGTCACCTCAGCAGACCACAGTGACGCTGTGGTTCTCAACACGGTAGCAGTGATTCCTTGGTGTCTCGTCCAAGGCCCTTCTGGGTTGTGTCCCTCGCGGCCTCCAAGGTCCCCGCGTGGCAGCAGGTTGCTAAGTCTTGTCAGTTTCTTCCAGTCAGTGGCACCTCCCCCCCAGCAGACACGCGTGGACACATTAGTTGGATCCCGGCGTGTCTGCCCTCCAGCTTTTCCCACATTTGAACCTGGCTTCCTGTATCCTCGGGGTGTCACGTACGCGATCTCCCATCCTCCGTGCTTCACGGAAACTGGTAATGAGACGCAGACTGTATGTAGACGCAGACGCGAGCTTTAGTTTGTCGCGAGCGTCCAATACGGAGCGATATGGCCTTCCTGCTGCCTCCCAGGAGACACACAGCGTCAGACCCACTTTGAACACTGTCGAGGTGGATGGGGGCATCTGCTCCCGTCAGCCTGGGCCTTCTAGCAGAGAGCTGTCCACCGTCCTATCATCTAATTGCCTTAGCATCACTACCTTTTTCTGTTATTTCATTAAGGATTAGTTGCCCGCTTCAGCATCCTTCCTGCACTTATTAGCCGTGACTCTTTGAGGAACTCTCCCGCGTTAGCTGTGGTTACCCTGCAACGAGTCTGTGCAGAAAGGCAGGGCCAGAGCTGGCGTCTTCCCTTTATTTATCAGTGAGCGTTCTCTGAATGGCTGCGTGGCGACCTCCAGACATGACCTGCGAGCTCTTTCGTGGCTTTTTGTTCATTGGCTTGTTTTTCCCCGTGGCACTCTGTTCTGATGTTCAGCCTGTCTTGCTCTGTGCCTGGCCCACACCAAGACACGGGGTTGACGAGGTCTGGGGGCTTCTCAGAAGTGCCAAAAGTGCTCCGATACACAGGGAGAGGAAAAGCAGAGTGAGGTGTCAGGAAGCCACACGAGGAGAGCATTCAAGGAGGATGGGCTGGTTAACGGCGACGTGCTGCAGACAGATCGAGAGAGCTGTGTCTGCTGAGGCCGTGGACTTGGCACGTGGAAGGCCACGGGTGACCCTGAGGAGATGGGCGGGAATGAAGACAGGAGTGAAGGGCCAGCATCCGGCACAGCATGGAAAGCTGTGATGCAGGCACCCCAGATGGGCGCAGTTCTGACCCAGCTCCCCACTAATGGCCTGGGAAAAGCGGCAGAGGACGGCCCAAGTCCTTCGGCCCCCGCACACACGTGGGAGACCTGGATTTAGTTCCTGGTTTCCGATGGGCCCGGCCCAGCGCTGGCCATTACAGCCTTCTGGGGAGTGAAGCAGCAGATGGAATCTCTCTCTGTCTCCTTCTCTCTCTCTAACTCTTTCAAATAAATAAAAAATTCTTTTATAAAAAAAAACATGAGAGTGAGTCTAGGAACAATAGGGAGAAAAGAGATGGTAACAAGTGAGTATACACAGTCGTTTCAAAGAGTTACTACCGTGGGAAGGAGAGCAGTGCATTTAGCTGGAAAGAGAAGTGCAGCCATCAAAACGCCATTTTACTGGCTGATTTTTAAATGTTTTATTTTGAAATAATTTGATACTTAGAGAAGAGTCGCAAAGACAGTACAGGGTTTCCGTATAGCCTTCGCCAGCTTCTCCAGCTGTGCCCATCGCCGTGGTATACTCATCAACACGAAGAAGCTGGCAGGACAGTTGAAGCAGCGCTGCACTGTTAAGTAAGCAGGAGTTAGTTGTTTGTTCAGATGAGCGAACGAGCAGCTTGATTGTACGCAAAGCCTGACAGCCTCGTGCAGTGCGCGTCCACGCGGGAGGTGAGCACTTGTCCAGGGGGCTGCTGACAGACGGCGCCCTGTCACTTAGCGTGTTGCCCTGTGCGGGCACTGAGAACAGGAAAGTAAAATCCAGAGACTGTCTTGGGAGCAGGCTAAATACTTGGGGAAACTATGTTTTTTCTAAGGCTAAAGAATAATAACAGTTATAATCCAGACAGGAGTATCTGTGTCCTGTGTAGAAATGCTCTGGGGCAGAATGTGCCTTTGTAGCGATCCCTGGCTGAAAAGCAGCGGTACAGAGGAGTGATGAGGGAGTCCCTGACGGAGCAGTATCCTGCGAGTGGCAGGACGGGCGAGTCCGTGGGGAGACGGGGGACCTGTGGGTCAGTCCATGATAGGTGTGTCCAGCAGGTGGGAGGATGGGTGACCAGGTGAGTCAGTGGCAAGATGGAGTTTTATGGTGGGAGCATGGATGACCGGGGAGTCACTGGTGTGAGGTCCTGTGGGTGGGAGCACAGTGTCTGGGGTTCATTGGTGTGAGGTCCTGTGGGTGGGAGCACGGAGACCGGGGAGTCACTGGTGTGTGAGGTCCTGTGGGTGGGGCACAGTGACTGAGGAATCACTGGTGTGAGGTCCTGTGTGTGGGAGCATGGTGACTGGGGATCACTGGTGTGAGGTCCTATGGGTGGAGAATGGTGACTGGGGAGTCATTGGTGTGAGAGGTCCTGTGGGTAGGGCATGGAGACCGGGGAGTCACTGGTGTGTGAGGTCCTGTGGGTGGGGTACAGTGACTGGGGGGTCACTGGTGTGTGCAAGTTGCCAGCAGAAATGCACGCGTGCAAGCACTGACTGTCAGCCCAAGGGCTTGTGTCTCTAGCTGAGACAGCTTTTTTCTTTCTGAATGGAAAACAGCAATTTCCTTTATCCCTGGGTATTGCAGCTGATCATATGCTGATAATTTAACATGAGACCATGCCTTCATTTTATTTTAAATAAAACCCAAAGAAGTTTATATTCTTTTCATCCTAGAGAAAATAGATATCCCGTCTTTAATATTCCTCGTTCCTAATGTACACAATCACCACCAGTGTGGTGAGGATGTACAGATAACTGCTAGAGATTAAGGCATGCATTTTAACATGTTTTATGCTCAGGGATCCAAACTTTTGTAGTGCTCAGTGACTTATCTTTGTAAGATTCACTTATTTATTTGAAAGGCAGAGTGATAGAGGGAGGGAGAGACAGATTTTTCCACCCACTGGTTCACTCCCCAAATGACTGCAATAGTCAGGTTGAACCAGGCCGAAACCACGAGCCAGGAACTCCATCTTGGCCTGTGACACGAGTGACAGGAACCCGTTATCTGCTGTCTCCCAGGTGCATTAGCAGTAAGCTGGGTTGTGGATTGGCAGCTCAGAGTAGCCAGGACTGGAACCAGGCACTGCACCTGGGGGTGTGAGCAGCCCAAGAAGTGGCTTATCCCATCATGGCACAGTTGAGGGAGCCTGGCAGCCTGACCTCGTGCCTTGTATCTCATCCCCATGTCCTGTTTTACTCTTTCTGAACAGAGTAAGATTTTGTCTGTCTTTTTTTTGGGGGGGGGGGGGGAGATATCTTCCATTTGCTGGTTCAATCCCTAGATGGCCGCAACAGCCAGTGCTGGGCCAGGCTGAAGCCAGGAACTTAATCCAGGCATCCCACATGGGTGGCAGGGGCCAAACACTTGGGCCACCTTTAGCTATTCCCAGGCCATTAGCTGGGCGGGGAGGGGAGAGACTGGATCAGAAGTGGAGCAGCCGGGACACTATCCAGCACTCATACGGGATGCTGGCATCACAGGTGGCAGCTTGCCTATTTCTTTTTATTTATATAAATTGCTGTACATCACAAATATGAAAGTATTGAAGTCCCTTTCTTCCCCATCCCATTCCCCTGTGCACAGGAGCACTTGTGTGAAGAGCTCGCTACGAAACTTTGGAGACATTTCATGCAGTATCAACCTTATATACAGCTACGTGTGTTTGAGTATTGCCACCATTTAAAAAATTTTTTTTCTTGAGATGTATTTATTTATTTGAAAGGAAAGTGACAGAGGGAGAGGCAGAGAGAGATGTTCCAAATGGCTACAACAGCCCAGGCTGGGCCGTGCTGAAGCTGGGAGCCCAGAACTCTATCCCGGTCTGCCATGTGGGTGCAAGGGCCCAAGTGCTAGGTAGCCTCCACTGCTCTCCCTGGCACGTTAGCAGGGAGCTGGGTCAGAAGCAGAGCAGGTCCTCCTGTAGGGGATGCTGGCGTTGCAACTGGCAGCTTAGCACATTGTACCACAGCACAGCCCCTGTCTCATTCTGTTAACACACTCCACATTGTGGATATGTACCATAGTATACTGAACAACATCTTTATCAGATGTTAGGCTGTTGTTCTTGGCTATTTGAAACAATATGGTGGTGAACAGATTTATTCATGTGATTGTGTGTGCACATGTTCCTGTAGAATCACTAGAAGTATTATTTCTAGATCAAAAAGAGTTCTTGCCAAATTACCCTACAAAATGCCTAATCAGTTTTATATTCTAATAGGGTACGAAAGTGCCCATTTCTAGCCAACACTAGATGTCTTCAGTCCTTAAATAATTTTTCCCCTAATCAGTTGTATGAAAGATGACCTATTTTAATTCATAATATTCTGATCCATTTTAGCCATTCTGGTTTTTGAGAATGGCTTATTCCTTTTGTGTGTTCATTTTGATGTTTTACAAATTTGTTACTCTTTATAAAAATGGGATGAATGCTAATCCTTTGTTATATGTTTTAAAAATATTGTCCTCAGGCTTTTCCTAGTCCCTGAATTCTCTAACTCGGTATGAGTTTTAAATTTGTGAGCCATCAAATACATGTCTTTTCCCTCGACTTTATTTATTTATTTATTTGACAGGTAGAGTTATAGACAGAGACAGAGAGAAAGGTCTTCCTTCTGTTGGTTCACCCCACAGATGGCCGCTACAGCCAGCGCTGCACTGATCCGAAGCCAGGAGCCAGGTGCTTCCTCCTGGTCTCCCACACAGGTGCAGGGCCCAAGGACCTGGGCCATCCTCCACTGCCTTCCCGGGCCACAGCAGAGAGCTGGACTCGAAGAGGAGCAGCCAGGACTAGAACCCGGCACCCATATGGGATGCCGGCGCTGCAGGCGGAGGATTAACCAAGTGAACCACTGCGCCGGCCCCCTTTCCCTTGACTTTTATGGATATATTTTCTTCTGATGCTTTTACAGATTTTTAATCCACTGGAGATTAATTTTTATAGTTGACGGGGATGGGCATCAAATTTTCTCCATATAGCTCTCCAGTTGTCCATCGCCATTTATCAAATATTACTTACTTCTCCTAATGGTTTGAAGTGTTTCCTTTATCCCATGTTTACTTTCCACCAACACGTAGATTTTCTTTCCCACCATGTTCCACAGATCTACAGATTTGTTCTGCTCGGATGTCACCCTCGGTTAATTTAGCTTTTTAGTATATTTTATTCTTTTATCATCATTTTTTAAATTTTCCAGTTAAACACAAAAAAACCTGATACACAGCCATATAGCTTCATTTTCACAGATATATGGTAGGAAAGTGATGGGAAAATGGTAGAACTCGAGAGGCCAGTGGTGTAGCAGATAAAGCTTCTGCCTGTGACGCCAGAGCCCACACGGGTGCCGGTTTGTGTCCTGCCTGCTCTACTTCCAATCCAGCTCCCTGCTGATGGCCTGGGAAACGCAGCAGAAAATGACCAAGTGCTCGGGCCCCTGCCACACACATGGAGACCTGGATGAGGCTCCTGACTTCTGCCTGGAGTGGCCCTTGCCACTGCGGCCACTTGGGGAGTGAACCAGTGGACGGCAGATACTCGCTCTGACTCTGTGTCTCTCCCTCTCTCTCTCTAACTCTTTCAAATTGATAAAGTAAATATTAAAAATGAAAAATAGTAACTCAAGGTTAACTTCAACTCAGTGGTAGGCTGGGTGTTGGTTCTCTGTCCTTGAGTATAGCAATAGCTGGCACTTGATAAATTTTCTCTCATTAGATTGTTCTATAACATTTATGTCAGACTGAATGATTCTGTCCTGTTTTACCAATATGAGAAATGACAGTGGCTTGCCCAAGGTCAAGTGGCTGGGGCGAGTGACAGATTTATTTTATTTGAAAGGCAAAGTTAGAGAGAGAGAGAAAGGTCTTTCATCTGGGGCTGGGCTAGGCTGAAACCAGGAACCAGGAGCTCCGTCTGGGTCTCCCACATAGGTGAAGGGGCCCGAGCACTTGGGTCATCCTCCACTGCTTTCCCAGGCACATTAGCAGGGAGCTGGATTGGAAATGGAGCAGCCGGGACATGAACTAGCGACTATGTGGAATGTTGGCACTGCAGATGGTGGCTTAACCCGCTGCACCAGAGCACCAGCCCCTAGAACTAGGTTTTTTCTTCCTGTCCTGTTAGAGGATTTTGCTCGCCATCGGCTCTTAGACCCAGGCGTGTTCCAAAATTCACTGAAGGGTTGGGTTTGCTTCCATCTTTAGACTCAGTTAACCCAAGCTCCCATCTCCAGAACATCCCATTTAAGTGAGAAGGTGTTCTGTTTCACTCTTACCCAACATGGCCTCTTTGTTCTTAGAGATTGTAGAAGCCTAGAGAAAAAACAAAAGAGTGAGGCAGATTGGGTGTCTGTGCGGTGTGGTCAGAAGGACGTGGCATCAGGAATGAGAGCCCTCAGCCATCCCCGTTCTGTACCCTGTTGCCTGCGACTCCCTGCCCCTACCCCGCCCCACCCCCACCCTACACACTGGTGCCCAGTGGTAGGCCTGTGCCATCGAAGATCCATTTAGCTTCACCATTGGTGATGGAGAAGTGGCCTTAGATAAGAGGAGCTGGATGGACCATTCTGATGCGGGGTGACTAAGCAGTGTCTTCAAATATTTGATTCATTGTTGCAGTGACTGCTGTTTGCAATTTCCAGTGTTGACAGAAGAAGAAATTGGCACGGAAGGAAGCAAGGGAGAAGTTTGGTTTGATGTAGGCAACTTGTGGACTGTAGTGCTGACTGAATCCTGGAGTCAGGGCCCCAGAGAAGTGGTGGAACCAGTGCAATAGTGAACACAGGAGAGCACTTCCCTGCTGGGATGTAGGGCGGACTTGACCGAGACGGGGGCCGGACTGCCGGTGCCCCTGCTTCATAAAAAGGAAGCGTTTAGGACAGGCACAGCCTCAGGCTTCTGCGGACCAGACACTGGCGAGTTTACTGACGGTTCTCTGGCCAGGCTTTTGTTCTCTTCATTGAAGGATCAGCAGCGTAGGAGGGGCTCAGGATCGGAAGGTCACAGAGTTCCGTCCCGGGAAGCATTGCCGCGCTCACCCCGAGTGGTGAGATCTGTTTCCTGCCATCGTGAAGCCTTGTTTAGAGGTGGGAGAAAAATCCAGATCCATGCTTGATGCAATGGATAGCGACTAACAGTACCTTTAAATAACAAGTTTGTTGTACTGCACAGTTATAGCGTGAACGCCTCCATTCACCTGTCAACTCTCAAGGGATCTTTTTTAATTTTTTTAAAGACTTATTTATTTGAAAGTCAGAGTTAGAGAGAGAGAGAGAGAGAGAGAGAGAGCGAGCGAGAGAGCGCTTCCATCTGCTGGTTCACTCCAGATGGCTGCACTGGCCAGGGCTGGGCCAGGCGAAGCCAGGAGTCACTTTCTTCCAGGTGCAGGGGCTCAAACACTTGGGCCATCTTCCACTGCTTTTCCCGGGCCATTAGCAGGGAGTTGGATTGGAAATGGAGCAGCCGGGACACAAACTGGCACCCATATGGGAGGCTGTCGCAGGCTGCGGCTTTGCCCACTACTCCACGACGCCAGCCCCAGGCCCATGTTTTAAACCATCTCTGGACGAATGACTCCCTTCATCTCATTTGCAAGATGGCAGTCCCCGCAGTTGGCAGCCAGAGTGGTTCCCTGGTGGCTCCTGGCTAAGGGCATGGCTGTAACTGACTCACCATTAAAAGTCATTTGGGGGCCAAACTCAGCTCTGCCCCTCACGCCCAAGGCAGTCCTCATAGCCCCTGCTATGAGGCACCTCCCTACCGCCTGCTGTTTCTGACCCCTCTCCTTCCAAGGATTACAGACCGTTCACCGGGTCACGAGGAAGGTACTGAAACTTCCATTTCAGCGACTCTGCTGGCGGATGTTGAACCGGCCACGATCACCTTGAAGACGAACGCATGGTAGGTTCCAGAAAAGTTCAGAGCAGCGTCACTGGCATGCTTGTCACACCGAGGAGTGCCTCTGCTCAGGACGGTGCTCATCTGATCCTGGAAGGCGGGGAGCGCCGGCACCTCCCTTACTCCCAGCCTCTTCCAGGGTCCACGTGGAGCTGCACCCAGGCCGCTCTCGGGATGTCCATGCCCTTGTCTTTGGTGCAGGCCACCAGCACCCCCCCGCCTGTGCCACAGCATGGGCTGCTCGGTCCGTCCGTGTGCTCTCCCTGGGCCTGCGCACACCATTCTCACTCAGCAAAGAGACAACCTTCTGAAATGCAAATTCGATGTTGTTTCCCCACTTCAAACTGACCAGTGGTCACCCGTCCTCTTACACAAACACCAGAATGCCCACCAGGGTTCCCAGGCCCCTACATGCTGCTGTCTTCAGCTCCCAGCACAGTGGTATAGAAATTTTAAAATTGTCTGTGTAGTAAACGCTCCATCCTTGGTGCCCGCGTAAACTGCAGCCGGCTGCCTCGGCCAGAGGGCGGGGCCGGGCCGCGGCGAAGCAGGGGCAGGCTTCAGAGGGCTGGCAGTCTGCAGCCCCGGGGTTCGCGCTCCCTGTGGTCACAGAAGCAGGTGACAGCCAACTCAGAAATCCCAGCGGGGCTTGTTGGGTCTTGTCCTCTTTCTCAGGGCTCCAGTCTTCCCTGTTCCAAACTCTGGGAGCCGGGTACAGGCTACACAGGCGATCCTGAGAGCTGCATCCATCCTTGTGTCAGGTCCGTGCGAGGGGCCGGAGCCACTCACTGGAGGCCTGCCCTGCCCTGCGTGCACAGGGCCTCCCAGCACTGCCTTCAGGGGCCCACAGCGGCAACCAGGAGTTGGTGCTGAACTTGCGGCTGCACCTGTACGCCCACCCTCCTCATCTTTTCCCCTTGCCAACTCTTTCACAGCTTCCCCCGAGCCCAGCAGAGCAGCGCAGTGCCCCTGCGCTGGGTGTGGCTCAGCTCGGCAGGGCTGCCGGAGTGGCGAGATTCCCTCCCGACAGGCACCGCCACAGCCAGAGCTGTCCTCCCCAGACGGTCTCTGGTTTAGATCAGGCCACGAGTAAAGATGCCGAGACTGACAAAGTGCATTTTGGAAGAAATAAGTCAGAACAAGCCGGGGCTTTGTTCAGTTTCGTTTTTCCTTGAAGCTGCTCCCATCAAGCGTCGTCAACCCAGGTGAAGTCTGATTAGTTTGGAGATTGGAAAAAACAGACGAGGATTCACCTCAGCTCTGCCTTGGTGTTCCGTAGAGACCCGTACTGAGGAAAGGAGAACTCCCTAAGTATAGTTAAAATGGGCCCCATTAACAGATACACCTGCACACCTCTGGCACGGCACAGCAAAGATGTAACACCCATGTCACGGTCCATTCCCCCCCCCCCCCCCAGCCGAGGCTGCTGGAGGCACAGGTCAGGTCCAGACGTGGCTTCCAGCACATCTGCTCGGGCCCCTTGGCCTCAGGCTGCAGGTGGGACAGGCGCTGCAGAAGCCCTGGGGTTGGTGAGCACCGCCAGGCATCCACTCATGCCAGGAGATGCGGAGAGATGACTCTGAAGCTGTACGAGTAGACTGTGTACAGTTCGTGTCCTAACCGGCTCCGTCCAATTCCAAAGACCCACCAGGCTTTTCCACTGCACCGAGCCCGGCCTCAGTCAGCAATACTGCTTCATTTCCATAGGCCTCCGCAGGCCCTCCATATGTCATTCTGTGACCTTGTGGCGTGGCTGTGTGCCCTCGGAAGCATCACCTGCCTTTGCATTTGATGAGGCCTCCCCCTCCGCTTACTGCTCAGAGAGTGATGCTAAGCCCCACCCACCGTTCTCTCCCGAGCCATGGAGGTGAAGATGCTCTCCTAGGGGGAATGGGAACTCAGCCACAGCTTCCCAGGCGTCGTCAGCCCCAGCATTCCTCGCTCCTGGCACTGCCACTCTGTGACAGCTGCAGCCCCAAAGATTGTCTCCTACGCACACAAGTTGCCTCCTGCCAAACACTGCAAGTCTTTGCAGGTTTTACTGCTTATTGGGGCCTCGTCAGTACAAACAAAGGCTTTTTCCACTATGGGCAAATCACAGTAGTGCACACCAGAAATGCACACTCAAGGGGTAGGTGTTGTCGTGCAGCGGGTCAAGCTTGGGACACCCACACCCCATATCCAAGCACCTGGGATCAAGTCCCGCTGCCACCTCTGCTCTCAGCCAGCTTCCTGCGAAGGCATCTGGGAGTCCGCAGGCGATGGCTCCCACGCTGAGTCCCTGCCACCCAGCTGAGTCCTGGCTCTGGCCCAGCCCAGCTGGAGAGATTTGGAGAGTGAACCACAGGATGAGAAATCTATCTCTGCCTGTCATTCTGCTTTTCAAATAAACCCCGTGTTTTCAAATGCACTTGCAAGATATTGGGATTGGGTTTTAGGTCCTTGGTTATCTGCTACTTGTAAACGGTACCTCTTTTCACAGGGAACAAGCTGTGATTCCACTCCTAAAGGACAGTCTGATGGCTAGTGGTTCTCCAGACTGGCCAGCCCTTGGAATGTCCCTGGGGCTTTGAGACCCTGGCGCTTACATATGTAGTGGAGCTGGATCTAGTGACTGAGGCTCCAGCTAAGATGCCCGCAGCCCACATTGAAGAGCCTGGGCTCTGGCGCCCGACTCTAGCTTCCTGCGAACGCACACCCTGGGAGGCAGCAGATGATGGCTCGAATAACTTGGTTCCTGCTGTCCATGTGGCGAGACTTGGGCTGAATTCCTGGCTCCTGGCCACCACAGGCATCAGAGAGTGAGCCGGCCGATGGGAGCTCTGCCCTCCCTTCCCTACCCCAAAACCTCTCAAAAGAAACAAGTCCTGATGCCTGGTCACTCCTCATTCCTTCACAGGCTCTGGGGGTGGGACCTTGGGCATTAAAATTTTTTTGAAGCTCCCTCAGTGACTCCAAGGGGCAGCTAATTTGAGAACCTCCACCATAGCCTGATATTTTGCTAGAATCTCCAGGGGTGCAGAGAAGCAAGGGAGAAAAAAACAAGACCTTCAGGAATGTTAGACTGAGACTATGACCAGATTCCCCGAGGGATGCGAATCAGCTACAGTCACCTGTAAGCTTTTTTCCCTACAGCAAATAAAACCAGTGTAAATGTCACTTAATTATTGAAAACTGTGCCCCAAGCAGAGGAGTGTAAGCTCCTCCAGCTGGGGTTGTATACAGTACTTTTCCAGCTATTGCTAACAAATTTTTTTTTTAAGTTTTGTGGGTTGTTTTTGCTTAAAAAGGGTGATGGGGGCTGGCGCTGCGGCATAGGAGGCTGAGCCTCCATCTGCAGCACCGGCATCCCATACGGGTACCAGTTCATGTCCTGGCTGCCCTTCTGATCCATCTCTCTGCTATGGCCTAGGAAAGCAGTGGAAGACGGCCCAAGGACTTGGGCCCCTGCACCTACGTGGGAGACCCAGAAGCAGCTCTTACCTTCGGACTGGCCCAGCTCTGGCCATTGCGGCCACTTGAGAAATGAGCGGGATGGAAGACCTTTCTGTCTCTCCCTCTCAAATAAATAAATAAATAAATAATAAAATCTTTAAAAAAAAAAAAAAAGGTGGTAAGTCAGTCCTACATCCAGTGATTATCTCCCTGAATGCCAGCCAGAGTCTGGGCTGGGCCAGGCTGAAGTCGGGAGCGAGAACTCCATCCTGGTCTCCCACCTGGGAGGCAGGGACCCAATTACTTGAGCCATCCCCTGCTGCCTCCAGGGTGCGTGTTAGGAAACTGGATGAGAAGCGAGGCGGGACTGGAGTTAAGGCCCTGTATGGGGTGTGGGCATCCCAAGTGCCCCCAACACCTGCCCCTAGCGTATTTTTTCAAGGCATATGTGCCAAGAGTTCTTATTAAATAAAAATGCAGTCTGGATAATCAGCGCAGCATACAACTGTGCAAGATGCCCCTTCACAGTAGTTTCTTTCCTTTGAACCTGGGGCCTTCTAACCTTGTAAGCTCTGAGGGTTGGACGGCCGAGGTCATCAAGAGGTAAGGACCGTATAACGTGGCTGTGCAGGGTCTTCAAGTTCTCTATGAATGTGTCACAAACATGCCTTTAATAAAGTTGCCAACAAGCAGACCTGCCTCCTTGAGGATTTCACTTAGAAGCTCAGAAACGGACGTTAGGGTTTTGCCTGTCTGCTGCCTGGGGCCCCTTACCTCGGTGGCATCCAAATTCTCCGCACAGCTCGCTCAGGGGCTCCACAGCCTCGCAGAGTCCCGCACTGCCAGGACATCGGGGGCGGAATCTGCTCATCAGGCCAGGGCTGTGTGTCGTGGCACAGTAAACACTCGTCACACACGAGGCACGAAACTCACGGATGATTTATTGCTTTAAGTAACTAAACAAGGAGGAGAAGAAACAGGATGTTGTTTTGGTCAAGACAAACAGGCGCTCTCCCCAGGGTGTGCCAGATGTGTCTACTCAAAGCCTTCACGGTACTCTCTGGACAATATCAACACATGACAGACACGGTTACGTGGGGAACAACTTGGCCAACGATACACCGATTAAAATAGCACAGGCAGGCACCCCGGCTGGATGCCCTCAAATTGTGTTCCTAGGATGCGCAGAATACAAAACCTTTAAAAATGTTTTTGGCATTGATACACAGAATACGCTCCCGATCGCCCCGCAGGAGCAGGTGCACACACAATCACCTCCTCGTCTGCACATCACCAGTATCTACAGGACTACTTCGAGAAAAGCCGGGAGGCTGGGCGCCTCCTCTCCCAATGTCAAGTCCTTCGGCAAAGCAGCAGGGCCTGAGGGGGTTCAAGGCTCTGGGGTGCTTAAAAGTCACCAGGTAGCTGTGGGAAGCAGCAGGGGACGGGCGCCACCCCTGCTCCGCAGGATGGGGGGGGGCAGCCTTGCTCTGTAGCCAGGGATGTGCACGGACTTGGCCCTGTGGGGGACACACAGGCACTGGGTGGTCCAGACCCTCCCGCGGGAGGAGCCCGGGCTGGGAACAAACCAGCTGACCTCTTGTACTGCCATGCGGGCTGTTAAGACACTTTCTGAACGGATGCGCAGAGACCAGCGCTGTCAGGGACGCAGCCCTGGCAGTCTGGGCGAGCTCCCAGGCCGGGCCAAGCCACAGGGTAACAGCACGCCAGGGCACACAGCTACACCGGCCGCGGGTCTCGTGGGCCAGCTTGGCCGGCTGCAGCAGAGACGCCCCGCACTCACTGTTCTTCCGCCGTCGCGGGCCCTGCGGCGGCCACGTCGGCACCTGCATCAGGGTGCCCAGCGCAGCCACCCACAGAGGCCCTGCTGTGGCCAGCGGGGCCATTCTGCACGGCCTCCCCTGGCCCCGGCCTGCCTCCCTCCACCTCTCGGCCGGGGACCCTCATCTGCTCAGGCGCGCGCTCGTCCTGCTGCGGGCCCGCCACGCAGTTTGCCGCGTCTCCGGCTTTGGAAAACGGATCTTCTGCCGTCTTGTCGGTGTCTCCCGTGTGCCGTTTGTCCTTGGATCCCAGTCTCCCTTTGGACCTCCGCAGCTGCCGGCCGTGCCCTTCGTCTCGGGAGAATCGCCACTGGAACTGCAAGTCAATAGGAGAGGGGGTGAGCGAGGCGGCCTCTGGGGCTGCCGGGCCATACAGGGACCCAGCACCCTGGGCATGCGCCCAGACACCAGCCCCACCAGCCCGCAGCCGGCCACCTCGGTGCCGAGGGTCGCACTCCCTGGCTAGAGCGACCCACAATGAATGGCTGACCCGTGGGGGGGGGGGGGGGCGCTTCCTCCACCAGGCTCTGAGAGGCTGCTTCCCACGGAGCCCCAGCAGCAACCAAGCACTGCCCACGTGACAGGGGAGACCCGGGGCCCCGCAGCCACTGCAGAGCTGAGCAAAACCCAGGTCCCATCCACATTATCAGACGCCACCCTTCTCAGCGCCCCATAGTGCACACAGGCTCGCTCGCCCCCTTTCCCCGGCACTGGCACCACACTGGTTCCACCCAGTGGGTACCTGAACCCCAGAGGTTCTGGGATGCCATGGGACATGGCGGGAGCCTTCGGTTCCTAGGCTGTCCAGCTGGGCTGGAGCTGCGAGCTTTTGGTGTTCCTAGCTGAGAGTTGGTGATCGCCGACATCAGTGTTGAGGCTGGGATTTAACATAGCTTCTTGGCGTGGCTGGAGCCTGTGCCACCCGAGCTCTGAGGTCCCAGGAGTGGACGTGCTCTGCAGGCCAGGTGAGGGCTCATCCACACACCCCCCCCCCACCCCCAAGTACCTGCTTCAGCCAGCACTGCCCGGCGCTGACCCCAGCACAACAGACTCAGGCCATGCGATGCTGGGTCCCAACTGCATCTATGACACACAGCTACCCGACTGGGTGCACACCCACTGGGTCCCACCTACACTGAGCAATGCAAACAGCGCCCCTTTCAGGGAGCTGCTGGGGGCGCTTCCAAAAGTGCCAGACCCGGGGCCCAGCACTGTGGCACAAGCCCCAGCCTGCAGCATGAGCATCCCGTAATGGATGCCGGTTCGAGTCCCGGCTGCTCCTCTTCCAATCCAGCTCTCTGCTATGGCCTGGGAAAGCAGCAGCAGATGGCATGCTTGTCCCAGCAATGCCTGGGGACGGTCAGCACTGAGCTGGGTGGGACACATCTGCTTTGGAGTCACCACAGAAAAATCTGCCATGCCGAATGCATTCAAAACCGGCACTGTGTTCTGTGTCCTCAGATGGGGTCGTGGGTGAGCCCAGTGACTCCCGGTGCTGCGTGGGCCCCCACAGCCCTCACTGGCGGCTCCAGGGAGGATCCACTCAGCTTTCCTTTTTGCTCCCTTCTCATGGAGCAGGGAGGAGGCTGAGGCCAGAATGGAGGGGCCATGGTATCACCCAGGGAGAGCTGGGGCAGACTGCCTGAGAACGGGGCACCCACTGTGTGTCCTACACTGTGGTGGGCTATCACACTCTCCTAAATTCCCAAAGCAAGACTCTCAGTAGGTATCTTTAGCATCACTCTAAAGATGAGCACGGGGAGGTTCAGAGAGGTTACCTTACTTGCCCAAAGTCACACAGCTAAGAAACAGCAGAGCTGAAATTCAGACAGATGTCTCTACCCCTACACTCTCTCTCTCCAGCTCCTAGTCCTGGGTAGCAGGTGTCAGTTCTCACCCCAGGAGCCGTGAGGACAGGAAGCCCATAGGACAGCCTCTTAGGCTGAGTAGCTAATGGAAGTCCAGATTAATGGCCTTAAAGATATGCCAGTTTGGCTTGTTAAAAACAGACTGTAGGGGCCAGCGCTGTGGCGTAGCGCCTGCATAGTCAGCATCCCATACAGACACCGGCTTGTGTCCCAGCTGCTCCACGTCCAGTCCAGCTCCCTGCTAATGCGCCTGGGAAAGCAGCAGAAGATGACCCAAGTACTTCAGCTTCTGCCACCCACGTAGGAGACCCAGGTGGAGGTCCAGGCTCCCGGCTTCAGCCTGGCCCAGCCCTGGCCATTGTTGCCACTTGGGGAGTGAAATCAGTGGAGGGAAGAGCTCTCTGTCTCTCTGTAACTCTAAGAAATTTTTAAAAAACCTCTTTAAAGACAAAACAAATTCTACACCAAAGGTTCCCCGACAGACCCATTTAAAAATAATCAATTTATAAAGGGCCCAGAGCCTTAAGGAAAATCTGGCTCTGGGCCTTGTATGGGCTTCAGCATCATCCACCCCCCACCTCCCGGAGCTTCTGACTTCTGTGGGCCTGGGGCCACGTGGGACACTGCATCTTGGCCAAGCTCCTGGGTGATGCCGAGACCATGGGCCGGGGGAACACACTCTGAAATAGTCAGAAAAACACCAGGGCGGAGTTTAGCATTTGAGACACAGCCGGAAAAAAACAGCAGCTCCTTCGCCTCCTGCCTCCCCCAGCCCCAGCTCTGCCAGCCACACCCCTGCCATCTCCACACCGGTCTCCCTGCATGCACAGGGCTCACCGTCTCCTTCCAGCTGGGGACGGTCACATCTCTAAGAAACAACGAGAACTGTTCCAGATCCCGAGGCTCTCAACTCAATAGAGGCAGAGAGGAGAGGCTGGGAACGCGGCCCCCCGGGGGACTGCACCTGCTGTTCAAGGCTGAGCCTCTGTGGGGAGGTCCAGCCTGGAGCATGTATCCTGCACCGGGAGAGTCTGAGCCCAGCCAGCAAGTCCCGGATGACCCAGGCTACGCTGAGTTGGGGAACTTGGCATGAGCCACCAAACCCGACCAGCCGCCCAACTCAAAAAGAACTGTGCCAACGGCAAGACCTCTGCCTTTTCCAGCGGTGCCCAGCCATGGCAGCTGAGGTCACGGGATTTAGCCTGCCCTCCACAGTGCTGCAGTGGAAGGAGGACTTCTCCCTCTGGACACCACCGTCCCCTGGGCAGGTGCTTAATACTTGCTCTGAAGACCACATGCATATATACCTCATGTATACACGGGAAACAGGTGCTGCCAAAAAAATGGAGGATTTTGTCTGTTCTGCTGATCAAAGAATTCTGGATACTCCACGTCCTTGGTGACCAGACTTAACAATGTTTTTCCTTAAACGGCAATGCCAGGCCGCGTACCAACGTCCCAGGCTTAGACGTCTGATTCCTCACTCGCAGATTCAATCAATACCTGTCAAGCACCTCCGTCAGTCCAGGTCGGTCCTGGTGACAAGGCGGAGGCAGGCAGCTGGAATTTGTGTACCCCTGCAATGTCACCCTAGCTCTTTAACTGTCAGTTTGACACGTCTACTTTCCCAGGATGCACCTGTTGCATCCAGGACCAAGGTGCATGCTCAGATCTCCCCACCCCCGGGCACCATGACTTTCCTTACAAAAAGAGGGGGCAGGTGCAAGGGAGGTCTTTCTTTTTCCACCCAGAATGCACTTAGGCGGTACCATTTTCGGGCTTTTTCTCTCGTGTGTGGACAACTCTTCGGCCCACTCACGTTGGGTATTTCTCTGTGTGGGGCGCCCCCCCCCCCATGAATGTGTGTTTATTCCCTCACTGTTCAATAAAGCCTGTTCCTGTTTGCACACAATACCAGTTCTTACAGAACTCCATGGGAACCTGAACATGGACTCTGGCAGGCCATTCAAGGAGAAGGAAACCTCCAAGCTGGGAAGCTACTAGGAAAAAAAAAAAGGGGGGGACTCGATCCCCTCTGGCTGGCTCTGAGGCAAGCCAGCCCTGCCCTCTTACGGCTTTGAAAGCGCCGCCCCTGTCATTCCTGCCTGCTCCAGCTTCCACTGCCTTCACGGCCCCCGGTGCCAGGACCTCCCTGCCCCATCAGCCCTGCGATCGTGCCGGCCCTGCGCGTCCTGAACCCAGCTGGGACGGCGGCACCGTGTCCCTCTCTCAAGCGCCAAGCCTGGATTTCCTCCAGCGTCTGCCAGGGACCTCACGCATATTGCGTGTCCACTGTCACTCTGTGGATGGCCGAGCAGCCACAGAGGGGGGTCTGTGGCAGATGCAGCTGCCTCGGGCCCACCACGGCTGTCACCTGCCACATCGCAACCTCATAGCCTGCAGAGAGACTGTCCCCTGCTCCAGGCTGCTTGTCCACGAGATGCTCCTGCCAGGGACCCCGCATCATTAGAACACGAGGATCTGCAAGTGGGGAACGTGGGCAAGGCTCCAAGCACCGGGAGCCAGGAGGCTCAGGTGCACTGCAGGGAGTAAGCTGGACACAGGCGCCCCCTGACGGCCACGTGACTCCCTGGCCTCATGAGGCCGCCCAGGGAAGCACCCACTGCAAAACATGGGAAACACCTGGTACAAGCGGATCACCTGCAGCTCAACCTCGGGACAGCCCCCGTCTGTGTCGAGTCGGCCCATGGCAGGTCCACGCGGGGGTCCCGAGTGCTCGCTGCCACAGGCTGGGGCCTGCCCTTTGCCTGGATATGTCAGGATCTCCCCACTGAGCTCAACAAACTGCGCATGTCCCAAGGGTATCCAGCGGGCAGGTCAGAGCTCCGGCGGGCTCGTCCTGAGACCAAGGTACAGAGAAGCCGACCCAGGCTCAAGCCACCCTGGCCCGGTCCGATGCAGCAGGCACTGTGCATCTACTACTTTGGGTCCGGGGGCACACAGGACATGCGCACGGGGACAGGGGGCATACAGCAGAGCCCCTCCCCACCCTCCAGCCTGCCCAGCAAGGGGCTGGAGACAGGCCCCCTAGTGCCCCAGATACCTGTTCCAACAGCCTCAGGCATGACTTGGGCCTGGCTGGGAGATCCTCAGCTTTGGGGGCCTCACGAGTCGGTGAGTCCCTGCCCGCGGAAGCCAAGGCCTCTTACCTTTGACTCCTTCTTCTTGATTTTCTGAGGTAGACAGGGCCTCTGGAGAAAGACGATCTGCTTGGTGGACACGCTGCCCTCCCTGGAACACACGGCACTGAGAGTGAGTCCCGCTGGCCCCAGAGAAAACCCACACCCGAGACAGACACGGCCGTGGAGACCTCCTACCGCAAGAGAGGCTGCACCAAGAGGCGCCCCAGCTCCACGCCCCAGCCCAGCTTCCAGGGGTGGCGGCTGCGGCCTTGTGGGCGTCCCCTGCAGGGTCGCCTCCCGAGCTGGCAGCTGCCCGGACTTGTGAAGCACCCACTGGCACCTTGGCCCAGGAGGGCACCATGGCCACTGCGGGGAGTCTCAAAGGGGTGGGGCCTCTTTCCAGTCTGTCCTTGGTGATGACGTGCGGCATGGCGGGCAGATGGGGGCGACGAGCTCAGTACCCCCAGCCATGACACAACAGGGGGGCAGAGGTAAGGCAGATCCAGGGTCTCAGCCGTGGGGGCGGGGGCAGGGGGGTCGTGCAGGTGGTCGCCGATGGTGCTGCACCAGGCCAGCAGGGAGATGATGGGCCCGGTTGCCCAGCAGTGAGTTCACATTAACCAGACAGGTAACCAGCACTTTCTCTCCACCACCAGCCTCCCAGCGACTTTCTGAAATCCGTTTGGCACGGTCCCCTGGGCCCTGGCGACAGTACTGCAAAGGAGGCGAGGGCTGCCACCTACTCGGCACCGATTCTGTGCCAGCTGCCAGCCTGGGCTCTTACACACAGCTCGGGGCCGGAGCAGGCTCTCACGGCACAGTGAGGATGCGCACAGCAGCGTCCTGGTCCACGTGCTCTCTGCAACACCAGGAGGGCTCAAGGCGCACTGGGTACGGATGCAGGAGCATCCTTCCGCAAGCGTGACTGTCTGAGACCAGCCGGGGCTTCTCCCCTACACACTCCCAGCGCGGGTCCCGGCCTCTGGACACTCGGAGAACTTTATCGCATGACCACTATCACAGGTGGCCAGTGGCACACTCGGGTGGGACTTCTGAGTTCTGCTCACTGGGCTGCACTAGGTAGGATGGCAGCTCCCAGGGGCCACGCGGCAGCCAGACTGGCTGCTGCAGGTGCACAGGCCCACTGAGACCCAGGAGCAGGAGGCAGACACGGGGAGGGTCCAGGGGAAACAGAGGCGGGAGCCAGGAAAGGCTTCGATTGCCACTGTCATTCTCTACTCCCATCATCTGGGTCACCAGTCTTGCCTCACACTGCCCGTTCCCCTGCAGCGGCGAGTGTGCAGTGGGTCTTGGAGAAGGTGGTATCCCGAGGGCCGTGGGAGCAGGCCCCCCTATTAGGTCAGTGGGGAGGTGGCCAGGTACGGGAGAAGTACCCGACTCTGCACCCTTAAGGTCCTACGCCCAGGTTGTGCCACTTGTTAGCTGGATGGGACCGAACCTCAGTTTACTCACCTGTAAAATGGGAATCATATTTATGCTTAGAACCCCACAGGGGAATTAGAAGACTAAATAAGGGAGCAAACCCCAAACACTAGTGGATGGCCTTTTAGGGCTGGTTACAACCCGGCTCAAGGGACAAACAGCCAAGGCCGCTAAGTCGCGAGGAAGGCCACGCGGGACCAGGCTGCCTCGCCATACTACCTACTGATCAGCGCCGGGACTGCGGCAAGCCCCTCAACCTTGGCCTCACGGGCCTTGCTGTAAGATGAGCTTAACTGTTATGAATTCCAGCTCATGGGACTCTGGTTTCTTCTGGGGAATGAGTGAGGCTTTAGTGCCCACCTCGCCTGGCACAGGACACACACTGGGTGCTGGAGGCACCCAGGGGCCCCGGGACTCACGGGTGCTCTGCACGGCAGTGAAGCAGGCAGGGCCTCAGCTCAGCCCACTCTCCAGAGCCCCGGAGGGACGACGGGGCGGCCACGGCCTGCAGCGCTTACCAGGAGCAGTGCCCGGCACCGGGCAAGTGTCCAGCGCTCACGGGGACAATCATTGCCATTACCTGGTGGTCTTGATGACGGGAGTCGGCAGCACACAGGTGAGCTGCCAGCCGTAGGCTGCCAGCGAGTTCAGCAGGGGCACGTAGTCCGTCTGTACCTCGATGCCCTGGGGGGAGAAAAGGCTGTTGTCAGGGTCCGCTCCCTCCCCCAGCCCCACAAAGCAGCTGGAGGCCCGGCCCGGCGCCCCTGGGCCCAATTCCATCAGTGTGGCCGGCAGGGAGTTAGCCTCAGAACATTAATGCATTCACCGTGTTTTGTTCTCTTCTGAAAAAAAGATGTAGTTATTTATTCCAAAGGCAGAATGACAGAGAGAGAAAAAGAAGGAAGGAGAGAGAGGGAGAAAGGGAGAGAGAGAGATGTCTTCCATCCGCTGGTTCACTCCCCAAATGGCTACAATGGCCAGAGCTGAGCCAAGCAGAAGCCAGGAGCTTAGAACTCCCAACTGGGGCTCCCACGAGGGTGGCAGGGGCCCAAGTACTTGGCCATCTTCTGCTGCCTTCCCAGGAGCATCAGTAGGGAGCTGGACCGGAAGTGGAGCAGCCGGGACTTGAACCGGTGCTCACACGGGCCGCCGGCCCCGCCATGTTTCATTCTCAGCTGGACAAAAGCCTCGTGAGTGCCACCGAGGAAGCACAATTCCCTCGCCCCAAAGAGGTGCTGAGTCACCCGGCCCCGGCCACGGACAAGCTGGCTCCCTGGGCTGGGGGAGGGGGTGAGCGGAGACCTCACAGGGGTCTGGGGGACACTCTGGACTCCAGCACGTGTGTGAGCAGACAGAGCTGGCCCCAGGACCCCGAGCAGGGTGGGCTCAACTCAAAGGCAGCCTGGGTGCTGCACAGGGCAGGGACCATCCGCAGTGAGAGAGGCTGTTCGTCTGGGTGGGGACAGGCAGCCGCTGGGGGGGCTGAACCAGATCACGCGGCCGCCCTGGGCTAGGGAACTAGAGGAGATGGGAGGGGTCCGCCACCCAGCCTCTCTGAACGGTTTCACATGCGCCTACAACTTGGCACCAGTGCCAGGGTGGCCACCAGGTCACCTGCACCCCTGGAGAGCCACTCCTCTGGGGGCCTGGCTTGCATCACCCGCACACAGGAATGGTGGCCAGGGGCCACAGCTCTGAAAGCAGGGTGTGCAGCCAGGATCCCTTGGGAACCTGTTGCAAACACAGGCTGTCAGCCCCATCCCCCCGCCCAACCCCGGTCACCAACCTGTGCCTTCTGGTCTCACAAAACCCGAGAGCCGGCGATCTCTTAGGTCCCTTTCGGGCCCAAGAGCCTGCGATTCTGCAGCCAAAACCCATCAGCTGTCACCTCTTCCCTGACCCACCTCCCACCACGTGACAAGGGAGACGCCTGGGCTCCCAACAGATCAGCTGCGTGTGTGAGAGGGAGGGAGAGGAGAGAGCCAGAAGAGAAGAGAGGGGAGGAAGGAAAGTTACTGAAGGAAGGAGAAGCAGGAGGGGGGAGGGGGACCCCCTCGGTGGAGGGATGGTGAGGGCACCAGTGTGGCCCCAGGGAGGCCGAGGGTGACCCAGCAGCTGCCCCAAGGACCCGCTGAGCCCGGGGATAGCTCCCTTCCAGGTCAGCGGGGCCAGGGTCCCTCCTGCTGGGCACCGGCCTGACCACCTGCCGCAGGAAAAGCCACGGGGTTGTTTTCTCCCGAGAATCCCTGCCCCCCGCCAACCCTGCATTCTCGGTTGAAAGAGAGGAGGGGAGAAAAAACTGTGAAACCCACCCTCTCCAGCCCAGCGAGGTTATGATTACTTGGGCCTATCAAGAATAACCTTCCCACTTTATCAAGTACTGTGACAAGCCTGCCACAATCAGACAGTAGCCATGGCAACCAGGACACGCGTTGGCACCTCGCAAAGCTGAGTGGCAGAATGGAGCCCTTTGATTGGTGGCTGCCCCCTGGGGTGGGGGGTTGTCCGCAGGGCCCTGGGGCTGCGAGACAATGAAGGACCCTCCTGCTAAGACAGGCCTCACCCCTGCCGAAGCTTCCTAATTTGCTCCGTTTTGTCACTATCTTAAAGAGAAAAGCAGCAGGAATTTTTTTTTGTCCAAACAGTTCTCTCCCCCCACCTCCCCCATCGTCGGGGTGGGGAGTGTTGGGCACACAGTGCAGAATCGCACAGGCCGAGAGGACCCGGGAGAACACCGCAGAGCAGAGCCTGGCTTGGGTTCAGACTCAGGTGCGGGCTCCCGGATGCCACAAGGCGAGCAGACAGACAGACCGCACAGGGCAGGGGCCAGGTGCTGCGGCCGCCCACCCATCTGGGCGGGGCCTGACTTGATGATGGTGAAGCGTGGTCTTAGGGAAACACCCAGGAAGGCAGGTCTACAGGCTCTCAGCGTAGGAAGGAAGACGGCGGCGTTTCTAATGTAGGTGCCGGCCCTACGCCGCCCCTGGAAGACGCTTTCAAGTCCATTAGTGGGGAGAGCAGGCAGGCAGCGGATCCGGGCGGGCGGCTCTTTGATCTGCTTTTCTGTGACACTCGAGTGAGGACACGAAAGCACCCACAGCACTCAGAGCACTCGAAAGCCAGCCTGCTTATCAAACGCCAAGACATTTCTTCCTGGGAGTGGGAGCAACATTTTAATTAACTCTCTACTCTCCTGCGGTGGATATATAATCCCCCATCACACCTGCAGTGTGAAAAGAAAAAAAAAATACACAAAACCAGAGCAAGTCCTGTGTTTCCAATTCGTCCAAAAGGCGTGCATGTGTGTGGATGGCTTGGATTTGCTTTGTTCCCATGCATTTCTCCAGTGGTTGCAAACTGACTAAAGAAACAGGTGTCCGACACCACCTCCCCTACGCTCCAAGCACAGTGACAACAGAACGTGGAGATGACTGGGCAAGGCACATGTCCTTGGCTCATCTGTTATGATCTGCTGGGCAGGGAAGGAATCAGGGGACCACTCGGTGGTCCTGGGGCAGAGTCTGCATCCCGAAAGTCAGTTTGCTGCTCCTCTCCCCCTCCCAACCCAGTGCCACCACTTTCAATCTGTGGAAGCAATATTCCGGGAAAAGCACTTAGCAAGAAAAGGCTCATTCAGGGGCTGGCGCTGTGCCACAGCCGGTAAAGCTGCCTTCTGCGATGCCGGCATCCCACATGGGCACTGGTTCAAGTCCTGGCTGCTCCACTTCCCACCCAGCTCTCTGCTATGGCCTGGGGAAGCAGTAGAAGATAGCCCAAGTCCTTGGGCCCCTGCACCTGCGTGGGAGACCAGAAGAAGTTCCTGCCTCCTGGCTTCGGATCAGCTCAGCTCCAGCCACTGCGGCCATCTGGGGAGTGAACCAGCGGACAGAAGACAGCTCTCTCTCTTTCTATCTCTGCTTCTCTGTAACTCTGTCTTTCAAATAAATAACTCTTAAAGCAAAGGGCTCATTCCATTTCCTCTGTGTGAAAGGAGTGTGGACGTGGGTCTGGGACAGTGGCCACACCTCTGAAGCGTGATTAGGGACGCTCTGCCCTCACGGGGAGGAGTCCTACAGATGCCACTTCCGCGCCTTTTGTGAACCTGCTGCCCGACACTTCTATCACTATTATTTGATGTATCAACTTTTGGTATCACTTAATTGCTACCATGGAAATAAAGGCTCACCACTCCCATACACATTGGTCACTTCTTTTCTTTGTGCCTGCAACTGTTAATTTGCAACTTTAATTCAATCAAAAGACCAATGTTTGTTTTGGGATTGCCTCTGTGGTACAACAGGTTAAGCCACCGCTTGCAACATCAGCATCCCATATGGGTGCCAGTTCAAGTCCTGGCTGCTCCACTTCCAATCCATCTCCCTGCTAATGTGCCTGGGATAGCAGTAGAAGATGGTCCAAGTGCTTGGGCCCCTGCACCCTTGTAGGAGATCTGAAAGAAGCTCCTGGCTCCTGGGTTTGGCCTGGCCCCGATGTTGCAGCCATTTGGTGAGTGAACCAGCAGATGGAAGATCTTTCTGAACCCCTTCTCTCTATAACTCCTTCATATAAAATATTTTTAAATCAATGTTGGAGCTGTAATAACTTTGTAAATACTGCTCAGTGCTGACTCAAGTAATGAACTGGGAGCATGCCCCCTTTTTTATATAACCCATTATTTTTCCTGGAGTTAATCGTTACCTCAAATTTTTTTCATCTGCCTGGTTGGGCATGAACCCATGACTAACTTATCCCACATGTCGCACTAAAGTTTCCCCCTCCACATTATGCAAGTTTTATATCTAAGGATTCAACCAAAGATAGAAAAATATTTTTAAAAAATTGCATTTGTACAGGTAATTTTTTTCTTGTCTAATTATACTCTAAACAACCAGATACAACCACAATTTACACAGCATTTACACTGTATTAAGCATTGCAAGTAATCTGGACATGATTTTAAGCCTAGGAGAGGATTGTGTAGATTTTGCGGAAACAACATGCTGTCTGATGTAAGGGACTGGAGCATGTTCAGATTTGGGTATTTGCAGGGGTCCTGGAACCAGGCCCCAGAGGACACCTGTGGCTAGAGGGGCAGCCACAGCTCTGTTTCGCGCCCACCAGGAGCTATCCCGTGAGCTTCTGCACGTCAGCTCCATTTGTCCCGCTGGAGCACTCTGAACCCTTGCTCCAGTCTGGCCTGCTGCTCCCCACGCCCGGGCGCTCCCCACACTGTTGTTATGGAGGTATCTTCTCTTCCGTTTTTCTCATTTGCTGGAGCACGTGCCCTCCTGGCTCCTGCAGAAACTGGGATTCTTGTGTTTCCAGAAGACGGCCTCGACCTCGCCCTTAACTAACGGTCCAGTTACAGACGCCTGGGCGAGCTCTGCTGTTCCAGGCATACATCTCTATCTGTATTTCCATTTTATTCATTCATTTATTTAGGAGACAGAGACACACACAGGGGTGTGGAGAGAGAGAGAGAGAGAGAGAGAGAGAGAGAGAGAGAGAGAGAGAGAGAAGAGAGAGAACGTTCCCATCCACTGATTCACTCTCCAAATGCCCACAACGTCTAAGGTTGGGCTGGGGCTCAAGCCCAGAGCCAGGAACCTAATCCAGGTCTCCTTGTGGGTGGCAGGAACTCAATTAGTTGAGCCATTGGCAGGAAGGCGGAATTGGGAACAGAGCCGGAACCTGAACCCAGCACCCAACGTGGGATGGTGGCGTCTTAACAATGTCTAGTGCCTCTTACACTGACCAGCCACCTGTCCCCGTCAGGATCTTCACGTCCTGATCCGCTGCTGCTGGGGTCAGCCTGCTGCTGACACACCCACTCTGGTTACTAACCCTTTGAGTATCAACTGTTGCATTGCTCTGGAAGTTTTTGGGGTGCCCCCCGCCCTCAAGAAGCTGCAGAATTTCACTACAATGCGACTCAGTACGGGTCTGTTTTAGTCAAAGCACTGTTTACTTACGGCCTTAGAATCTTGCCCTTCAATTCTAAGTGGCATTCTGTGTTTTCCTTCGATAACTTTTTTCCCCCTCCATTTTCTGTTTTCTTTCTGGACCTCGTGTTAAGTGAAAATTTGGGAAAGACTATTTTTTAAAACAATTTATTATTTTATTTTATTTTTTTTTTCTTTTTTGACAGGCAGAGTTAGACAGTGAGAGAGAGAGACAGAGAGAAAGGTCTTCCTTCCGTTGTTCACTCCCCAAATGGCCGCTATGGCTGGCACGCTGCGGCCGGCCCTCTGCGCCGATCCAAAGCCAGGAGCCAGGTGCTTCTCCTGGTCTCCCATGGGGTGCAGGGCCCAAGCACTTGGGCCATCCTCCACTGCCTTCCCGGGCCACAGCAGAGAGCTGGCCTGGAAGAGGGGCAACCGGGACAGAATCCGGCGCCCCGACCGGGACTAGAACCCAGTGTGCCGGCGCCGTAGGCAGAGGATTAGCCAAGTGAGCCGTGGCACCTGCCTATTTTTATTTATTTATTTATTTTTTTGACAGGCAGAGTTAGGCAGTGAGAGAGACAGGGAGAAAGGTCTTCCTTCTGTTGGTTCACCCCCTAAATGGCCGCTATAGCCACACGCTGTGCCAATCCCAAGCCAGGAGCCAGGTGCTTCCTCCTGGTCTCCCATGCAGGTGCAGAGCCCAAGGCTTTTTTTTAATATATAACATTTTACCACCTCCAAATGCAATTGTCTATGCCTAATCCCAGGTAACCCTGTCACTATAGGTTAATTTTGTCTGTTCTGGGATTTTTAATTATCACAATTTAAATGTTTGCTTATCTATTTCTTTTCTATCTCTGCTTTTTTTTTTTAAAAAAAGATTTATTTATTTATCTGGAAGTCTAAGTTATACAGAGAGAGAAGGAGAGGCAGAGAGAGAGAGGTCCTCCATCTGCTGGCTCACTCCCCAAGTGGCCACAACTAGAGCAAGTGCACAGGTAGGTCCCTGAAAGCCTCGCACACTTTGGCCAACCAATCAGCACATAACCTTGCTTTTTAGAGACGCCTGGTTGATGCACTGAACAGTGAACTCGCGGTTGGTCGTGACTGAACAAAGCTTACCCGCCACTCTCATCTGCTCTACAAAGCGCTTCAGGGCACTCTGGCTTAGGACACTGGACAGCGCGGCAGCACTTCTCTTGGGGGTCATTTTTAACTTCAAAATCACCAAGAAAAAGCACAAAACCAAAACAAAAACACTGGCACTAAGTGGAGAGCAAACACCACAGCCGAGGGCGGGGCCAGCGTTTGGCCTGGCAGTGAAGACACCATAGGGATGCCCACGTTCAGCTGTCGGAGGGCCTGGGTTGCAGTCCCCACTCTGCTGCCCATTCCAGCCTGCAGGAGCACCGGAGGATCGCTTGGGTACTTGGGTCCCGGCCGCCAATGTGGGAGATTAAATCCAGGCTCCCGAGCTGTGGCCAATCCCTCCCTGGATGTCGCAGGCGTTTGGGAAGTGAGCCAGGGGACGGGATTATTTCTCTGTCTCTCTGAAATATATAGATAAAAGATTTCCTTCACAGAAAGCACCCCTGTTTATAACATGAGCCCCACAGCACTGACACAAGCACCATCTACACACATCTGCAGATGACCAGAGAGACAGCAGGCATGTCACTGGGGGCTATACAAGAACAGTAAGTGAGCAGGTGTATCTGCCAATACAGGATCTATGGATCTAAGGACTCACTCAATCTATCACCTATCAACATCATTCCTTTGGTATCACTCCACTGGAATTGGTCAGAAAAGAAGCAGATGCCAAAGTTCTGACACTCAATTTGATACAACTCTATTATTTTAATGTCAAAGGGTCCACAGAGAGGTCTTAGAATCCAGAAGCTATGGAAATAAAAATCAAGTTGACTACATAAAAACCTACCTGCATGACAAAAGACAATCTATGCAAATTTAGAAGACACATGAAACAGGACAATACCTGTGGCTCATAGTACAAAAAAACAGAACTTCTAGAAAGTGTTAAGAACTCAAGTTCAAAATGGATAAGGAGATGAAGAGAAAGGAAAATTCAGAGGGTCCCATTGCGTGCACAAAAAGCACAGAATTTCATAATAAGAGAAACGCGAATTAAAGCCACCCTGTGACACTGTTTTTTCTCTCTCTCTCCTGTGACAACCCACTTTGTGGGCAAGGCTGTGGGGGAGCAGGAATTCTTACACACTGCTCACGGTCGGGGTGCGGGGAGCCAGACCGACTCAACCCCCACAGCTGACAACCCAACAGCGTCTCTCAACACTACAAATATGTTTACCCTTTGATCCCACAATCTCACTTCTGGGAATTTATCCTGCATAGAAAAAAAAAATGAAAAAATACACAAAGCTATTCGCCAGAGAGCTGTTTGCAACAGCAAGACACTGGCAACCACCCAAGTGTCTGTCGGCCCTGGACTTAACAAATCCACGGGTTCCACCCTGACGACGGCTCTGGGGGCCTGCGTAACGGGTGCTCATTGGCTGGGCCGGGGCGCACACACAAGGAGGGACGAGAGGGAGTGGATTCTATCCCAGACTCAGCAAGTCGGAGGAACCTGGAGAAATGTCCAGGAGGCAGCCAACTGAAACAGCTTGTGGCCGAGAGAACAAAGGGCCCCGGGAGGGCCACCTCCTAGTCCCCAGGAGCTGCGCAAATGCTGTCAAACATGGGAAAGGAAATGTGAGAATGTGGTTAAGGATCTAGAGATGCGGCTTCGACCCTGGATTATCCAAGCGGGCCCAACGCAACAACAGGGGCCATGATGAGAGAGAGGGGCAAGGTCAAGGTCACAGCAGGAATGTGATGACCCAGCAGAGGCAGGAGTGATGCAAGAAAGGGGTCACCAGCCAAGGGACATGGCAGCCTCCAGTTCTCTCCTAGACTGCCCGGAAGCAGTGTGACCTTGCCAATGTCTTGATGCCACCCCAGCAACACCCACCTCAGCCCGCTGACCAGCAGACCCGGAGCACCACAACCTCAGGCTGTTTTTTTTTTTTTTTTTTGACAGGCAGAGTGGACAGTGAGAGAGAGAGACACAGAGAGAGAAAGGTCTTCCTTCACCGTTGGTTCACCCTCCAATGGCCGCTGTGGCCGGCGCACCACGCTGATCTGAAGCCAGGAGCCAGATGCTTCTCCTGGTCTCCCATGCAGGTGCAGGGCCCAAGCACTTGGGCCACCCTCCACTGCACTCCCGGGCCACAGCAGAGAGCTGGCCTGGAAGAGGAGCAACCGGGACAGAATCCAGTGCCCCGGCCGGGACTAGAACCCGGTGTGCCAGCACCACAAGGCAGAGGATTAGCCTAGTGAGCCTCAGCGCCAGTCCCTCAAGCTGTTTTAAATGTGGTGGCTTGTGCCAGCAGCAAAAGGAAGGAAGGAGAGACCGGGACTGAGACCTGGACTGGGACAAGGGTTTGCAGGCACTGGGCAATGCAGAGGAGACAACACCCCAGAAGGGCTGAGGCTGGCTCAGGACTGGGTCTCCCGACTGGCACAGGAAGGGAGCAGCTGAACGAGAAACACAGCTGAGCTGGAAAAAACCAGCTTGTGCATGGCCCAGGTGGGAAGCAGGCTTGAGAAGGGAGCTTGAGACAAACTGGCAATTGTCTAAAACAGGACAACCACCCCGGAGGCGGCCAGGGAGCTCTCGGGAGACCGCGGCGGGACACTGCAGGAGGGAAGCAGCGGATGGCAGAGGTCCCGGGTGCTGAGGACGAGACAGAACACGCCAGCGTGGCCCAGGAAGCCAGGGAGGGTTGCCTCCACTTTGCCGCCGTCAGCACCAACACCAGACACAATGACACAATGGCAGAAGAGAGTTGCGCTCCCGCACAGCGACACCAAGTGGAGACCCGGCGGTGGGACAGGAGCAGGATGCCAAGCCGGGCAGTGTTCCTCAGTGTCCTAATGGCTGGGGCTACACCCAGGGCCACGATGCATTCGGTCAGCCTGGCCCTGTGCTGGGCACAGGGCAAGCAAAGAACAAGCGAGCCTCTTCTGTGCCAGTAGAGGCCGGCCCAGGCAGTGGGGGAAGGAGCGAGTGGCTCCCATCAGATGGAAACATGCGAAGGCGCAGTGGAGGGCAGGAGAGGGCAGCCTACCCCTGGCTTTCTCGCCCCTCCCCCCACTCCACCCAGGCCGCGGCAGGACCAGTGGGCTCGCCAGCCGGAGGCAGGGCTGGCCGGCTGGAAATGCTGTTTTCTTCTTTGTTTTACACACAATGCCCCAGAAAAAAACATTTTGCTGATATGTAATTAGGTCAACATAATAGAGTCTGAGAGAGTAGTCATCTCATCTCATTTTAGACAACTGTGGCTTTCATAATGTTCAAAGAGAATAGGTTAAAAAAAAAAGAGGGAGGGAGCTTGGTTCTTAGATGTAGAAAAAGGGAGTCGATGAAAATACACCGCAGCACACAGAAGGCTACAGCTTCAAGCCTCCTTACCCACCCCTTCTGGGAAATCCACACCTTTGTCCGACTTCCTGGGCCAGGACAGAAAGACAGCAAACCCTGTAGCCTTCTAGGAGAGCAACAAAATAATCACTGTTGCCAGCATCTGAGGTCCACTCTTTCGCAAAAATAGTCTCCGTTCCCAACCCACTGCATGCAGGCCCCATGGCTACCAAGCAGCTTCTCCGGTGGAGATGGAGTTCACCTCCCCACTGGTCTCGGAACTTGCTCCGACAACCGGACTAGGGCAGACGCGACATCACCAGGCTCCCGGGGGCCCGGCTGCTTCTGCCTGCTCCTGTGGGACCCAGCCGGTGATTTGAGGGACACATGGCCCAGCCAACCAGCAGACACAAGAGGTGCGGTCTGGCACTGGCCAGCCCCCCAGGACAGGAGGCGCCTGGGACTGCAGAGGCAGAGGTGAGCCCAGCTTAGAACAGCTGAGCCTACCCCAGATCAGCAAACCTGCCCAGCTGACCTGGGGCCCCGGGAGCAACCAAGAATTGTTCTTTTAGTTGGCCGCGGCTTGCAGGGTGTCACTGCACAGCCACACTAACTGGTCTGTTGTTATTAGTCCAGGAAGGGTCAGCTTACCCCAGCACACCTCTAGCAGGTGAACTGTACCAGAAGTCACCTCCTGCGATGTCAAAGAAAGGAGATGGAGGGTCTCAGAGCTGCTAGCGCGTCGGCACGCAAGGCTGGCACACGTGGCCCTCATTTCCCCCATGCCAGACACGCTGTGACCGCTCAGTACCTCTGGAGCCCTGAAGTCTCATTTTTGATAACCTACCGGGAGGCCCAGCAGCGCCGCAGCACACCCTGGGAGGGAGAGATAAAAACCCACGCCGGGGAAGAACCTCCCAGCTCGAGACGTTAGCCCGCTTCCCCTGAAGTGCCACGCCAAGCTGGCAGGAAACGAAACCTGTGCGAGTAAGATAATGCTCTTGTGGACTCCCGGCCACGCTGGGTGATCCAGGCCGGGTGTGTGCGGTTTCTCAGAAGTCACGTACCATGCACAGAAGGCAGGAGGGGCTGTGTGACAGAGGGCAGGCGACCCCATGCCGCCGGGTCCCTCTGAGAGTTTCCGCTGTGCACCTGCCTGCCAACGAGCGCCAGGGCACCAGGGGAGGTGTGCTACTATGGAGATCTCCCTCATGTAGGGGTGCAGGGGGTGACGGCTGGCACAGACGCTGCCATCGGCAGGCACAGATGCTGCAGCTCTGAGTGCAAACGGTTAAGTAACTCACAACCATTCCGTGTCGTCCGCCGCTCAGCGGGAGCACGCGCTGTGACAGCACGGGGCTGACACTACCCCTCCCCCCTCCCCCCAGACACTGACATCTTATGCACACGCTGATCACACGGGGGCCAGCGGGTTCTCTCTGGCAGGCTTGGAAACAGCTTTGTTTGATAACAATTAAACAAGAAACATTCTTGCCATCCAGAGGCTTGCCAAGTCCCGCCCACTTGCTGTGATGAGTGACAGGAAATCAGACTTTCTGGGAATAAATGGGATGTGCACTTTATCACTGTTTTAACATTTTGAGGTTGACGAGGGATTGTATTTGTAACCTTTCCTTTCTATTTTTCATTCTATGACCTAGGAAAAAGAGGGAGGAGTGAAAAAACTCCTTTCCCAAAGTGTATCATCTGAAGGCATCTTTTTTGGAGTGGGGGAGTTTGTCTACAGCAATTCTAGAACTTGACCCTCTGTCAAGGTCACTACGTCTGTCTCTCAGCAGGAGGTCCCTGACAGCGTGCCCAGGATCCTAAAACGCTAACAGGAGAAAGATGTCTCTGACCAAAGGCTGTTTCACAGTTTTAACAGAAGAGACAATGGAAGTTAAAGGGTTTTCTACTGCCCAAGCTAAGAGTGGACGAGGCCACATAAAGCCATGTGTGCTGGGCTGTTGTGGCCTCATGGCCACTGAAGAGATAGCGGGTAAGACTCGTGGGCGCTGGGGAAGGCCCAGCACAATGGGTTTTTCTTTCTTTCTTTCTCTGCAGGGTAAACCCAAGGGGCTACACTCCCAGTGTTGGGCAATCACGTCTGGTCAATACTCTCTCCGGGGACCCAACTGGGAGCATCTCGTTGCCATGGTTACTCCACCCTGTCTCCTTCCAACCACAATTCCTCGAACCCATCCCTCAGGGGTGTGGCCTCCCAGGACCCTGCTCCTGCCAAGTGCACGACTGGGCTTGCAAGGCCGTGAAACCTCCAGCTGCAATTCCCAGACCCCTCGCCGCACTGCCCTGCACTGCCAGGGGCCCTGCAATCCACCTCCCGCTCTCCCGGCTCCTCCGGACACAGCTGTAACATGCGCTGTGGGTCCACACCAGCACCTGCACTGGGATCCACCAAAGAACGAGCTGATGAAGGAAAGATCCACAGTCAGATAGAATGAAAACGGTCCCAGAAAGATGGACCAGCTCCATTCGGGATCCTCCAGAAAATCCATCCCCCGCCCCAGTGTTTCAGCATATTGATCACCACCGGGGCAAGGAGTCTTGTTCCCGAGGAATCCCAAGGACTAACGGACACTGAGCCGTTGGGCGAGCAAAGATGCACCTGACCCAGCACCTCTAGGGCAGATTCCTGCCGTCACTTCTGGTAGGTGCAAAGGCCAATCAAAATGACTGGAAATCACATCTAACAAGGAGACAGGAGCGTACCACTAAAAACGTGAGCTCTCCTCTTAGAATGCGGCTTCACCCTTTTTCTGGGCCTTCTGTATGTGGAGGTTGGAAGTGTATTCATATAGAAATAGTGCACCTGCACTACACTGCAGTTTGTCCCATCAGAAGTGATGTCTCTGTCTCCATTTCTTGTCCCTGAGTTTGGTTTTTGGACTCTCTTTGGCCAACAGGACATGAACAACTGTGACGCACACTGAAGCCCTAAGACCTTCCCACTGCTGCTCTCGGGAACTCCGTGACTGTGAGCTACCCTGTGAAAACTCCCAGGCTGGCCTGCTGGGTGCTCACACACAAGACTCTGTGGCGCTAGGCAGCAGCCGACCGAGTGCCAGACCAGAGTGAGGCTACTTTCAGTCATCCAGCCATGCCGTGGACACGAGAGGGAGTCCAGCAGAGCCACTCCACAGCAGAAGAGCTGCTTGGTTGACACAAAGAACCAAGAGCTAAAGAAATGTTACCTGAAGCCACGGAGTTGGGACTGGTTAGTTACCCAGCAGAAACCAACAGAGAGCAGAGAACTAGAGACCAGAGAACAAAATGCCCAACAATAAACGAGAGTTGAAAGTTGAAAGTTGAAAGAAGTCTACGGCTTGTCTTACAGTGACTTTGAAGAATCCTGTGGCCCAAATTGGTTTTTTTTTTAAATAAAATAATGTTTTTTTGCTAATCCTCACCTATCATCTTCTTGCCCAAACCCCCATCTAAAAAAAAAATCAAGAAATTTTCAAAATGAAATCAAAGGAGAGATTTGTTTCTATGGGACAAAATTTCACTCGCTTAAAAAACCAAGCACCTCAAGAGAATAAGTTAAACCACAGACCAAGAGACAGTATTCTCAAAGATATTTCTGATAAAAGACTTTTTAAAAAGTTATGCTATTTAGTTGGGAGGTTGGGCAGAGGGAGATAGAACTCAATCCAAGTCTCCCATGTGGGCGGCGGGAACTCAGTTATTTGAGCTCTCACTGCCTCCCCAGATCTGCGTTAGCACAAAGCAGGTGTCAGGAGCCAGAAGTGAGCAGTCCATGCAGGTGTCTTAGCTGCTGGACTAATGCCCACTCCTGATGCAGACTGTCATCTAAGATCTGCAAAACACTACGACTCAACAACAAGAAGACGAATTTAAAAACAGGCCAGAGATCTGAACAGACACTGCACTAAAGACGACGCCCAATGGCGAACAAGCCTATGGAAAGACACTCAGCATCACACAGCACTGGAGAAATGCAAACTCCAACAACCAAACGCTGACAGTCACCTATAGGCGAGGGTGTGGAACAAGGACTGTCACTCAGGGCTGGTGAGGACACAGAATGACACAGACACTTCTAAAGATAGGCGGTCTCTAAACATACCCAATCCAGCAACCACAGCCCTCGGGCTTTACTCAAACAAGATGCCCTTGGGTCGATACATGGGAAAACAAGCTGTGGACGATGACTGTTACTCTGCACGCGAGAGAAACGATCTATCAAGCCATCAGAAGGCACAGATGAAGCCTAAGTGAATCCTGCTAAGTGGAAGAAGCCAATCTGGCGAGGTCACACCCTGTAGGACTCCAACCATACAATAGTCAGGAAAAGGCGAAACGATGGGGACGACAGGAGGTCAGCGGTCTCCAAGGGTTGGGGGAGAGGGGTGGGCTGGCAGGTGCACAGAGGATCTTTAGGGCAGTGAGGTACTCTGTATGGCACCACAGTGGTGGATCTGTGTCATTACGCATTTGTCCAAGTGGGAACCCCGACGTCATCTCTAATCTCTGGGGGACAGTGATGTGCCAATGTAGATTCATCAGCGCTAGTGAGTATACTTTGGCGGGGCTGGTGGCAGCTGGGAAGGCTACACCTGTGTGGAGATTCGACCTCTGCGTAGTTTCAATTCAACTTCGCTGTGAACCTAAGACTGCTGTAGGAGATAAAGTTAATTTTTAAACAGGTAAAGACTTTTGAACCAAACTGATATGAAACACAGTGATGAGCCAAATAATACCCATGACTCAGAAGAGCAAGACTGAACGCACCAGAAGTTCACCAATGGAAAAACTAAATGTAAAACACAACAGCACTGGAGGGCCCCAGCATCATTAAAAACGGGGAAGTGAGAGCCTGGGTAATGACACGGGAACATTCAGGAAATACTGTGAAGACACAAACGTACGGCAGGTGAAAAACACGATCCTATTTTCGCAAAAAAAAAACCAAACAAACAAAATTCAAGTGTACACAGAGTACACACTGGAAGGCCATTCACTAAGATTATGCGGCTATGGTGATGATGAGATTGTTATAGATTATTACTATAGGATCATGAGATAACTATAAGATTCTTTTTCTTATTTGTATTTTCTAAAATGTCTTCAATGACCACCTATCATTTTTTCAACTTCTTCACTAACATATAAGGGAAATGCCTTTAAATCTACACATTCGAAGCCTACGATTCAACGACCTATAAAACACGCACGGTTGTGCAGCCACCAGCACAGTCTAAGATGAGCACACTTCCCTCTCCCACCAAAACACCTTGCGCCTATCAGCAGCCACTTCCTTTCCTCCACGCACCCCTAGGCAATCATGCACCTGCTTCTGTCCACGGAGTCGCCTCACGTGGACATTTCATCAGCGAGTTCATACACGACATGGTCTTTCGCAACTGGCTTTCACGCCTGCATAACGTGGTCACGTTCACCCCTGTTGCAGCAGGAATCAGCACCTCATTCCTTTTCGTTGCCAAACGACATTCTATTACAGGGATATCCCGCATCTGGCTCATCGATTGACCCCTCGATGGGCATTCAGGATGCTTCCACATCTTGGAGACTGTGAACAAAGCTGCTAGGAACATTCACGGACGGGTCTTTATCGGGACACGTGTTCTCATTTCCGATGTATGTGTAGGAATGGAATTGTGACACTCGTAACTATGCTTTGACATCTGAGGACATGCCCATGTGAAAAGAAGAAAGTTGTAGAGATAGAAACACAGCCCCTGTGGCCTCAGTAGACTAGTTCTTGAGCCTTCTTAAGTCTACTTTGCCAGGCGACCTAAGCAGAGATAATACACTCTCCCACTCCAGCCAAGAAGCAGCTGATCTAGAGGCGCTGGGTCAACCACGCAGCCCAGCTTACAAGAACTGGATGGGGTCAGGGCCTCTCCAGGCCGGTGGACTCAGGCCTGGCTGTGTGGTTTACACCCAGACCCCTCAACCAAACTCCCACAGACTCTCCACAGTGGGCCGGAGACCTGGGCAAGTCCAAGTCCCCATGTGGTCCTCAGCGCCTGGGAGCCACTGGTCTGCCCCTACCTCCCCAGAGCATCCCTCCTGAGAGAAGGTACCAGAACACCTGACTCACACCCAGGTCTAGGAGTTGACAACCCCAACCCCCAGTCACTCCAACCACTGAAGAGTCCCACACAAACTCTCCAGCTGGACCCAACTCTTCCCTTATCACCAACCTAAGTCAGCCCCTCAAAGACACAAAGCCAGCCCCTCCCTCCCCCTCCAGGGGAAGGTGTCCAGTGCCGTCAACCATTCCCAGGCGTCACCGCCTCTTGCAATCCCCAACTTGCCCCTGTTCCATCATCAAATATGGCTTTAACAGCAGAACAGAAGACGCCAATTCCACCAGCAGCAGACTGGGAGACAGAGGGATGGGACCTCCTGTGTGCATTTTCATAAATATGCCCAAAGGTGTCTTTTCTAAGCTTCCTATGATCCAATTATTCATTCAACCAAGGTTTGTCCAAAAACCTGTACCGTGAAAGGAACTAAGCTGAATCCAGGAAACACGGACATCAGGAGTGAATGGCTCCTAACTCAACGAGTCTGAACAGTGATTTGACAAATCGTTCTAAGGTAAGGTGCGACACGGTGGTGCCCAAGGGAGAGATGAGCGGATCCAGCTGATGGGCTCAGCGATGGCCCCACAGCACTGGTGGCACCAGAGCTGGGCCGGGCCGGGTCACAGAAGCAAAGGCCACAGCGGGCAGAGCAGAGCAGCACAGGGCCCGGCCCCGGGGGGCTCCACTCCCCTCAGCCAACAGCATCAGACGGGGGGGCAAGTGGTCGGTGCCTAGCCTGCAGGCAACTCTCTTCATTAGAACTGCTGTCCAATCAGCTAGTCTCCATTCCGTATTATCGATTTTTTGGAACCGAAACACAATTGATTTCTTTGTGTGATACCGAAATGTATCCCTATTACATTTTACTGGGCTGGTTTTGGTCCAACATTCATAAACTGGTAGATAATGAGATTGGAAGAGATTTAAGAAATTGGGGGCAGAGTGGGAGGAGGCTGGATTCGATCAGTAATTCTCCAGATTTCTTGTTTTCTCTTTTTTTTTAAGGGTAATTGGATATTCTTCACTAACATCGAATGTAATCTAACTTGGAAGCCCAACATGTAAAAACACAAGAGCTCGTGAAGGCAGCTCTGGCTGGCCCGGGGACCGGCAGGTGTCCAGAGCCTTCCCCATTCCGCATCTCAAACAAACTTCTTTACTGCCACACCCAATTGAGCGCTGGTGCAGCCCAAGGATGTCCATGCTCTGTGGACCCTGGTGTCCCCCCAGGACGATCTGTGGCCTCCAGCTCTGGTCTCTAGCAGGTCCACCTCCCTCTAGATCTTTACACAAGTCCCTGATAAAGACAAGAAACAGGACCCCAGTGCAGGATGACATGGCAAGGCCCACGAACAAAGACCTCCCTCCCTCCACCTGAAGCCTGCCCTTGCTGAGTGTACTCTCAACCACACTCCACCCACTGCCTCTTCCTTTTTATTTAGTTGTATGCGTCTTGGCTAAGTAAATTCAGGAAGAACATTGTCCAAGGAGTAGCAATGAGTGGACAGTGCACTCGGCAGAACACCATCCAGCTCTGTGTGTAATGACTTGACACTTAGTTCTCTCTGGAGAGCACTTGTGCTGTCTTTCTCTGCGGTTCTTACACTGGTTCCACATTTGGGAACTTCTTACAGGGGCTATTTGGAAAGCCCGAGAAGGAATGGGGCAGCTGCCAGGAGCAAAGAGCAGCTCCTGGCTGACAGCCAGCAAGGTACCTCAGTCCTACAACCACAAGGAACTGAACTTGGCCAACAATCTGAGTGCGCCCGGAAGTAGAATCTTCACCTTGACTCCCCTAAAAAGAAACACGGCCCTGCCGACTGGGAGACACGAATTAGAGATTCTAATCAGCTGAACCCATACTAAGCAGAGGACCCAGTGTAGAACTTCTGACCCACAGAAAACTGTACGGTGTGTGTGTGTGTGGGGGGGGGGTCTAAAGCTCCCACAACACCACCTCCCAGCCTTTTATTCTCAACCCTCTCTGGAAAACCTAAGGATCAAGCCCTTCTTATCCTGTGGACGGCTCTTTTCATGGGTCAGCCGGATGGGCCCTAGGACGCCCAGGACCTCATCAGACATTGTTCCTGAGTGTGTTTCCGGTGAATACAGAAACTGAGGGGAACAGGTGGGCTTCCCCAGAGGGGGGTCCACTGCACCGAGGACCTGACCCAAACAAGACAGCAGAGGGAGGTAGAATTCCCACCGCCAGACTGCGGGAGCCAGAACACCCATCTCCTGCCTGTGGCCCCCCTGGGACTCCTGGGCTGAGGTCTGCACCAGGCGCCCTTCGGCATCCACGCCTTGGAACCCCAGGGCTCATCCACCTCAACACGTACATAAACCACTGCCTTACAGTACATCACCTTTTATTTATACGCGCATGTTCATAAATACATGAATGAAATATATTTACTCTCCCGTTGGTTCTGTTTCGCAGGAGAACCCCACAACATACTTCTTCCTTGTCACCCTGCAGCCTGCGCCGACTGCTTTAAAGCACACTGCATTTTGAAATCACATTTGTCACGGTATTTTAGAAAAAAAAAAGATCATTTCTCTCACCCCCTCTTCCTCTGCTGCAAGACTCTATAAATCCATTTTCCTGTGAGCTTCCCCTGTGCGGTACCCTCCCCTCTTCCCTCTTCCCTCTCCCCAGCCCTCAGAGTGTGACAGCAATGTGGAGTGACTGGCGGGTGTGGAGAGGCCAGCGGGTGGGCGTTCATTGGTAATGACTGGGCCCGTCCCGCTACTTAAAGGGACTCAATCCGCCTGTCCAAACGCCTTCCATTCTTCATGTTCCCACAGTGGCCGACGCACGGCGGGAACTCCACATTTACCTGCCGAATGCATTTTTTTAAAAGCTCTGGCTCACTCCTGTTTGTACATGGAGTGAAATATGGGTGTCTGGGGGAGCAGGACAATTGAGTTCATGCACGAAGCATGCCGACAGAGATTAAATGCATTCTCTCTTCTGACAACCCACGACTCAAGCTGTCAGCAAGCTCAGGCTTCTTGAAAATACCTGTTGGAGGGGCTGGTGCTGTGGCGCAGCGGGTTAAAGCCCTGGCTTGAAGCGCCGGCATCCCATATGGACACCGGTTCTAGTCCCGGCTGCATGGGAGACCCAGAGGAGCCTCCTGGCTCCTGGCTTCAGATCGGCACAACTCTGGCTGTTGCAGCCATCTGGGGAGTGAACCTGCGGATGGAAAACCTCTCTGTGTCTCTACCTCTCTCTGTAACTCTTTCAAATAAATAAATAAATCTTAAAAAAAAAAACACCCATTGGAGCATCTCGTCTTTCTAGCCCCACTCGACAGCTGATCTGAGAGTACTCATGGGAAAATCATGGGATTCAAAGTTTATTTTGGTGCAAAAATTTCTTGAAAAACATTTTTTAAAAAATCCATACATAACCTCTCCACAATAGGCATTTGAAGACCCCTTCAGGTATGCCTGTATTTCAACATCTTGGTGCCCACATAAACTTGTCTTTCAATTGTATTTCCCATCAACGTGTTAAACTGTCCCGGTACCGCTGGCTTCCGTGGCCACAGCTCCTGGATGGCCCAGGCTGCCCTTCCTAGGTGTCATCCTCCCCAGTCCCAAATATACCATGACTCGGGACAGTGACGTGTGTCTGCCACTCAGCCCTGGCCAAAGAGACTGGAGACAGACTCTGCCTGAGGGCTCCCGGGCCACATGCTACTTGCTAGCAACACTGGACCGGTGGCAGGGCCTAAATGCCCTTGGTCTTCCCAGCTGCCATTGAACTTGCACCAGATACCTGGAACAGCTTCAGCCACCTTGTGCCCGGCATCACGAGAGACTGGTGACAGCACCTGGGGCCCTGATGCCACCCTTCAGCTGTGGACAAGGCCGAGTTTGCAACCACCTGGCCTCCGTCCAGACTGCCTGCTCCGTGAAATCAGACAAAAACCCCTGCTGCTCGAGTCACTGCTGAATCTCAGTGGAAGCATCCTAGTGGATTCCTCCGCCTCCGAAGCTCCCCCTAGGCTTCGGTCTGCCTTGCCTCCATTCTGTGGCTTGTCTCTCCAAACCACAGGATGTCAGGGCCGGCTGTCCTGATGCATAGCTGTGATAACGCCCTCACTGAAGCTCACGCTCTGGACTCAGTCACAGAGTTCTTCACATGCAAACACACCGTCAAGGCAATTTAATCTCTCGCAGCTCCGGGGGCCAGCAGCCCCAGTGTAACACTGACCAAACCGAGGCATCAGCCGGGCCAACCTCCCGGGAGGCTCCGAGGAGAAGCCACTCTTCACTTCCTACAGTTTTGGTAGCTGCTGGCATTCCTCAGCTTACGGTCGCAACACTCAACCCTCAAGGCCAGCATGTTTTTTTAGGAAAACACTAGGTTCTTTTTATCACCTTATTTAGAAAGCAGAGAGGGGCCGGCACTGTGGCGTAGGTTAAGCCTCCACCAGCAGTGCTGGCATCCCATATGGGCGCCAGTTCAAGTCCTGGCTGCCCCACTTATGATCCAGCTCCCTGCTGATGGCCTGGGAAAGCAGTGGAGGATGGCTCAAGTGCTCAGGCCCCTCCATCCACCTCGGAGACCTGGAAGAAACTCGTGGCTCCTGGCTTCGGATTGGCCCAGCTCTGGCTGTTGTGGCCAGCTGGGGAGTGAGCCAATGGATGCAAGTCCTCTCTCTCTTCTTCTCAAATAAAAATAAATACATCCAAAAAAAAAAAAAAAAGCAGAGGAAGAAAAGAGACAGAGATTCTCCATCAGTCCCCCAAATACCCACAATGGGCCAGGCTGAGAAATAGAGCCAGGAACTCGTCCAGCTGTCCCCGGGAGTGGGAGGAACCCAAACACCTGAGCCCTCACCAGCTGTCTCCTAGTGTGTGCATTGGCAGGTAGCTGAACGGGAAGTAGAGGAGCCAGGACTCAAACCAGGCACTCCCCTATGGATGCGGTGTCCTAAGAGCCTGCCCCAAGGTATCCACATGCCTGCCCCAAGGCCAGCAGTTCCAGCTCGCTGCTCCTCACATCACCTCCTCTGTATGTAAAACGTCCACCTGCCCCACTCCTACCCAGGTGCTTGTGAGTGCAATTAGAGCTCTCCCCGAGAATACAGAACAATCTCCCTCCTCAAGACTGTAATCACACCTGCAAAGATTCTTTTTCCAAGCAAGGTGGCATTTATAGGCTCCAGGGATCCATGTGCATTCACGGAGGGAAGCCAGAGAGTCGAGGGTCAGAACCCAGGGGTGACTCACTGAGACGCACGCCTCTGCCCCTGCCTCTTCTGCGCCTCAATCGCCTGTCCTCATCCAAATCCTGACTCTACTGTCAGCAGCCAGCTGAAGCGCACGGGGAGCAGCAGGGTCAGGGGGCCTCAGGCAGCGGGCACCGCCACCCAGGGCGTTTCCGCTCTGTGGGACGCCCTCGCCCCGAATGCTTTGCCACCGGTTTGGAGGGAATCTTGAAGGAACGAGGCCTTAGCACCTGACTCTCTTTGCTCCGTGTTCCTGCGTTAAAGGGCAGGTCACTCAGTGGTCCCAATCCCTTTTGTACGGACTCATCGCCATGACCTTGACATTCCATCGCCCACCTCCCCCAGGGGAAGCCTTCGGTTCTTCTGCGTGTGGCCGCTGCTAACTCTGTACCCTGCAGACCCACGAGCCGGTGACCACTGCCCCAGAGGAGGCAGAGGGAAGGTCCTGGCAGAAGATGACAAAAGATGGCCAGACAGCCACCGGGGTTGCTCCTCCCTGCACAGGGCCAAGTGTAGGGAGCTGGCTCCAGGCGGAAACCTCCCCCTACGGACGAAGCCAACAGGTAGGCAGAGGCTGATGAGCCAGGATGTCCAAGGGCGGCTCGGAGTGCCTGACCCTCCTGAGTGGTGACAAAAGGCCAACCCCAGAGGGCAGAGATGAAGCCTGGAGCGAGATGCGGTGGGCAGGGCCCTGTTCTCTTTCTCTCTCTCTCTCACACACACACAGACACACACACAGAGACACACACACACACACACCTGCCTTTGAAATGACACCCAGAGCGAGAGTTGTACAAGCAAAGACTATGCGGAAGTGAATACAACCTGGAATCATGCAGTTCCCATTTCCCTTTCTTGTCTCCAAGGAGACGGATATAACTAAAGCCTAAGAGACTTTGGTGACATCCCCCGCCCCATGAACCGCCCCACACTCTCTGCACCTGCAGCGCTCAGTCCTCCCACGGAAGACAAGCAGCAGGACACGATCTATCGGTCTAGCTATCGATCGATCCATCTATGCCTCCACCTCCAGCCTTAGCAACAATTTGAGGACCTGGCTCACAAGCCTGCACGGCTGGGAGGTGCCAAGTGTGCAGCGCAGGCCAGTCGGCTGGATGTTCTGGCAAAGCCAGGGGCGCAGGCCAAATTCCTTCCTCTTTCAGGCACCCAACTTGGTCTTGTCCAGGTCTTCACCTGGATTGCTGAGGTGCACCCATGAGGAACCGCGTTGCCCTAATCCCATCTCAGAGGACCTGCACAGAAACCGCCAGGCTGGTGTTGGACCAAAAAACCAGCGGCCATAGCCTGGCCACACTGACACGCGAAGGGATGCACCACCGGGCCATTTCGCAACTTGGGTTTTTCCATGCGTATTTCCTCGAATTCCTACACGTCAGTTTCTCCGGCTTGACCGCACCCCCTGTTGATGGACAAGCACGCTGCTTCCTCTTCCTCCCTCCTAACATTCAGAAGGCCTCGGAATAGGCCTTCTTGTGAACAAACGCACTTAATGTCACTAGAAGAGACGGACACCAGCTGTGGAACTGTGGATTCATGGACGGGGTGGGCATTTAAAAATTACAATGGCTGTTAGCGATCTGTTCTCCAAAGCCAGCCTGCAAGTTTTAAATGAGCTCAAGCCTCAGGGAATCACGTTTCAACGAGAAGTGTTCAGGCACACCACCGAGCAGAGGCTGTGTGACTGTGGCCGTGGGGTGGGACATGGGGATTTGCTAAGAGTCAGTGGATGGAGCTGAGGATTAGGTTTTCCCAAGAGACCCCCCCCACTCCACCCCTCGGGGGCTCCCCTGCACTGCAGCCTTCTCCAAGACAAGAAGGAATGGAGATACAGCAAGAGAGGGGTCTGCCTCTCACGTCCTGGTCCTTGGGTGGTGCAACCAATCTGGAGGAAATCGCCCATTCACGGGGAAAAGGCAGAGAACGGCCGTCTTGGCCACCAAAGGCTACGATCGCAGAAGCAAAGCAGTTATCCTGGAGGAGCCATGGCAATGAAGGGAAACGCCAGATGGTTTTACAAGCACAAATATTGGCTCCCTCTTTGGAGCAGAAGGTGGTGGATTCTAGACACCGGAGAAATGGCTGCTACTCCCCGGCACATCCCAGTGTGGATTCTCAGATGGCCGGAAGGCTTTGGGAATAAAAGATTTGTGGCCAGAACCCTGCACAAGTTCATGACAAAGACACAAGATCTGATGCATTGCTGTCAGAGGGTCACAGGACAGGACAGGCTGCGGCGACACACAGCGTCCTCTCGAGCCTCTCTTGAGTCCCTGGGGGATAAACGAGGTGGGGGGATGAGGTGGAACAAGAGGGACATCTGAATCCACCGCAGAAGGAACCGGAGGGGATTCCCGCAGCCCACAAAGGACGGTGCCCTTCAGCCGGTCTGTGCCACACGGTCAGGTGGGAGCCACCTTCCCCTGGAAACCATGAGAAGGCAAAGCTGTGCAACCGCCCAAAGGTCGGGCAGTGCAATCATGAGCACTAAGTCTCTGCAGATGAGGGACACAGGGAGGGGCTCATGGGATGAGATGCAACGGAAGTCCCTCCAGCATGGGACCCGGTCCACAGGTGCAGGACAGAGCAGAGCCGGCTGCACAGGGCTTCAGAAGCTGCCTGGAGGCCCCCGAGCCAACTCCACCTGCAGCTGTGCCAGCAAAGTCCACAGCCAGCCTTAGAGGTCAAGTCCTCACAGCGTGCACCTGCTCTCATGATGTCACCAACTGAGCACATCGGGCAGGGGCTTTTCTTGTCCCCAGACCTGTGTGTGTCGGTTAGATCACTACCATAAGTATACGCCTTAATGCACTTTATTTAAATTGATGCACTGTAAGTGGAATTCTTGGACGGGAGTCTGCCACGGACAGCGGCTTAAAAATCACCACCGTGGCAGAGCTGCAGGTGGAAAGAAATCCTGGGCACAGAAGGATCCTGCAGTCACAGCCCCTTGCTGCACTTGAACTGAAGCTGCACACGGCTGATGGCACTCTGGGTGTGGTGCTGCAGGAAACAGAGTGCAATTCCAATCGACAGACCGCAACCCCAGGAAGACTGGCAGAGGTGTATGCATCGAAACAAAAACGTGCACGATACAAGCACGTGGTGTCACAATCTTCTTTGACTTGTTTAATCCACTCGCTCCACCGTTAACTAGAAATGCTTTCTCTGCTGCCTCACGGTCACTCTGGCGTCAGAAGCAGCACTGGTACTCCAGAGCACATTCCAGGGACCCGGATGGAGACGGAGCAGGCTCTGCACCTGAGGGCACCTGGTGCCCTCCAGAATCTGAAAGGGTCTCTGTCCCTCTCTGCCCCAGTCTGGGCCATCACCTGCCCCCTTTCCTTGCAAACAAGTGCCTTCTCTGCCCACACTCCAGACTGTAAACTTGAAGAAATAAACAAAATATCCCTTATAAATAAAGGCCCCATAGGCGATCTTAAACTGCCTTTAACTGTCAGCTGTGGGAGCCAATGGAGAAAGAAGGTAGTTCCTGGCACCGGACTCCACACCTGCGTGGAGCCCTACTGGAGTTATAGCAGGGAGAGGTCCTGTGTCATTGCCACTACCCGGCAACTGGGGAAGAAACCAGTATTTCATCAGGGACCTGCTATGTGCCAAGCACTGCAGTCAGAACTTTTTAATATATTCTCTCTTTTAATCCTCATCAGCTCTGAGACGCTGCTGCCAGTATCCCCGATTATACAACCAAGAAATGGAAAAACCAAGATGGAGGCAGACAGAGAGCACCCGCCTGCTGGTTCACTCCCCACATGCCCGCAGTAAGCAGCCAGCCAGAAGACCTACTATGTGCGTGGCAGGGACCCAGCTGCTTGACTCATCCCCACCATCCCCCACGGTGTGCACTGGCCGGAAGCTGGAGCCAGGAATTGAACCCAGACACCACAATATAGGATGTAGATTCCGCAGCCCTACTAAACACCCACTCCAGAGAGCCTCCGTCTACCTGCTCTCAGCGACTCCACTGGGGATGAGAGAGGCAGGATGCACACAGACTCCCGTCTGCAGGGATGTGAAGGGCTCGGGCAGTTTCCTGGGGGATGTGTATGGATGTGCATGTGTGCACCTGCGCGTGTGTGTCCGTGTGCATGAGCTGGGCTGTGCGTGTGTGTATGGGGGTGGAGGGAGCTGGGGAGCAGAGGCAGGACTGGAATGAAGCACCTGCACACAGAGCTAGAGCCAGGCCCAGGAGCAGAGTGGCTGGAAAGAGACAGAACAGCCTCAACCGTGAGAAAGCAGAAGGAGCTGGTCAGAGTGTTTTGTGGTCAGAGCCCAAGGGGTTATGGGCTGCCTGTGGTTTCCAGCCAAACAGGGTCAACCAGAAACCAGCAAGGCCCTACCTCTCTTCCCACCCGCTTGGCCTCTGGGGATGCCTCCTACAGGAGAGACCTTTCCCAGAGGCTACAGGGTGGGAAGAGAGGAAGTGGCTGGGTCTCCGTGGTGGGAGGGGGGAACCAGGAGCAGCTGCGTGTCATGGAGAGGTGTGCAGACCAGGGGCTGGTTGTGGGATGTCGGGGTGTGATGGGGCCTCTTGCCAGAGCCAGGCAGCAGGCTGGACACAGTTGGGCCGTGCTGGGAAGAGCCGTAGACACATCCAGGACAGGGCCTCTCAAGGCACAGTCCTCAGACCAGCAGCACTGCCTCATTTGGAAAGTGCCAGAAATGCATTCTTGGGGCTGGTGCTGTGGCGTAGCGGGAGAAGCCGCTGCCTGAGACACCGGCAACCCATAGGGGCTCCAGTTCAAGTCCCAGCTGCCCCATTTCCGATCTAGCTCCCTGCTAATGGCCCAAGTGCTTGGGTCCCTGCTACCCACATGGGAGACCCGAAGAAGCTCTTGACTTTGGCCTGACTCAGCCTTGGCCACTGTGGCCATTTGGAGAGTGAAGTGGATGGAAGGGGTGTGTGTATGTGTGTGTGTGTGTGTGTGTGTGCGTGCCCCCCCTAACTCTTTCAAATAAATAAAATCTGAAATAAAACAAAGCCAAGAAATGCACATTCTTGGGCCCCAGCTCAGGCCCACGGTTACAGATTCAATGTTTTGTTTTCTCCTTACACTCACAGGCCAAAGCCCATCTGCCAGTGTACGAGGGTACTCTAAGGAAATAATTAAGGTTCATTGAGGGGACCAGCGCTGTGGCATAGCCGGATCAGAAGTGGAACATTTGGCCGGCGCCGTGGCTCAACAGGCTAATCCTCCGCCTTGCGGCGCCGGCACACCGGGTTCTAGTCCCGGTCGGGGCACCGGATTCTGTCCCGGTTGCCCCTCTTCCAGGCCAGCCCTCTGCTGTGGCCCAGGAGTGCAGTGGAGGATGGCCCAGGTGCTTGGGCCCTGCACCCCACGGGAGACCAGGAAAAAGCACCTAGCACCTGGCTCCTGCCATCGGATGAGCGCGGTGTGCCGGCCGCAGCGCGCCGACCGCGGCAGCCATTGGAGGGTGAACCAACAGCAAAGGAAGACCTTTCTCTCTGTCTCTCTCTCTCACTGTCCACTCTGCCTGTCAAAAAAAAAAAAAAAAAAAAGAAGTGGAACATTTATCAGAGTGCCTCGGAGAATAAACATGCATATACCCAGGCCAAGACAATCCAGACCATGGGAAGGAATGTGGACAGGAGGAGGGGTATACACAGAAAATAATGGAAACCCGGGATGGGTCTTTCAGTCTGCAGGGAGAAACCTCTGAGCTGTGTGCCGAAGGCTGCCTTCATCAGCTGCGAGGAAGAAACACCCAAGAACAAAGAGGTACAGTCCCCCTGGAAGGGCTCTCCCACTCCTAGGGACAGCAGGTGCCGTGGGAGGGGGCTGGGGTCTGCCTCCAGCCTGGGAAACTGAGCATGCGCCAGACACCGGAGGGCAGAGCGAGGCTGGAGAGCAACAGCAAAGCCACCATCCGGCTGTACCACGAACATTACGGAAATTGCTCCTAACCGCATTCCAGCCACACCTTCCCATCATAAGGCTGGAATACCGTGGAATAAAGGCCCTTCCAGCGAATGCTGGCACATGCTTCCAAGTGGCTCCCTGGGTGGGGAGTCGGGGGAGGGATCCTAATTCCCGATGTTTGCAGATTTCCCTGGTGTGCATACTCCACCATGGCCAATCTCAATGGTCAACCTGATGTCACTGAGTGTGGCACTGGGAGCAGACACATGCAGAGTTGGCTTTGAAAGCTGGTGTCACAGCGCCCATCACAGGTCTTTAAGACCCAGTGTTGTGGCTGGCACTGTGGAGCAGCAGGTTAAAGTCCCGACCTGCAGTGCTGGCCTCCCATAGGGGCACTGGTTCGAGTCCTGGCTATTCCACGTCCAATTCAGCTCCCTGTTGATGCTTCTGGGAAAACAGAGGAGGAAGGCTCAAGTCCTTGTAGGACCATGTAGGAGACCTGGAAGAAGCTCCTGGCTTCAGATCGGCCCAGCTCTGGCCATTGAAGCCATTACATTAGGGGAGTGAACCAATGGATGGAAAACCTTTCTCTCTTTAACTCTTTCAAACAAAATACATCTTTAAAAAAAAAAAAAAGACCCAGTGTTCTTCCCAAAGTTTCCTGGGGAAAAGTCAAGGCAGCAGTGGGGGCGGGGGAGGGGCAGGGATGATGGAGGAAGACTAACACCATCAGATAGATGCAGGCACAGAAACAGGAGGTGGAGAGGGAGAGACACCAGACACCACCTGAAGGGAGGCAGCCTGCAGGTCCTGAGTAAGTGCTGGTCGTTCCGGATCCAGCTTCTTAAGCCATACAGTCCACAGCAACTGTGTTCACACTTCACATGATTCCACTTCACCATTTGTCACTTTTTTTTTTAAGATTTATTTATTTGAAAGTCAGAGAGAAGGAGACAGAGAGTGAGAGAGAGGTCTTCCATCTGCTGGTTTACTCCCTAGATGGCTGCAACAGCTGGAGCTGGGCCAGGCTGAAGCCAGTAGCCAGGAGCTTCTTCCAGGTCTCCTAGGAGGGTGCAAGGGCCCAGACACTTGGGCCATCCTCTGCTGCTTTCCCCAGACCCTGAGCAGGGAGCTGAATTGGAAGTGGAGCAGTCGGGACTTGACCCAACGCCTCTGCCAAGATGCGGCAGCTTTACCAGCTATGCCACAATGCTGGCCCTGCCATTTTTCAACTTCACAGAGGTGCAAAAGCCATGTGCATTCTCAAATTTTGAAGCCATACTTGCTCCCAGGCTAGTGAGGTCTGGGCTGATCCCGTGTCACGATGCCGGGTGACAGCAGCCACAGCTCCAGGCAAGCCCTGCGGTCATGAGGGGGCCCTGTGCTGCCAAGCTGCGATGGGCAGTAGGTTCAGTTCCAACGAAGGATGGGTTCACCAGGATGCACTGGAGTCAAGGAGCCCCGCAGGATGGCACGCTCTCCAGTTACCCTCAAGGTCACAGCTAGTGAGTGAGTGCTTCCCCCTCCCTCCTCTCTCCAAACCACCACGGATACCAGCTGCCCTGGAGACGCGGGTCCTTAACAGGGAGTGTGCATCAGAACCCCTGGGAGGCCCTGTTAAACCCAGTCCCCTGGGCCCCGCCCCTCAGGTTTCCGACTGTGTGGCTCCAGAGCAAGGCCCTGGAATCTGCATTTCCCAAGCGATGCCAATCTGCTGCTTCCAGGACCACACCTTGAGGAGCGCCGCCTGAGACGATCTGGGAGCACTGCCAACAAGTGTCTTGCAGGAGGAAACCACGCAGCCCTCCCTTAGCAGCCGTCTGAATGTGCAGACAAGAAGGAATTTCACTCACGTCCCCACGGGCTGCCAATCACTTCCATACAGGCACATGTTCTTGCCGCCGTTCCAGCCAAAAGTTTCAGAGCAAACTGTCCTACTGGGTCCTTAAGACTCTGCACCTGCTGGTCCTGTGATGTCCCATTTCATCACCACCCACAGTGGACAGCAGGGCCCACAAAACCGCTGGACAGTGGAGGGAGTGGCTGGGCCTGAGAGGCGACGCCCCCATTGGGCTCAGCCTCAATTCCTCTGCACACCTCATTTCCAGCCGGGGTGTGGAGCCTGAACAGACACAGGGGCACCAAGATCGCTCGGGCAAAACTGGTGGGGCCTGACGGCCAGCCAGGCTCCTTACCTTGCTTGTCGCTCGTGCCCCCAGGACATCTGGGCCCCCGCACCAACGGGCCCCGGATGCTGGGGGTTCGCAGCACCGGTTTCTGCTGTGTACTCCATGACTGTTCCACTGTCAAGGGGTCACTTCCCATCGCCCTCAGCAGCCCTGGGAACACCAGCTCAGGCCGCCAGGAGCCTCTGCAGGCTTCAAGGCTGAGTAACAACATCCTGCAGCTCTGGCAGGCATTAGCTGCCTGGGGGGGGTCCCCACAGCCCCTCTCCCCCAGTCCTTAGGAGCTGCACTGGCCTCTGTGTTGCTGTAGAGTAGAGAACCTAGCGTGGCAGGGACCCTCTGGGCAATGCTGTGTCCTTCCAGGTCAGTCAGAACCCAATCCTCAGAGCAGGGGGCTATCCTGGGGGTGAAGACGCCCACGTCTGACACCGCAATGCCTGGGTTCTATACCCAGCTCCTAACTCCAGCAGCAGTGATGACTCACTTGTGCAATCTGGAGTTCCCAGCTCCCAGCTGAGTCCCCATTGTTGTAGCATTTGGGGAGTGAACCAGCAGATGCTCTTTCTCTCTCTCTCTCTCTCTCTCCTTCTCCGACTTAAAAAATTAAATAAATAAAAAGAAACCAGTCTTCTCTTCTTTCTACACAATGAGTCCCTCGCCCTCCCAGAAGCTGTACATACAAGGGTCTGGTCTAAAACACCCCGCTGCCCCAGTTCCAGAAAAGCCTTGAGAGAAGGCACCATCAACCTTCCAAGCACATCAGGCCTCCCAAGCCCCAAGGCAAGGTGGCTCGAGGAAGTCCTCTGCTCACAGCCATCTGGAAGCCTCGTGGATCCACAGCTCTCACACGCACCCCTCACCTTCAGCTCGTGATGTGTATCCCTGGACTTGGGACAACACCTCTCTGTGCCTCAGCCGCCGCCTCTGTAAGACAGAGGCAATGAGTACCGACCCCACCGACTCACGGTGAAGATGAAGTGAGCCCCCATGCATGCAATTCTTCTAAGGGAGCTGGCACCAGGAGCCACAGTCTAGCTCCAGTAACACCACTGCTCTACTACAGAGGCCACAATCCGTGTGCTTGGTCAGTGATGTCCCTGATCCTCAGTCCAACACAAGAGCGCTTGTCTTGCTGGGACAGACAGTGAGGCCTAGCCCTACCCCTGGAGGTGGGGAGGGCGAGGTACAGAAGAACGCAGGGTCCCTGTAGGCATTACCCATCAGAAGGCGGCCCCAGCTGAACACCTGCCACGCAGCCCGAAGGAGCCAGTGGATGCAACAACCTGTGAGCAAACGGAAGCAGCGCGGCTGCCAACCCACACTTACTTCCAGGACCGTCCATTGTTCGACAACAATAGCATCGTAGCCCTGTACAGTCTTGCTGTCTTCCGTGGAAACAGCTTCAAAGATGAACACTCCCTCTGTCAGGCCGTGCAAGGAATCTGCGGAGCGAACACAGGCAGGGGCGCGGTGAGCGTCTGCGGAGAGGCCTCGCGAGCACGCCCGCGTGTGCACGGCACTCATTAATAATCCCAATCAGAACATCTTTGCAGCATGTTAATTAAAGGAGGCACACGCAGCCCTCGAGTCTAGCCCCATCAGAATGAATGAGCCTAATTTACCTCGCAGTTCTGAATAATATCCTTGATTTTATGAGCCCAAATCTCATTGTTAGCAATCACCATTTGATTTCACGCGTTTACCTTCCTTTTCACGCTCCAGCGTCAGGAGGCACTGGGGAGATCTTAGGCAGGGGAAAACACGGTCATTTAGCCAGAGGTTTTAGAAGAAAACTATATTTAGGTGAGAGTTGGTTTTTTTTTTAAAGGGAGGACGGACCGTGCAGATCTGAGCTTGGCAGAAGCACCCGGTGCATGGGTTCCCGGCAGTGTGCAGGATGCGGGCAGCTGTGAGGCAATCTTTCAGATAGCCCACGTCAAGGGGCAGAATTGGGGGGAGGGAGCGTTTTCCCAAATGACCTACCACTGGGAACACTGCCTGGGGCGCCAATCAATGGAGAACGTTCTGGCTTGGGTTGGATACAATTTTTTTTTTAAGATTTATTTATTTTTATTTGAAAGGTGGAGTTACAGAAGGAGAGAGAGAGAGAGAGAGAAAGAAAGAGAGAGAGAGAAAGAAAGAGAGAGAGAGAGGTCTTCCATCCACTGGTTGACTCTCCAGATGGCTGCAATGGCCGGAGCTGGGCCTATCTTTGAAGCTGGGAACCAGGAGCTTCTTCTGGGTCTCCCATGCACGTGCAGAGATCCAAGCACTTGGGCCATCTTCCACTGCTTTCTCAGACTATAAGCAGAGAGCTGGACCAGAAGCGGAGCAGCCGGGACTCGAACCAGAATCCACATGGGATGCTGGCACTGCAGGCAGTGACTTTACCTGCCATACTACAGCGCCGGTCCCTGGGTTGGGTACAATTCTACAGACACTAGGCACGTAGCACGATTCAGTAACAAATTCAGGCAAGGAAGGTACACGAGAAAGCAGGGTCCTGCCCGTGCATAAGGAAGACATACGGGGAGACAAGCAGCTCCTTCCCGTTTCTGGGCCATGGCCCCCAAATGCCCTAGATCCACTTAGAGGTCTGACCTGGATACAGTGGTGTAGGTCCTGGCTCTCCCCTGCAAAGCGACCTGAGCCTTCTGGGGCTTTGTCTTTCTCTCTGTGAACTGGCTCTGTGGACAGGGATTCCTCCTGGCACCTGGATTCTACCCCACGGACACAGCTCAGAGACACTGCCGAGGGCTCAGCGGTGCCCTCTCCCATGCATATGCTGCAGCCTTAATCCCCGGAAGCCAGTGGTTTGGAGAAGATCTCTTTTCTTAAGGTTAAATGAGGGGCCCCCAGACAACAGGACTGGAGTCCTTCATGGAAAAGCTGGAAATAACCAGCGGCTTCCCCTGGCTCTCTCTCACCCTTGGGTGCCAAGAAGCAAGAAACGCAGCCAGGAGGGAGCCCCCACTACTAAGCGGATTCTGTGGGCACCTTCGTGGTGGACGGCCAGCTTCCTGGGCTGGGGCAAGACCAGCGTGTGGTTTAAAGCACCCAGCCCTGGCAAGCCAAGGCGCGTCTCAAGGACCAGCTATTTCAAGAGGACGAATCCATAATAACGCGACACTGGGGCCACCACCGAGGGCGGGAAGGCAGTCACAAGTCCTCCAACTCAGGCAACAACAAAGCACTTTCCAGAAGCCACAGAGAGCAAGTCTGACCAACACAAGCGCCCAGGAATCGCTCGCTCTGTCCTCCAACAGGCCCGGGAAACGGAATGAGAAGGTCATGAGCGTGGCCCAAGTCCGTGCTGCCCCAAGGACAAAAGCAAACCAGAGGCTAAGCGTAACACTCCTTTTCTATAGAGCTTTTACAAGTCAATGGCTTCAATACTGAAACGCCACTAGAAACGGGCAAGGCACACAGCCAGCCTAGCCATTAATCCTCTCTCTCCATTCCTCCATGCTTCCCTTTTGTTTATCAAATTGGCAAATTTTGAAGGCAAAACGCACACGCTCCGGGGATTCGGGCAAGTTTCCAGCGCTAGGGAATTTTAAGTGCACGATTAAGTGCACGATTTTTCCCGGACAGCAACGTTAACCACGCCTCGCGTCTAGGAAACCGGAGTCCAGAAATCCTTCCCCGTGAAGCTGACAAGCGTGTCCTGAGCACGAGACCATTGAACGACCATGTACTAACAAATCCTTTAAGAATCGTTTTTTAAAATATTTATTTGAAAGGCAGTGTTAGAGAGAGGCTGAGGCAGAGAGAGAGAGAGAGAGAGAGAGAGAGGTGTCTTCCATACGCTGGTTCATTCTCCAGATGGCTGCAATGGCCGGAGCTGTGTTGATCCAAAGCCAGGAGCCAGAAGCTTCTTCCAGGTCTCTTATGTGGGTGCAGGGACCCGAGGAGGACTTGGGCCATCTTCCACTGCTTTCCCAGGCCATAGCAGAGAGCTGGATTGGAAGTGGAGCAGCTGGGACTTGAACCAGCGCCCATTTGGGATGCCAGCACTGCAAGCAGTGGCCTTACCCGCTATGCCACAGCGACCTCCCCACCCCCAGTCTTACCCTGCTCTGGACGTGACCCTAGTCGGTGCAGTGGGTTATGCCACAGCTTGTGACACTGACATCCAGTATTAGAGCAATGGTTTGCTTCACTTCTGATCCACTTCTCTGCTAATGCACCTGGGACGCCAGCAGAAGATGGCCAGAGTACTTGTACCCCAGCCACCCGCATGGGAGACCATGATGGAGTTCTAGGATCCCACCTTCTGCCTGGCCCAGCCCTGCATGCTACAGTCACTTCAGGAGTGTACCAGCAGAAGCGCGCACGCTCTCGCGCTCTCTCTCTCTCTCTCTCTCTCTCTCTCTGTTCCTCTCATTGCTTTGCCTCTCAAATAAATAAAACTTAAAAAAAAAAACCCTTTAACTCTCTAGATACCCAATAATCCAAAAATTGAACTATAGAACAAGAGTTAATTAGGATATTTCCATAAATTAAATCTGATACTGTCCCAAAGAAACCACATCTTATTGTCAGACAGAGGCCGGTGCTGTGGCGCAACAGGTTAAAGCCCTGGCCTGCAGCACAGGTATCCCATGTGGGTGCCAGTTCGAGTCCTGGCTGTTCCACTTCCGGTCCAGCTCCCTGATAATGCGACTGGGAAAGCAGCAGAGGATGGCCCAAGTGCTTGGGCCCCTGCGCCCTGGAAGAGACTCCTGGCTCCTGGCTTTGGCCCGGCCCAGCCCAGCCGCTGCAGTCATTTGGGGAGTGAACCAGCAGATGGAAGATCTCTATCTCTCATGGCCTCTCCTTCTCTAACTCTGCCTTTCAAGTAAATAAATAAATCTTTAAAAAAAGAAGGCAGATAAATGCTTTAGATACAAGAGTAAAGAGGAAAAAACCTAGGATACAAAATTGCCACATGAGTTGAATGTGAATTTTTATGTTAGGTTTACACAAAAAAGCTAAGAAAAAAAATTGAGTTCTTTTTATCCTTTCCTAGAAGGTTAGCCTCCGAGTTAGTAAGACTTAACACAAGTGAACAGTCAACATAAATGAGAAAGGACTGTTATTGTTTTGTTTTGTTTTTCTCTTCTGCATGGCTTGGAGGCAGAACTAGAATGAACATCTTAGAAACCACAGAGATAAGTCTTGAAGTGGAAGACAGGGCTCAGAAGGGCGCACCTGTTACCAAAACATTCAAACTCACAGAACCACCCATGGCCACTTGCTCCCTCATCCTAGCACCCACTGAGCACTTGCTCTATGCCATGCAGAGCCCCCAAGCACCAACAGTAGGTTGTCATCATTGGGTGGCTGACTGTGCCATGACAAGGGAGACAGTGACAGAACGTCAGAGATGAACACCGTAGCACCACAAAGCAGGCTCAAGGGAGAGCGACTGAGGAGGTGTGGGTGGCAGCCGCATTTGCAAGAGGTGTGTGGGGCTGGGATCCCACCTCGAGCAGGGCACGAGTGAACTCACCAGGCAGGGGTGAGTGGATCTGCAGGGTCTGAGAACCAGGCAGAGGAGCTGGGCTGCTCAGAACAGCAGAGCAAACCGGCGAACCCTGCGAGGAGGAGGCAAAGCCAGAGCGCGCGAGGGGGAGAGGGGGACCAGCAGTGAGGCCGGCGGGATTCGAGCAGGTGTGACGCACACAGAGGCTGGACTGGCACTTGTGTCCCTGAGCCTGACGCCCTGTGGGCCACCACTTGGAGAGGACACACACCAGCTGGCCCACTGGCTCCAGGAAGACGAAAGGCAAGCAGTGCCACGGGGCCTCAGTGGCGCCCAGCCTGCATCAGCTGACCCGCAGACCCGTGAGGAGGCCCCATGGGGGTCAGCAGAGCCATCACCAGCCTCGCCAGCCAAGAGGAAAATGGAGTGAAATTAGTTACTCCCGTTTGAGCCAGTGTATTCCGGCATGGCTTGTTACACAGCATCATTGCAGCCATAGCGGACGGGTACACTCCCAGACCTAGGAAACAGGAGGCCAGTGTCCTTAGCTTAGCCTGGGGAAACTCCTGATTCTTCCAGGAGGACAGAACCAGCCATGGCAAGAGGCTGATTCCCAGAGCACAGAGGCCTCATCCTCCTATTGTCCCACCAACGACACCGCTCCGGCTCCCCCTCCTTTCCTGTCCTCGGCTTCTCCTGTCTCTTGGCTGACGCCCCCTGGCCTCCTAGGAGATCTTTACACAGGTGGCCAGTGGAGACGAGAGCTGCCCTTCAGCTGGGGTCTTGGATGAGTGCGGACTACAAGCTCCTCACTTGCCAGCCTCTGGGTCATGCCCCAGGGCTCGAGCTGGAGCCCCTGCCGCGGTATGGTCGGATGGGCTCAGACACCTGCCACCCGCTGTGGGATAAAGCCTCCGCAAGGTCTGGCCTGGGCACACTAGTGACCAGAAAATATCCCGTGACTCCTTCAGGCTTTTGATCGACACAGCACTCAATTGCTCGAGGCGTCTGTAGAAACAGCTCTGTGTCTGCAGGTTCCGTATCCGACCCCCCCACACACACACTTCACCTGTGTGCTGAACATGTTCAGACTTCCTTCCTTGTCACTATGGCATAAATAACACACATGCTGGCATAGCTGTATACTGTATTAGGTATTATAACTCATCTAGAGACGGCTTCAAGTCTCTGCACGGGACTCCATAGGTTATGTGCAAATACAGCTCCATTTCACTTCAGGAACGGGGCATCTGATACCTGAGGATTTTGGTGCTCATGGTGGAAGGGGGAGGGTCCAGAATCCACCTCCCTCAGACCCCTAGAGAGGACTGGATATCTAGCTTGCAAAGCTCCTACCTCCATGCACCTGCCCAATGCGGCACAAATGGCGTACGGGTCTGTAGCCCACCGGCACAGGGCAGGAGAGGTGACGGCCAGGAAGGACCCGCAGCCCACCCCAGCCCTGTCTCCACCCCCTGCCTGGCTTCCCCTCCTCCCCATCAAGTTGCAGGCCCAGCAGGAGGGCTGAGTGATGGCCAGGCATAGGGCAGCAGGAAGAAGGGACACACGAGAGTCCTCGTTGCCCGTCCGCCTCACTCTGCCTTCCAGCCTCTCGGTGCACTGCTCTGCTAGTCTGAATCCAGAGCGCTGATTCACCTACTTAGCTAACAAGCGAGTGCGGAGCGGCTGTCAAACGTGCTCATCTGTGACAGCACAAAGCCAATGAACCAGAGAGAGCGGACAGCTGGGCTGTGACAGAGCCCCTGGTTTTTGGACGGCCTCATCCACTCCAGGTCTCCTCGTCCCCTTCACGGCTCAGCCTCACCGCAATGCGCCCCGAGTTGGGTATAAACAGGTCCATCTCAAAACAAAGGCGTCCAAGTAAAAAGGTTAAACCGCCCTCCCTCTATGGAAAACATTCCATTATCACTGCATTTTTTATTAAAGTAAAGATGCCCCCCTACTGTGCAGGAAAAGCTATTTGCCCCGGTGCTGTATAAATATTTGATGCTGGACTTTTGGCAAAAGGCCACCTTAACCTCTTCAGCTTATGATTTACAAGAAGGATTGGGAAGGGAGATTGGCCGTATTCTATCCAGAGTGAAGTCCAAGGGGGCACCGGTTCTTTCTCCCGACGCTGCAAAGCTTCCAGGTACCGTGCACACAGCTCTTCTTCGGGCCCAGTCCCCGGGGGCTGCTCTCTGCCACGGTTGGCCCGGAGGCTCCAGCACGACAAATGGTCGGTGCATTTGGTCTGTTGTTGTAGGATTAAAAGCAGTGCTGCTTCTCTTCTGAATAAGCCGCTCTGGACTAAATCATCCACACCGGGGGAGCATCACAGATCCCCTGGGCACTCTGGGGGCCCCTCCTCCCCGCCAGAGGCTGCCTGGTGCTCCAGCTGGGTTCCACAATGGTGCTGGCCACATGCTCAGCCATAATTCTATGTCGCGGTTGCACCGACATGTGACGCCACGGCACATGGGGTTCAACCAGCCCTGGGCAATGGGGCCATGTTGTCTCCATCACACCGCTGCTACTCTGCGGTGTGCTCATCTGACAAGTCAAGTGTGGGCAAGGCTGGGCTCCAGGCCACGCCTGCCTTCTGAAGTGTGGGATCATCTAGAAAAGATGATTCAGTTTTGAGTCAGGGTCAGCCTGCAAGTGCCAGTGTCATTTAACTGACCAGATGGGGAAGAAGCCCTCTGATGTGGGGTCAGCAGGACGCAAGGCAACCACTCTGCCCACGGTTTCTTCTCCAAGCCTCCCCGAGTTCCCCAGGAGTCATCTCTCTCTTTTAGCGTGTGAGAAAATAGATGTACAAGTTGTGTTCATTAACAATGCAAGGGCCAAACTTAGACCTGAAACGTGGTTTGATTCCGGGCCTTTGAATGCTCTCTGAGCTGCTGTGACAGCTACCTGCTGTCCCAGGAACTGGTGGGACAGTCTGCTTCTCCCCGCACAGCTGGTGCTCTGCCCACTGCGCCACACTCCCTCCACCCTGGTGTTGGGGGTGAGGCGGCAGTGGGGTCACGACAGCACAGTTTTAGGGCTCTGGTTGGGGCCCCATTTGTGCAGAGATCATGGGATTAAAAAAAAAAAAGAAGGAATAAAGAAAGGTAAGCTTGTCGGTAAGTTGCCTTCACTGACAACACAATACGGGAGCCACACAGCAAGGAGAGAACAGGGTTTGCAATCACCCCTGAAAACGTGGATGAAGCTCACAACAGAGAGCGTGAGAGGAGCCCAGGACGGGACACGCACGCTCCATGCATATAAAGCTCAAAACCATCAATGCGATTCAAGTCAGGGCTGTGGTGAACCAAGGGGGAGGCATAAGGGGGCTCCTGTGTCCTGACCTCAGTGCCCACCTTGTGCACATCCACCCAGCCGTCCCCATGACTGGGGCAAATGTCTACAGGTGCTCAACCGCAATGGGGAAGTATGTGATTCACGGAACAGCGAATGCCTTTAATGGCACACGGCGTAACCTACCCATCCATTATTAAGGGGCTTCTTTTTTTGTTTCTTAAAGATTTATTTATTTATTTGAAAGGCAGATTGGAGACAGAGAGAGCTTCCACCCACTTGTGCACTCCCCAAATGGCCACAATGGCCAGGACTAGGCCAGGAGCCCGGAACCTCATCCAGGTCTCCCACACAGATGTGGGGACCCAAGCACTCGGGCCATCTTCCATGGCTTTCCCAGGGACACTAGCGGGAACTGGGCTGAAAGTGCAGCAGCCGGGACTCGAACTGGCATGCATATGGGATGCCAGCGTCAACCTGCTGTCCCACAACATTGACCCTACTGGGCTCCTGTGAATTAGAAGCCACGCCTGTGACCGCTAAAGGGCAAACCTTCCTGGAGGCAGGTGGTGGCCCAAGGGAACTGGAAACACCTGATCTACTGCATTCTTCCTCTCCTCCCAGGCCCCACCCCTAAATGTGCAGGTGCCAACATCTGCATCTGGAAACCTTTATGAGCCACCTTCTGTATACAGTGTATGGTCTACAGGCACTAAGACGTTAGGAAGCACAGGACGAGGGGCACCTGCTCTGCTCTCTGTCCCAGCTGCCTGCTGACGGACACCCTGGAGAGCAGCAGGTGATGCTGCCACTCATGTGGGAGATCTGCACTGGGCTCCAGGCTCCTGGATACTGCAGGCATGTGGGGGAGGGACCAGTGGATGGAAGAGCCATCTCTTCCCTCTCTTCCTCCCTCGCTCCCTCCTTTGTCTTTCAATGAAATAAATAAGTAAATAATATTTTCTTTAAAAAATGCAGTACAGGACATATAGGGCCTGTCTAGGGGTTTGCAAATACACCCGTATAAAATACAAATCCCTACACAAATACACACCCTGTTTTTACAATGACTTTTTTACAAATATCAGATGGCAGTACCATGTGTGCGAAATTCACCCTCTTGGTGTGGATGCAGTGGGGCGTCAGTGAGCTTCAAGGCAGACCACCTTCTAAAGAGGGCCAGGAATGAGAACGGCCTGGGCACCGCCTGAGCCCCGTGTGCTGCAACACGCAGAAGGCGCCACGCCCTGGCATGCACTCAGTCACACACGCGTGGTCTAGCAAGGTCTTACAAAGAGCTTGCAACACACCGGTAACGGATGCTACAGAGACGAGAGAAGGCTCCATGCGGCACAGCCCAACAAACCCATGGCGCAGACCCTCTGCCTTCAGTGAGTGAGGGCACGTGGCTGGCCTGGATTCCAGCTTGGACAGGCGGCTGCAAGGATGTTTCCCAAACAGGGTAGGAGAGGGCAGGACCCGAGGAGGGGTTGGGGTGGAGGGGCAGAGGTCTGGGCCAGGGCCAGGGAGTGAGAGCAGAGCGAATGGGAACAAGGTGAGGGTGAGGGCCAAACAAGAGGAGAGCAGGCCCGCAGGGACGCGGGCAGGGCACGGAGAGACGGTGGCAGCCACAGCTTTGAACCCACAGACCCGGAAGCCCCTGATGAGATACCTGCCTCCCAGCAGGGTCTTCAGATGGAGGGGGGCCCCAGCTCCCCAATTCCTCATACCAACAGCCGGCTCAGCAGCCCCGCACATGCGTGTTCTGGCCTTGGTAGCTCTGGTCGGAGCCCCGGAGTGCCTGTCTGCTCCACTGTGTAGCCTCGGGACTCGCTCTGCTTCCAACAAGTCCTGCCACCTCCCAGGGGGTGGCCCCAGGGCCACCAAGGTCCTGCTGGAGATCACAACTACCCCAACAGGGCCACCCTCTCCCTCGCCTCTCTTCCCACCTGCCTTCTTCCTGCCTCTTCCTAGCAGGTAACCTTGACAACAACACAAGGGCCCCCGAGCCTCCCTTCGCACAACAAGGGTACTTGCTTCCCTGGGGAGAAGGAGCACTCAGGTCTCGGTGAGGAGGAGCCCCTTACCTTCGCCTGCACCTCACAGGCCCGGCCCCAGGGCAGGGTCCTCCCCAGTGCCAGCCACCTGCTGCCATGAAGGCACAATGACAGAGACGCAGGGAGGGAACCTCTGGGGCAGCACCAGTGGGAGCCCAAACTTGAGGACCCTCTGGGTCTTTGCGTGTTCTGGGAGAAAAAGGTTTCCAAACAGAAGCTGGAGTCTTCCCTGGGTAACTGGGACTGAAACAGCGCCTTGCTCACGGGGCAAGTCCTCCTGAGCCGGAGGGGTGTGTGGAGAAGATGTGCAGAGACCCAGGATGCCAGACAGCTCGGAGGCCTGTGTCCAGCTTGGCCAGGCCCACCTGGAAGCACACCAGTGGTGCGATCACGTAGCTTCCCTTTGAAAAAACAAACTTGGGACAAAGCACGTATTTCATACACACATCTTTCACCCCTGGCCGAGGGAAAGCACAGGCATTTTCAGGGCAGAAGCACCCCCAAGCCACTGAGCGGTCCAATCAGAGCAAGGGGGATGCTTGGCGCAGTGGGTTAAGCCACTGTTTCAGCTGCCTGCATTCCATAATGCAATACTTAGGTTCCAGGCCCGGCTCTGTTCTCCACTGCAGCTCCCTGCTAGCGCACATTGTGGGAGGCAGAAGATAGTGGCTCAGGTCCTTGGGGCCCTGGCATCCACGTGGAAAACCCAGATGGAGTTCTGGGCTCTCGGCTTAGCCTGGCTGCTGTGGGCATTTGGGAAGTGAACCATAGGATGGGTGATCTCTCTCTCTCTCTCTCCCTCCCTCTCTCTCTTTCTGCCTTTCAAATAAAATGAATAAAAATTTGAGAATGAAATAAGAGCAGAGTGGGTTTCAATGGCTTCTGGTTTGAGGATGCTGTAGCCCTCCCTGAGACAGAACACGCAGCCGTGGTAGAGCGTGAGGCACAGCCAGGGCGCAGGAGTCACTGGCCAGGGCAGATTTCACGTGCTGTCTTCAGGCCTGGATTTAATGCAGTGAAAGCCAAGGGAGGGGATCACAGCACCCCACACCCTCAAGTCAAACCCGAAGAAGCAAGAGGTAAGTGACCCAAGGCTTTGGACTCCAGGTTGGATGGTGGGTGAGGGGCTGAGAGGAGGGTGGAGGAGGTTAATTCAGCCTTGACTGTGAAAACCACAGTTAGAAAGAAAGAAATGGCCTTGGAATTCTCAAGGTGTTCTCTCTTGGGGCTGAAGAGACAATTTCCTGTTTAACGCCCCAATTCTCCCACAAGTGGGAAGGGCATTCTACCGGGGGCACCTGCGTAGTGCTACTTTGCTTCTTGAAGACGTTAGTTTAAGGGCAGGCGTTTGGTGCCACAGCTAAAAATATGGCCCTCGGGCTGTCCACATCCCCCGCTGCAGTGCCCTGGTTCAAGTCCCAGCTCCGCTCCCTTCTCCAGCTTCCAGGAGGCACCAGCTGATGCCCAAGCAGCTGGGCCCTCGCCACCCACACGGGAGACCCAGACTGAATCCCCAGCTCCTGGACTCAGCTTTGCCCAGTCCCTGCCACTGCAGACATTTGGGGGGCAAACCAGTGGATAGGGGTTCACGTGCTCTCTTAAACACATAAAAACAATGTTAGAAAATGTTAGTATTATCAGCCCCTACATATCCAAAAGTTACACATCCACACAGTCAACCAAACTTGGAACTGAAAAACTTTCAAAAAAAAAAAAATTCCAGAAAGTTCCAAAAACTGTGTACTCAGACTTATAACAGTTGCGATTGTACTGAACATGAGGCTTCCTGTTCATTGTCATTGTTCCCTAAACAAAGCAGTAAAGCAACTATGAACATAACAGTTACTTTGTGTTAGGTATTACCAGTGACCTAGAGATGAATTAGGAGTATACAGGAGGGTATGGCAGGGGAATCATGCCATATATGCGAGGCCTGGAGCATGCTGCAAGGGTCCTGGGACCAAACTCCAGTGCACACCAAGAGAAGACCGAGCACCACACAACTAACCACCTGCATAACTGACTGTCTGCACAAGGGGACCACAGCTGCCCGGGGGAAGACACAAAACTACGCACGGCCACAGAGACCTTCTGCGGGCACCAGGCACAAGCAGGCCCTTCTGCCCCAACCCAAGGAGGGCAATGGGGCGTCCCTGCACAAGGAAGGGAGGCAAAGGGGCTCGCTGGCTTCTGAGAACATCTCTGAGTCAGGGCTGTCAACACCCCCAGCCTCCCAAACAGGCACTGCTACCAGAGCTGGAAGGTGCCTCTCACAACACACCGTGACAGTCTCTGGTTGCAGGGACCTTGGCGGGCACCTGTGAGGCTTCCTTGCGGGCAAGGGGGCTACCGGTCCCGACTGAACAGAGGTGGCGCCTCCTTAGCTGTGTTAATGGAAGGCACTCCACAGATCAGCACTGTCCCACACACCAGTCACACGCTAGGAGCCTTCAAGAAGCTCACAGAAAACACATAGCGTGAGAAAACCATACAACTACGTGTGGGTTTCCACACTTTTTGGCCCCAAAAGAACCTTATCATTTAATTCCACTTTTCTACAAACTTTTTTTGTAAGTATCCTCATATAATTATTTAAATCTAGTTGGCTGGGAATTAACTGAACTTTAAAATCAGTTCCACTTGTCAAGTGCTCAGTAGCCAGGGATGGCGAGTGGTTGCCCTACTGGACAGTTCCAATATGGAACATTAGCATCATAACAGAAAGTTCTAGTGGGCTGGACGCTGGCTGTCCATGTGTCCTTAATGAGCCACTTGCCTTTGCTCACGTCCTACACCCACTGGACACGTGGTTATGACCCCTGCTCTACACACGTGAACTCTGGGTATCAGTATTTAGATAATAGCAAGGATCAGGCCTCCAAAATCAAGAACTGTCTGTGCTGTGTCACGTTCCAAGGCCTGGGAGGACTGAAGGCACGTACATTCATGATGATTAACACTGATATCTCTGCATCTCCATTCTAAGGACACCTGTTGGCATTTCAAGGATTGCAAATAACGTACAACGCAAACCTCACTCCGGACTCTGCTAATTCTGTTGTTGCTTAACGACAACGCACAGAGCTGCCAGGGCCCCCTGCCAGGTTCTGCCAAGGCCTGTGGGTACCATAATCTGGCGTTACGTCGCACTGACTCGGGACCTGCACGTGCTGTCACGTGGGCCCCTTTCCCCAAACTGCCTCTCACTTCTGACGCGCCTTCACTACTCAAGCTGCCTCCGTGTTAACCCGAAACCCATTACTGGCTTGACGCATCCTCCTCACTGCGGGCAGACTTTCTTTCTGCCTTTGGAAGGCTGATGTCAACAGTGCTACCCCTGTGCAGCCAGCGAACCCCCAGAGGTGACCCATTACTGTGGTGGCGGGAGGGGGTGATGCCAGAGATCCCGGGGCTGTGTGCCGGAGCTCAGGGGGGCCACGCTGTTTCATTTCCTTCTGTGCCATCGACTCGAGGGTGCCGCCTGCTGGGACTTCACACGGCAATGGTGCCTCCAAACTAGTCCCACTTCTGCAGTGGCCTCACCCCAGGGAGTGATGGACAAACCTAGGAATGGAACAGCCTTTAAAATTCATGGAGACTGAGGCTGCCACTGATAACACAGTCACTCGCCTTTCTCTGTCATTTCAGAAGATCCCTGGCTGATCTTCAGGTTCTGGACTTTATGGAAAGTTCTGGAAAGATGTGCTCATTAGAAGTCAAATGCCTGGGAGCCAGCGCTGTGGTGTAAGAAGTAAAGACGCCACCTGAGACACCGACATCCCATATAGGCACAGTTTGAATCCCAGCTTCTCCGCTTCCCATCCAGCTCTCTGCTATGGCCTGGGAAAACAGCAGAAGATGGCCCAAATACTTGGGCCCCTGCACCTGCATGGGAGAGCCAGAAGAAGCTCCTGGTTCCTGGCTTCAGCCTGGCCTAGCCCTGGTCATTGTGGCTATTTGGCGAGTGAAACCAACAGATGGAAGATTCTCTCTCTCTCTCTGCCTCTCCCTCTCTGTAACTCTTTGAAATCAATAAATTAATTAAATATTGCAAAAAAGAATCAGAAGCAGCAGCAGCAGATGTCTTACTGGCTGCAACGCTGTTCCATTCTGAACAGAGCAGGCTCTGAACAGGAGCTAAGATGACAAGAGTCAGAAGCCGCTTTTGCGAGGGCCACCCAGGGGCTGTCAATCATACCGGTCCCGGCTCCCAGGTAGAACACGGCGTTCACCAGCGCGCCCCCCTTCCGGAAGTGGCCGCTCATGTGCTCCAACCAGTTGGCGTCCAAGCTGCTCACGGTCTGGCCGTTCCTGGAGACGCGCAAAGGGATGGTGACGGGGTAGTACTGCCGGCACGGCCGATGGCTCCGGGGTTTGTTGAAAAGGGCGAAGATCTCCATCCCTGTTGGGGTTTGGAAAAGGGGACAGAGAAGGGTCAAGCACCCAGAAAAAGGCTACCCTGGAGCCCCCAGGACAGGTGACCAAAGGCAACGCCTCCGCAAGGCAGCCCGGGGCCAAATACCACATCCCCACTCCTCAGAGGGAGTCAAGGCGGCCGCCCTCAGGTGACGGGACCTCAGAGGGTGAGCCTCAGATGGGGGAGAGGGGGCACAGCCTCTGATGCTGGACCACCATTCATTTGAACACAGACACTTCTAGAAATGCATGCAAAGATGTGTCTTGGACAGCAAAGCAAGCCTATCTGGACAGGACTAGGTCTTTAAAAAAAAAAAAAAAAGAAGAAGGCACTGTGCCCAGCACGGGCAAACAATAGCACTACTGATTCCAGGAACCTCGCACACTCCTGAGCTCACTATTTATAAACAGCAGTGGTGCTTCTGGGGCTGAACCCAGAACACTTCATCAAGTGCATCAAAAATACATCGTTGGTATGTAAAAATAAATATGTTCCCGTCAGCAAGGGTTCTGCCTGGAGTGGCACCCGGGCTCCGTCAGCCAGGCAGGCGCTGGGGCTGAGTGAGGCTCCGGCTCTCCCGTCCCTTCACTGACAGCTCAACTCTTCAGTAATCCGTCACGGCTACAGCCAGCAGCCGCCTCGCACACGTAGGTGCTGCCGGGCTGGAGTCAGCAGGTGCAGCCTGCGGGAGCGAACGCCTGGGATGCTGATCTGAGCCTGCAGGTCTATTTTTGGGTAACTCAGTGAGTCGCCTGGACGCCCAACCTGCAGGCCATTTCCCAACTCGTAGTGTTTCACAATGTCTGCAGCATCCAAACACTAGCTTCAAACTCGTTTTCCTTTATGCAAATAAACGCCACTTCAGAAGGAACCTTCGCTGCGTGACGTGAAGGCAAACCACTAGCCTTGGCCATGAGCAGGGGATGACGGGAGGCACACCGACGCTAATGCAGTCATCCAGGTAACCCCTGCGTCTGTCTCACCCAGCTCCCTGCCTTCTCCCGGGGGGCACAGGAAGCCTCCTCACAGCCCCAGCGGGGCAAGCGTCAGCCAAGACCCCAATCCCTGCGGCTCAGTGCTGAGCCACAGCTGAGAAAGCAGGGGAGCCGCCACAAGCTACCCCTGCACTGGGACAGATAGATGCAGATGGACAGGTGCAGATGGACAGGTGCAGATGGACAGGTGCCCATCTGCAGGTGGGGCCACAGGGATGCTCAACACCTAGGCTCCGGCGCCACCCAAATGACCATTCTCCGTCTACCTGCTAAACTCAACAAGCCAGCCCCACCCAGGACACGCTTACATGTGAGACATGAGACCCGGGGCGGAGCTGGAAGCCACTAGGCTCTTTCGTGACTGAATATACCCCTAAGGAATGGAGGGACAGAAGGGATGGTTTGCAAGGTGTGAAGCCACGGGTTGGGATGCTGGGGTGTCTTCAAGTGCTCAAGGCCAAGTGTTCAAAGACAGGCGGCAGCTACTGAGGACAAGAGACCAAACGGTGCGTCAGCGAGTCCCCGGCTGTGCTGGTATCTCTTCCAAAGCAGACCCTGTCGCCTTGTCTTCATAAGTCACTTCTTAGGGAAGTGACCCCAGGAGACACAGGGAGAGAGGCTACTAAACGAGCAGTGCCTTTGTTATATCATGCGGGCAACTGGAGCTCATGCAACCCAGAGACACCACAGCCCACGCCCGTGCCAGCCAGGCACTGGCAAGGCAGCCAGAGAGCTCAGGCGCTGGCGGTCCCCACGGAGGCGCTGGCACCCCGGGGCAGGTGGCACAGAGAGGCTAAGGGAGCCGCTGGCTCAGCCAGAGCTGTCCACAGTGGCGCCACAGCCTCTTCGAGGAAGAAGCTGCGTGGGGAATTTGGAAGTGGCCAAACACTCACAACACATGGTGACAGGTGACCACACACAAGGATCCCCACTCACAGGGCAACACCCAAACACAACTCGCCCAAGTGCGGCCTAAAAGCGAAAAAGCAGAAGATGAGAAGGAGAAGTGTGAGCGCTGGGGGGTGGGGACTGGGCCAGGGCCAGCGGCAGGCGGAGGAACACAGAGGCGGGCCGACAAGGTGCAGGGCGCAAACAGCCACCCAGCTTTCCCGTCCCGATCCTCCCCAGGGGGCGGGACTGAAGCCAGAGACAGAAATAAATTTTCCAGGAAGGAAAAGGAAATGATGTTGGAACGAAGCGCCTCCTGAGCATTAGTGGCCATGAAATATCGGGAGCAACCTGACTTGGGATGCACAATCCTTCTTTGTCAACCGCTGTCCCGCTGTCCCCTCGGCCACGGTCCCGGCTCTGCTCACATGGAGACCAGCCGCGAGACACTGTCCCAACATAATGTCCTCCGACGTTTCAGGGCTCCAGTCCTCCGACACACACGAGCAGGCACGGAGGGCTCCAAAAAGCAGCCCCGAATTTGTTTAAATTTCTCAGCTGCTCTGTGACACTGCCATGACCTCGCTGGAGGATTTTTCCAGACATGGGACGGAATGTCCCAAAGGAAGGCATTGTTCCTGAGAAGGTTCCGAGAGTGGCCGAGGACGGCCCTGGCAGTGCACCCAAGGCCCAGGGGCACAGGCTTCTTGCCCAGAGAGCTTGGCCTCGCGGTTCAGGCATCTCCAGCCCACCTGGGATGAGCTTGACTTCCACGCCTGGCCCTGGCAAAGGGGCTGGTTGGGTCCCAGAGCTGGAGAGAAGCCAGAGTCAGCCAAGCACGACGGGGAGTCAGCCTGGGGTTGGGTGGGGCTGCGGTCGGCTCAGGTCACTGCTGGGAGTGTAGACAGAAGTCTGTGCTGGGAAGAGAGGGCAGAAAGGGTTCGGGCTTCTCATCTAAGGGAGGCTGCTCCCAGGAACCGTGACTGGCGGCATGGCACCCCGGGCCCGTGCGAGGCCAGCGTGCCAGGGCAGTGGGGAAAGGGACCCACGTGTATGGATGACAGCAGCCTGAGCCCGAGTCCCAGAGCAACCAGGGCCCTCCCGTGATCCTCCACTCTCTGTGGGGTAGGCAGCACCATCCTATGCCCAGGTGCGTTAAATAGATCCCCAGAAATCACAAGGCCGCACACGGCAGAGCCAACAGGCTTTCCAACCGCCAAGCCCTGGGCTCTTTCTGGACTCTCCCGAGAGGACGATGTCACGGGAGACACAGAAAGCAGAGTGGCCACAGCAAAGAGCTCCATATTTGCATCAATGGATGCTGTGAAAGGCCCACAGGCTGGTGGCTGGTGGCAGGTCTGGGAGGCCAGGGGAGGGGAAGACCTAGGACAGGAGGCATCCGTCACGAGAGTCCCCAAGCCTTAGGCCTCCACCCGAGCTGCCTGCTCAGGTCAGCCGACTGAAAGCCCCCCAAGACAAGAACCCGTGGGGAGGGCCGGCTCGGGTTCTGCCTGGGGTTTCCAAACATTCAGTTGCAGGCAAGGAAGGGCAGCACTTGGAAGACTTTTTAATGATTATTGGTGACATTTAGAATGTTCTAGAACTCATCTGGCCACCTCGTTTCTCTGTCGGAAGCTGCAGAATTCAGATGCAGGGGCTGCCCCAGCAGAGTAGCTCAGGTGCTGGCCGCACAGCAGGACCACAAGGCCACACGGAATTCCCCTGGAGCAGGAGATGAGAGTCCCAGGGCAGGCAGAGGGACACAAGGTGGGCAGCACAAGGTGGACATCAGCACCCAGCCCCCACGGGACGGCGAGGGGCCCTCTGCTCCGGCTCTGGACGAGGCTCCGGACACAAGCCCCCCAGGAGGGCATGGATTAGCCGCAGAGAAGCGGGCAAGGAAGGAGGCTGCCCCTGGTGGTCTCGTAACCGCCTTGCTGTGGCTGCGGATTTGAATCCACCTGGCAGAGAGCGGGCGGACAGCACCGCACCCCCCTAGGGAGCCCGCGGCGGGCCGGCCGGGAGGGGGCCTTGCGTGCGTGTTTTGGGGGTGACGGTGAGTGGACTTCCCAGGGAAGGAAATGATAAGACTCCCCAGGAAAAAGATTAGGAGGAGCAAGGCCAAGGTCAGGTGAAGGCCATGACCGAGAACAGGGTGCCTGGACGCCCGGGGCCCATCACCCTGTGAGGGTGCGGAAGGGTTTCTCCTTTACCTGTGCTGTTCTGGACATCAGAACAGAGCACCCCTCGCAAGCTGTCATGAGGAGACCCCGACACGACCCTGGGGAAGGATTCAGCCCAGGCCCCTCGGGGTGGGGGCGGGGAGGGGCACAGGAAACCCACATCGTGTCTGGCATCTCTGTCCCCGCTGAGCCTGCACGTCCTCTTGGCAAGCAAGCACTCATCACCTGACGGGCAGGACAGACCTCGACTCTGCTGCAGGCAGGGGGTGGCGGGGAATAGCTGCTGCCTCGCGTCAGAGAATCCCGGGGCAAACTCACTGCAGATGGGGGCGGCTGTGAACCAGCCTGAGAGGAGGAGGTGACGGTGACCATGCCACCACGCACACTGCTCCACCACTGGGCTCTCTGCTCTTGAAACACAGCCACGACCCCTTCCTCTCCACAGGGCCTGGCTATTGTCACGAGCAGGGACCCGAGGAGACACACAAGGCTAGGGCCCTGGGAGCTGGGGGTGTCCCTGTGTGCCCCAGGAGGCAAAGATTGCCAGAGCGGCAGCAGGTCCTAGGACAAGGCTCCCTGGGCAGCAGCAGAAGTGTAAAAGGCCTCAGACTCTCTCCTTTCTCAAGCTTAGGGTTCATGAAAGGCACTGCAGCCCTGGCCCCATAAAACAAGCAGTCACACGTCTGAGTCAACAGTGCTGGCTGCTCTCAACACGTGCCTTTCAACAAGAATCCACCATTCTATGCCGATTTTAAGGGTGAGAAGTTGAGGCGCAGACGGGGAGCCGGTGCAGGCTGGGAGACACCGTCTCGAGCTCTATGCTCCCTCGCCTTTCCATCTAGCCCAGCCTAGGTGTCTGGATGAAGACCTGGACAGGCCTCCAACAGAGCGAAACATCACACAAGGAAAGAAGTGTGCTTCCCATGCCTAGGACGGGCCCAGGCCTCGCCTGGTCAAACTCTGGTCCTAACTCAGCCCAGAAGGGAGGCGGCCGCAGTCTGTCCCTCTCTAAATCAACTTTCAAAGAAGAAAGAACCACCCCGTGTCCTCTCCCGAAGACGTACAGAGGTGACAAAAGAAATCATCGCAGCTTTCCACGCTCGGAGTATACACTGCTCCTTAGTGTGTGCAGGCGGCTAATTAATTCCAAGAATTAGCACACAGCTAATAATGCTAATGGGGCGACCACTGTGGCACCTGTGTGGGACACCCAAGTCCCTATCACAGCGCCTGGCTCAAGTCCCAGCTCCACTTTGGGCTACTGCTCACCTGGGAGGCAGCAGGTGGTGGCTCAAGGACTTGGGGCCCTGCCACCCACGTGGGAGACATGGATTGAGTTCTGGGCTCTGGCTTTGGCCTGGCCGAGCCTTGGCTGCTGTGGGCATTTGGGGCGTAAAGCAGCAGATAACAAAATTCTCAGTTTCTCTGCCTTTTGAATAAAATGAAAAGCAACAAATTCAAGTTTTAAAAATAAAAAAAAAAATGAAAAGAAAAACGCTGGCTCTTCCTACTGCTGCTGCTGTTAATTTGGAATCCCCAGGCTAACGCTCAGGCACCCACAGCTGTCACGATGTGCAGGGGTCCTGCCCGGTGCCGACATACTTACTCCCGGGGGCTGGTTCCGCAGGCACCTCTGACAGGTCATCGTCCGGTGCATCCCGGGCCTGGCTCACTCCCTCCGCTGGGGAGAGCTGCTCGGCTGGACCTCTGCCAGGCTCCAGGCTCTGCTCCCTCCCCACGGGAGCCCCGGGGCTCTCCTGCTCCAAGGACGTGCGAGTCCCACGTGTGCTCTTGGCATCTCCTGCACCTGCTGAGCTGTGGGCGGTGGGCGCGGTGGGGCTGCCACCTGCAGGGCTCGGAGAGACGTGGTACTGAGGTATAACGCCGACGAACTTCAGGCCCTGGCTGGCGGCCTCCTGTACCTGCAAGCGAACGAAAGCAAGGATGAGGTGGGCTCCACCGGGTGCACGTTGGGAGTGCACCTCGCTGAGCCCCAGGGGAGTTGGCATGAAAGCGTCCAATGTCCGGCTGGAGGAGCCCGACTCGCGTGCTCGAGGCGGCCCCTGCATGCTGACCGAAAGCCCCCGGAAAGTCTCAGGATTTCCCACCGCGGTGCTGTCTGAGGGCAAAGCAAAGCATGTGGCTACGAGGGGCTGGGACCATCTCTCTTTGAAGCAGGGAATTAGCCCCTAATGGGGCTAATTTCAAATGAGCATAGCCAAAGGTTCTATTTGAAATAGACTTTGAAAGAGGAAGTTCATTTTCGGCAGTGTTTGTTTATTTATTTCTCTTCTTATGACTCCCCCGCGTCCTGTCCCCCCAGGGTACCACCTAAATACCCAGAGAACCATATACTAACTGGCCGGTGGCATTTCACAACCCACAGGGCTTCCTTTTCAGACGGGAGTTTTTGGCACAGCGGGCAGAGGCGGGGGAACACAGCCACCACACATCCACGTAGGTCCACGGACAGGTGCATGTCTACTCACTCACACGCTCATGGCTGGCTCCATTTCCTCTTCAAAAAAAAAGCTACTGAGAGTCATCCTTTCCACTCTGAAAATTCATTTTTTATCCATTAATCTGATGCCAGTTATTTTAGAAATTATTTTTGGAATGCTTCCAGAAGATAGCTAACGTAAGTTCTCGAAGAAAAGAATGGGAGTGAATGTTTGGGATAGCCCGGGAGATCCCATACCGGAGTTCCTGGGTTCAAATCCCCGCTCCACTTCTGACTATAATTTCCTGCTAATGCGCGCCCTGGCAGGCAGCTGAGGACGGCTCAAGGAGTTGAGCTCCCGGCACCCACATGATAGATACAGACAGGACTCCTAGCTCCTGGCTTTGGCCTGGCCCAGCCCTGGCTATTGCAGGCATTTGGGGAGTGAATCAGTGCACAGCACATCTCTCTCTCTCTCTCTCTCTCCCTCTCTCTCTCTCTCCCCTCCTTCCCTCCATCTTGCTCTGCATAAATAAATAAAACTTTTAAAAAGAAAAAGAGTAGGGAGATCATTATACCAAACACCTTAGGTGAAGGGGAACAGCTCTACATAAACTGTAGTTGCAAGTTTCCTGGTAACATAAGCAAAGGAGACAGGCAGTGGGGCTCGCAGTCTTCAAGTGGGATGAGGCAGCAGCCAATTACTGTACACGGGTTCTAAAAGTTATTCCACTGACATGAAATCATTAACGCTCGTATTACAGTGTTATAGTAAAAGCTCAAGATTCTAACCTTTATAGACTCAGTGTTACGACTTTGGGCATGGAGTCCCAGGTTAATCTAGGCACACAGACCGTGCATGGGGACAGTCACCAAAAGGAACCAGCACTGTAAACCGAGCACTGCAAGTACGAGGGATTCTCGCTACTTGTGTGTGATTTTTCAACATTCATCTAATGAATATTCATATCTTCTTTAGAAATGAAGACAAGTAAGTATCTGAAGAATTGCTTTGGGGCTGGCTTTCTGGCACAGCAGGTAAAACCCCCACCAGGAACGCTGGCATCCCATATGGGGTTCGTGTCCTGGTTGCTCCACTTCTGACCCAGCTCCCAGCTAATGACCCGGGAAAAGCAGTGGAAGATGGCCCAAGTGCTTGGACCCCTGCTACCCACGTTGGAGACCCAGAAGAAGCTCCTGGCTCCTGGCTTCAGCCTGGCCCGGAACCAGTCATTATGGCCATCTGGGGAGTGAACTAGTGGATGGAAGCGGTCTCTCCTCTCCCTCTCAAGAGTTCCCTCCATAGCTCTGATTTTCAAATAAATAAATCTTTAAAAGAATGGTTTATAATAGAGGGTAATGAATGCAGCCATGGATTTAAAGGTGTTACAAAAGTGATCTGACCGAAGCGATTATCGTGGTTTGAATGGGAATTGAAAGAAGTCCCTATTGGAAGGTCAGGGCTGTCCCGAACGAAATGGTGTAACACAGCAGGGAGAGGTAGGGAGTGTGGCACAACCGAAGTGTGCACACCTCACAGGAATGCATTAAAAGCAAATTCTTTTTTCAAAACACTGTGCTAAATAAAATGCATTCAGTGACCAAATCTGCCAGAGGTGCTGAAGGGTGAATAGGAGTTCACCAGCTATGTGACGGCAAGGGAGAAGGGCAATCAGGTAAAGAAATGGAGGCTGTCAGGGGTGCACCTGGATGGTGTGTGAGGAAGCTTCTAGAAGTGCTTGCAGTCAGTGAATGTAAACCCAGGAGTGCCCAGAACTGAGGCTGAACTAGAGCTCACAGCACTGAAACCCTGTGTGTTGAGACTCCCCTCCTCCTCCCCCAGCAAACGCCCTGCCTTCACCCAGCAGCCAAGCAAGTCTCCAGCCTTCCCAGCAAAGGAGAGTGGGGGACCACAGGCAGAGACTTCTTTGCACGCTCATCTTCCGTCTTACACACCAAGGCAAACTGTGTGCCCAGTACCATGGTACCACAGAGCTACAACGTCCTTTTTAAAAGATGCTATCTCAAGCCTTCCAGGCAAACCCACGTCCCAAGAAGATGGAGTGTGTTTGTGCACGAAGCTTCATGTGCAGCCCTGCTCCTGGCTTTGGGTGATTCCTGAAAGCAGAATTCATAGGTCAAAGGATATTAACTTTTCAAAGGCTTCGTACAGCCTGCCAAGTTGTTTACCAGAAAGGGCGCGTCGCTGGGTAACCAGAAGACCACATTTAGATTTCATCAAGATCAATATTTGGCTACACTCTGAGGTCCTTGTCTGTCCTGGCTTGCTGCTGTGTACCCTAGCTAGTCTACTTCCTTTTTCCTTTTTTTTTTTTTTTGCAAAGTCATTTGACTGTGTACACATAGCTAAACTGAATCCTGTTTTTTGTTCATGCAACTAAGTTTTTTTAAAGAATTGTTTTATTTATTTGAAAGTCTAAGTTACACAGAGAAGCAGAAGGAGAGGGAGAGAGGGAGAGAGGGAGAGAGAGGGAGAGAGAGGGAGAGAGAGGGAGAGAGAGGGAGAGGGGAGAGAGAGAGAGAGAGAGAGAGAGAGAGAGAGAGAGAGAGAGAGAGAGAGAGGTCTTCCATCCCAATTGGCTGCAATGGCCAGAGCTGTGCCAATCCGAAGATAGGAGCCAGGAGCTTCCTCTGGGTCTTCCCATGCAGGTGCAGGGGCCCAAGCACTTGGGCCATCTTCTACTGCTTTCCCAGGCCATAGCAGAGAGCTGGATCAGAAGTGGAGCAGCCAGGACTTGAACTGGCGCCCATACGGGATGCCAGCACTGTAGGCGACGGCTTTACCCGCTACGTCACAGCACTGGCCATGCAGGGTATTCTTTGTATGACCTAAGATGATGCCTGTGAACTTTCTTTGTAGGAGAGCTGTGCACTGTTCATACCGTTCTCAGTGATCACCATTGTTAGGGAAATGTTGCAGGCAGTGCACGTGAACGTGTGCAGCCCACACAGCTCCAGACGGTGACCTGACTTGGTGACTGGTTCTTCCGTATTGGCTCCATCGTGTCCTCATGAGGACCCTGGGATGGTCTAAGTGCTGGTGAGGGTCTGGAATGCAGTGGACTTTGTGTGGGGAGAATGGAGAGAGGGATTCCAGAGGCTCTGGGTGGGGGACTCTAGCAAGATGTGCCGAATGGATACGGGGCATTTGAGGAAGCCAAGCGCCGAGGAAGAAGACACTGGTGACTTCCCTTGGAGTCTCCCCTGAGATTGATGGTGAATCCGTCAGCTGCACCCGGGACTGCATAGCTCTGAACCTCCAAGGAAATCCAGACAAGGGGTCCAGACTTGGAAATAGTTAACATATGATTAGCACCTAGACCCCTGTGAGCAGAGGTGTAGAACTTGAGGAGTGCTCGTGGCCAGGGATGACCCCTGATGAATGTATTTTGTGTCTACCACTATGATACACATAAGACTTAATTGCTGGGGCCGGTGCTGTGGCACAGAGGGTTAAAGCCCCAGCCTGCAGTGCTGGCATCCCATATGGGTGCCGGTTCAAGTCCCAGCTGCTCCTAATAAAATAAATAAATCTTTAAAAAATACCCCACAGGAGAGGAAATAAATTAAGACAATGCCCAAATTTGAGTAGCCCAGTACACCTTCGATAATACCACTGTCTCCACCTGTGCCAAGATGCACATTCAGATACCAACCTAAACCAAAATACACCCTCATCCACTCATCCTCATTTCTGACACCTTTAAGAACCATCCTGCTCCAGATCCTTAAAGGAGCAACAATTACTGGGTTATGTACCAGAAAACAAATCCGGTCATTTTGATTGATCTAAGACTTCATTCAAATTTCTATAATGCCTAAGAACAAACTCCATGGCAATTATATTCAGAGATCATGTTATCAAGAAGATTTCTAGCTTTTTACTCGTTATATAAAAAGCCTCAACTTGTAAGAAATGGCTCTGTCTCTGGTTGTCTATTGAAGCAGTCACTTCCACCAGCATTGATGGTCCGTTACTCCACTTCCCGGCTTAGTGCCGAACTCTAATGATGCTGTAAGCAAAGGCCCGGGCTGAGGACACGCCAGGACACACGTGTGTGCCGTGGACGACACGCTGCAGTCAGGGGGAAGCCAGTTAGGCAGAAATGGGACGTGCAGCAGATTCGCTTTAAATGGAAGTTGGGTGTAATGTGGGAAAAGGAGTCCACTGGCCATGCGGGATGGCATGGGGAGGAATCCGAGAGAGTTCCGAGACCACGCTATCTGGGTCTAATGAGCGAAGCACTGACTAAACTACAGTGCCCAGCTGTTTGGTAAAACACTAGTCCACATGCTTCTGTAAGGGATTCTTAAAAACACAGGGACCGACAGACACAGACACAGACACACACACACACACACACACACACACACAGAAAGAGAGGCAGAGAGGTCTCCCATCTACTGGTTCACTCTTGCAATGCACATGGGGGCCAACGCTGGGCCAGGCAGAAGCTGGGAGCCCAGAACCCAATCCAGGTCTCCCACATGGGTGCAGGAGCCCAACTCCTTGAGCCATCATCTGCTGCATCCCGGGATGCATATCAGCAGGAGGTTAGAACTGGGGGCAGAGCAGGGGCCTGAGCTTCCATATTGATGACGACGTTAACAGAACGTCTATAACTAATGCCTATAATTAATGCTGGGAATTAGACTTACTGCCATTTATTTAAAAAAAAAACAGAGAGCTGTGCATTCCAATATGATAATATAATAGTTCCTCAGCAGCATTAGATGCATCCCAAGGGCCCAGCAGCCACGTACATCTAGCGACTCCCGGGTGGCACAGCACAGATACAGAATATCTCGTCACCACACCAAGTCCTACTGGGCAGTGCTGATGAACTATTATAAAATACTGACTTATGGCAACACAGTGTTCAACAAAGGCTTCAGAGGCACAGGATATGGGGCAGAAACCGACACATACTCACCCACTCACTCACACACACACTCTTCCCACAGATACCCCAGACCGCTGCCCGCCCTGAGCCTCCCTCGGGACCCTGACAGACCCTGGGGTGGGGAGCTTGCACACGCAGGCATGGGCTGGGTGTTAAGAACAGGCACACGAATGCTGCTCCAGGTTGCACAGGCGCACGGGATAAACTATTACGGTGAATGTTTTATCGTCCACACACAACCCTTCCTAGCCTCTGTCACCTCAACCCTTGTACAGCTTTGTGAAAGGGGAGGTTCAAAAACAACCGGGGTTTCAGCTCGCGTCTGAAGCTACCTTTAGTTCGGATGTGTTAGCACTTGGCTGCGGGCACAGCAGGTTGTGCCAGGCACTGCTGGGTGCTTAGCTCCGAGGTGGGACCATAGGGACCAATCACAGCCCTTGCTCCGCCGCTTTCTCCATTAGTGACTAAGAGGCCCCAGAACGAGCCCTGAACAAGGGGTCTCAAGATCTAAAGCCTTGGCCTCGGCTCTGCCACTTGCTAGGTACGTTACCTGCCAAACCAGGTGATGTACTCAAGTCTCAGTGTCCCCACCTATAAAATGGAGAGAGTGATAATCATTCATTCCTCCACTCCGTGTCTACGTATCTCAATACCTGCGATGTGCTGGGCAAACGGGCATGGCTGTCCCTGCCCTCACTGTAGGAGGCTTTCAGAAATTATGGCACGGGGGTGGTGCTGTGGTGCAGAGGGTCAAAGCCCCAGTCTGCAGCACAGGCATCCCACATGGGCATCGGTACGAGTCCTGGCAGCTCCACTTTTTTTTTTTTTGACAGGGAGAGGTAGACAGTGAGTAAGAGAGACAGAGAGAAAGGTCTTCCTTCCATTGATTCACCCCCAAAATGGCCACTACGGCCGGGGCACAGTGCCAATCTTAAGCCAGGAGCCAAGTGCTTCACCCTGGTCTCCCATACAGGTGCAGGGCCCAAGGACTTGGGCCATCCTCCACTGCACTCCTGGGCCACAGCAGAGAGCTGGCCTGGAAGAGGGGCAACCGGGACAGAATCCAGCGCCCCAACCGGGACTAGAACCCGGGATGCCGGCGCAGCAGGCGGAGGATTATCCTAGTGAGCCGCAGCACAAGCCGCAGCTCCACTTCTGATGCGGCTCCATGCTATGGCCTGGGAAAGCAGTAGAAGACAGACCAAGTCCTTGGGCCCCTGCACCCATGTGGGAGACCTACAAGAAGCTCCTTACTCCTGGCTTTGGATAGGCGAAGCTCTGGCCATTGAGGCCATTTGGGGAGTGAACCAGCAGATGGAGCGCCTCTCTCTGCCTCTCTGTAACTCTGCTGAATTTCAAATAAATAAAACTTTTAAAAAAATTATGCCATAAGAACTTGGAAACTATAAACTCCCTTGAAAGCAAAAGCATAGGGGTGGGAGCTGAGGTGCAATGGGTTAAACTGCCGCTTGGGGCCCCAAACACATTTGTCATGGGAAACCCAGTGGAGTTTTTGTCTTCTGGCTTCATCCTGGCATAGTCCTGACTGTTGTAGGCACTTGAAAAGTAAACTACCCATAGAAAATCTCTTGGGTCAGCGCTGTGGCATAGTGGGATAAGCCTCTGCCTGAAGTGCTGGCATCCCATATGGGTGCTGGTTCATGCCCTGGCTGCTCCTTTTTTGATCCAGCTCTCTGCTATGGCCTGGGAAAGCAGTAGAAGGTGGCCCAGGTCCTTGGGTCCCTGCACCCATGTGGGAGACCCAGAAGAAGCTCCTGGCTTTGGATCAGCCCAGCTCCAGCCACTGCAGCCACTTGGGGAGTGAACCAGTAGATGAAAAATTCATTCTCTCTTTCTCCCTCTGTAACTCTGTCTCTCAAATAAATAAATAAATCTTTAAAAAAGAAGATCTTCCATGTACTGCTGAAAAGAATGTAAATTCTTTAAGTGTAGGATTGAAAGTTCTGTAGATATTTGTTAGATCAATTTGGGCTATAGTGTTGATTAAATCTGCTGTTTCCTTGTGGATCTTCTATCCAGTTGATCTATTTCTGAAAGTGGAGTATTGTAGTCCCCCAATACTATTGTATTGGAACCTAAGTCTCCCTTTAAGTCCCTTAACATATCTTTTAAATAAACCGGTGCCCTGCAATTAGGTGTATATACATTTATAATCATTACATCTTCCTGTTGAATTGATCCCTTAATCATTATATAGTGCCCCTCATTTTCTCTTTTAACAGTTTTTGTGTTAAAGTTTATTTTGTCTGACATTAAGATGGCTACGCCAGCTCTTTTTTGGTTTCTGTTGGCATGGAGTATCTTCCAACCTTTCACTTTCAGTCTCCATGCATCTTTGTCGGAAAGATGTGTTTCTTGTAGGCAGCAAATAGATGGGTTTTGCTCCTTAGTCCATTCAGCCAGCCTGTGTCTTTTAACTGCAGAGTTGAGGCCATTAACGTTCAATGTGACTATTGATAAGTAGTGACTTTGCCCTGCCATTTCCCCAGAGATATTTCTTTTTTTTTATTTATTTATTTTATTTTTGACAGGCAGAGTGGACAGTGAGAGAGAGAGACAGAGAGAAAGGTCTTCCTTTTGCTGTTGGTTCACCCTCCAATGGCCACCGCGGCTGGCACACTGCGGCCGGCGCACCGCGCTCATCCGATGGCAGGAGCCAGGTGACAGGTGCTTTTTCCTGGTCTCCCATGGGGTGCAGGGCCCAAGCACCTGGGCCATCCTCCACTGCACTCCTGGGCCACAGCAGAGAGCTGGCCTGGAAGAGGGGCAACCGGGACAGAATCTGGCGCCCCAAGCGGGACTAGAACCCGGTGTGCCGGCGCTGCAAGGCGGAGGATTAGCCTGTTGAGCCACGGCGCCGGCCTCCCCAGAGATATTTCTAATATACGATTTGAACTTCATGTGATCTTTTACTGTGAGGTTTCCTTCATTTACCTTTCATATTGGTGACCGTGTTTCTGTGTTTCTGTGTGTAACACATCTTTAAGCATCTTTTTGCAGGGCTGGGCAAATGGTGACAAATTCTTTCAATTTCTGTTTGCTATGAAAGGTCTTTATTTCATCTTCATTCACAAATGAGAGCTTTGCAGGATATAATATTCTGGGCTGGCAGTTTTTTTCTCTTAGTACCTGGGCTATGTCTCGCCATTCCCTTCTAGCCTGCAGGGTTTCTGATGAGAAGTCTGCTGTGAGTCTAATTGGAGATCCTCTGAGAGTAATCTGACGTTTCTCTCTTGCACATTTTATAATCTTTTCTTTCTGTTTCACTGTGGTGAGTTTGATTACAACGTCTCGTGGTAAGGCTCTCTTTTGGTCATGTCTACTAGGGGTTCTATGTGCTTCCTGTACTAGGATGTCTCTATCCTTCTTCAAACCCAGGAATTTTCTACTAGTATCTCACTAAAAAAGCCTTTTTTTGACAGGCAGACTTAAGACAGTGAGAGAGAGAGAGACAGAGGGAAAGGTCTTCCTTTTTCCCATTGGTTCACCCCCCAAGTGGCTGCTATAGCCGCTGCTTTGTGGCTGGCATGCTATGCCAATCTGAAGCCAGGAGCCAGGTGCTTCCTCCTGGTCTCGCATGTGGGTGCAGGGCCCAAGGACCTGGGCCATCCTCCACTGCATTCCTGGGCCACAGCAGAGAGCTGGACTGGAAGAAGAGCAACTGGGACAGAATCCAGTGCCCCGACTGGGTGTGCTGACCCGGTGTGCTGGTGCCGCAGGCGGAGGATTAGCCTAGTGAGCCGTGGCACCAGCCTAAAAAGGCCTTCTAATCCTTTCTCCCTCTCCATGCCTTCAGGAACTCCTAGAACCTAAATGTTGGGTTTTTAAATAGTATCCTGTAGATTCCCAACAATATTTTTTAGATTTCTAATTTCCTCTTCTTTTCTTTGGTTTGACTGTATACTTTCTTGTGACCTGTCTTCTAAGTCCGATATTCTCTCTTCTGCTTCACTGATTCTGTTTTTGAGACTCTCTAATGTGTTTGTCATTTAATCTATTGAATTTTTCATTTCATTTTGATTTCTCTTCAATATCTCAATTTCACATTCTACTAGATTCTTCATTTCATTTTGATTCCTCCTTAAGATTTCATTTTAATGAGATTTTCTATCCTGTCCAGTAAGAATTTCTGTAGTTCAAGAATTTGTTTTTGAGAACTTATAAATGTTCTTATCATAAATTTTTTGAAATCCATATCTTGCATTTCTTCTATCTCATCATCTTAATAATCTTGAATTGGGGTGTCTTCTTCATTTGGGGGCATCAAAATGTCTTCTTGTTCTTGCTTCCTCGGTTTCTGCATTTGTTGTTTGGCATTCTGGAGATATTATTTGGTTCTTTTTTTTTCCTCGCTGTGTTGGCTTTTCTTGTTATACTGTGACTCTAGATTAAGTGGACTGTCTCTGTTCAGTCTTCAGGGTTAAGGGTTTGCAAAAGGTGACACACCCAGGTTTGATGTGGTAAATCTTCTTTCTCTCTCTCTCTCTCTTTTTTTATTCAGAAGGGAAGTAATTCCGCACAGCTGAGCTATTCTCCTTGAAGGCAGTCAGTGTCTGACTGCTGGCCCCTCCCTTTCCAGTGCTAGTGTGTAGACTTGGCGGCTGGGGTCCCGAGCCATGGGTGTCTGTGCCCTCCACGTAGGTCCACCATGTCCCACTAGTACCAGAAGAGTTTCCTCTGCAGTTTTTTCCCTAATTCTTCCCTGAAACTACAGTATCTCCACTTTTATTAAACTATCTTTTCCCGGACTATCAGTGTGCTCCCTCTCTATTCCACAATCTTGACCAAATACTAGGCCAAAAAAGCAAGTCTCAGCAAATTCAAAAGAATTAGAATCATACAATGCAGCTTCTCAGAACACAATGGAATGAAGCTGGAAATTAGCAACTCAGGAATCCCTAGAGAGTATGCAAACACATGGAGACTGAACAACATGCTCCTGAAGGAACACTGGGTCACAGGAGAAATCAAAAGAGAAATCAAAAACTTTCTGGAAGTAAATGAGGATAACAACAGAACATATCAAAACTTATCGGATGCGGTAAAAGCAGTGTTGAGAGGAAAGTTTAAGGCAATAGGTGCCTACATCAAGAAATTGGAAAGGCACCAAATAAATGAGCTTTCAATGCATCTCAAGGATCTAGAAAAACTGAAGCAAACCAGACTCAAATCTAGTAGGAGAGGAGAAATTATTAAAATCAGAGAAGAAATCAACAGAATTGAATAAAAAAATTACAAAAGATTAGCCAAACGAAGAGCTGGCTTTTTGAAAAATTAAACAAAATTGACACACCATTGGCCCAACTAACTAAAAAAAGAAGTTATGACTGTTTGATCAGACACCGCATGTCTGAATTCATACGGGTGGAGGACCTTACGTTCGCAGGACAGACACGATTGTACCTCTCATGGCATGCAGGCTGCTAGAACCTCACCACTCTCTGCTCTCCCCTCCCCCCCAAGGCACAAACTCCGTCCCTTCTCCCCGATCCAGGACGGGTTACTATCATGGCCTCAACCAATGAGTAAGGTCTGAAGGACTCCATGGGACTTTTGAGGGCTGACATAAAAATCCGTGGATTTGTATCTTGTCCCAACGGGATGCCTGCCCTTAGAACCCAGCCGCTACACCTGCAGGAGACCCACGCTGTCTGTGGAGAAGCCTACGGCCAGCACCAACCAGCCAGCCACTTGAACGTGGATCCTCCCGCCGCCAGCAAACCACCCACCTGATGCCGTGGCGGGCAGAGATCAGCTGCCTCTGCCAACGCCTGCCCAAGGGGCAGATCTGCGTACAAAATAAATGGCTGCTATTGTGTTAAGCCAGTATGTTCCGGGGTGACTTATTATACAGCAGTCCACGCCTCTTAAAGTGTAGCAAACCTCACTAACTCTCACTTGGAGAAGATACCAGGCTGCCCTGGTTTCTTAGACGTCTAGGATCCACAGTCCTTTACGAGAAACACAGTTAGTAGCAGGAATGTCAGCATCATAACGCAGATGCTCCCCCAGAAGTGGTCCCTTAGGAACCTGCTTTCACACAGAGAGGAGAGCGATTTGGCATCGGCCTCCGGGTTTGCATCGGTTGAGTCGGCACTGCCGGGACCCACAGATCTCCATCCTCCAGGTAAATAAACACCCCCACTGCAGCGTGGCTGCCATTACTCATTGGCTGAGCAAACCTGCGGGCAGACTTGTGTGCCCCAAGTGGCAACCGCGCAGTGTGAGAATTAATGATGCGGCTTGACTCTCCGAGAACCAAGTGGATGGCGCCCGCGCACTGGAGTCGCACAGGGCCAGAGGCACCTGTGTTCGGAGGCATCACAAAGAGACGCGGTGGACGCGCTCCGGGAAGCCGGCTACATCTCCTGCAAGGCGGGAAGTGGCTGAAGGTAAAGCCTCTCCACCCATGGACCGGACCAGACCGGAAGAACGAGTCTGATTGGTGCCAGGAGACAAGGAGACATCTTAAAGGCCCGCTCTCTTCGGGGGCATTTCTGATGCTTCTACCCCTGGGTCCCCCGCGTGACACCCTTGTTCTTTTCAAGGCTTCTCTGCCGGCCTTCTGCCCAGGGGCAGCCCTAGGACCCCAGTGCTAGGCTCCGAGCGTGGTCTGCCCCCTTCGGAAGCACACGTCTGAGTTTGGTGTCGGCTGTGAGGCACTGGCCAGGGCGCAGACTCAACCCCACCATGGCAAGGGGCAGCGATCCAGCTGGAGGAGGTCCCCAGGTGGGGTCCCCACCAATGAGCACGGGTGGGGGACGGGCTTTGTGAGAGGGGAGAGAAGGGAGGACACACACGTGCACCCCCCGTCTCCCCACCTGACATCCAGTGTTGTCCTGGACTCTGCCAGCCAGAAGGCTACGGACAGATGGGGCCTCTCCACCGCGGACCCGATGCGCGAGCCAAAATAATACTTCTTTTCCTTGTAACTTATCATGGCGTTAGGAGCAGACTAAGACACCCACCAACAACATCCCTGTCACTCCACTAATGACATCCCCACTTCCCCAGATAATAATAGTAATACCCCATCACTCCCACCAGTGACACCCCAAGTATCCACCTCCGTTCCAAATCCAGGAATGCTGCCAGCAGCAGCCAGGATGAAAAATGTAGATCAGGAAGTAATTGATCAGATCAGTTTACTTCTATATTTTCTTTCTTCTTAGGCTAAATTTACAACAATTAGTTACAAACATCTTGAGTTACTTGTACAGATTATAGCACCTCCCCCCAGAACGGCCATCCATCCTATTTTTTTCATTCTTTGAAACGCTTAAGAAGTCAAAAGTGAGCCAACAAATGAATCACTGAAAGTTTAGATTTTTCTCACAACAGATTTTCTCCCACTGGAGTGTCAGGAGGCGATGTTTATTTTTAATCTTAAGGGAAAAAAAAAGCTTTGTAAAAATACCAGTGCTGATCGTGAGCATCACTGACACTCAAGAGTTAGAGGGGAGGGCGGCACAGTCACCACGCACTCCACAAACATGGCTGCAGCGGGCGGAGGGCAGAGGGAAGGCTCGGATGTGTGCAGGGAGGCCCACAGGAGGAGGGTGCCGGGCACTAGCCCAGCCAGCTGCATGCAAGCCGCCCTGCTCCGGTAACCCTGACTGGCCACAGGCTCCAGGACAGCAGAGCTGCAGGCGTGCAGAGACGGCGTTCTAGCACGAATCCTCGTTTCACAGAGAAGAGAGCCAAGCAGAGGAGAAAGTCCAGTGCCCCCTAAGTGCAGCTGACATGACTAGGAAGTGGGTTTCCTTTACCGGAATCAGAGAAAATTCTGGAACGAGGCTTGCTCAATTCCAGATTTCCCCTTGGGGGAGGCAGATCAGTTTCCAAAACTGAGCATCTCACATCCAAATGCTTTCTGTACCCCCACGCCCGTCCTCCGTAGCCCTCTGCCACTCACTGACTCAGTTCCCTCCAGAGCCCAGGCGCTGCACCCAAAGGCAGAACTGGGGGGTGGGGGAAATCCCACAGGCTGTGACCCCGTCATCACTCAGGCTCTCCAAGCCCTCGGAGAAGATGCCGTAGAATCACAAGCAGTAAAAGAGAAAGCGTCCAGCATGAGGGGAACAAACAGCAGACGGCCTCACCTCACAGCCTGCCAGGATAAACTTGGCATCTTCCAGGAGACACCCCACCCCGCACGCGCCTCCAGCGTAATCCAAATCCCCACACTCGGGCTCTGTGCGGAGCGGCGCCAGAGAGGGGGTGTCGGCACCTCCCGACACGCACACGGGGAGGTTCAACCTGGGCTGTCAACCCGTCAGCTGCCACATGTGTTCACCGGCGGTGCATAATTAGCGCCTGAGTGACTCCCATCCCATAGGAAGTACATCTCTCTCTCTCTCTCTCCGTCTCCCTTTGGAAATTGTCCTGGTGACCATGGCAAATTCCACACACGGAAGGGGAGGCTGAAGGGAGGGTGGCTCCACAAGCATCAAGCTCCCCAAACACTAGAAAGAGCTACCGCAAGCTAAGAGCAAAGAGAGAAAACATAAGCACCTTAGCACTCTGTCTGCTTTATGTTCTCGGCATCACCTCTCAAAGCACCTGTTCCTATACAATTCTCATGCCTTGCAAGCTTTGGGAATAAGAGACTATTTTTCAAAGCTTGCTGAAAAACGGAATTAAAAGATAGGTTTGGGTCAGGTGCAGGTTAAGTTGCTGCCTGCAATGTCCACACCCCATTTTGGAGTGCCAGTTCCAGTCCTGGTTCATCTGCTTCCGATCCAGCAGCCCGCTAATGCACCTGGGAAAGCCGCAGATGACGGCTCAAGTGCCTGGACCCATGCTACCCACACATGGGACTAGGATGGCGCTCCAGGCTCCTGGCTTCGGCCTGATCCAGTCCTGGCCATTGGAGGTGGGAACCAGTGGATGGAGAACCCTCTGTCTCCCTTTCTCTGTTTTTCTGTCTTTCCTTCTCTGTGTTTCTTTCAGATAGATAAAAAAATACAAATAAACATGTTTTTAAAAGAAAGAACAGCCTTTTTTGGTTCAAAAAATTTTGATATGCACGTGTAGGTTTTTCATAAAACACACTCTCTCTAAACTTCCTGAAGGCTCCTTGCAGGCACGGATTTCAAAACGCTTGCACTGAAATCCATGTTATCTTCCGATTTCACTTTCCACAAACTCTGTGTCACACACACACAGACGGCTGTTCTTGCCTTTCGTAACTGTTCACTGAGTCCCGGCTGTACGACCTAGGCTGTTCTCAGCATGAAAGACGACAGCCAGACGCAGTGCCTAGGGGAGTGAGGCACCCTGACAGCAGACAGAACTACAGGTAAAAGGGAGACGGAAGAGGAAGAACTCGGAGCTACAAGGGTGGGGAAACAGCAGTGGCTGAGTTGCCCTTTTCCGAATGGGAGGGCGGGGATGGCGCTGGGGCGCAGTGGCTTAAACTGCCACTTGGGACACCTGCATCTCATACTGGGATTCAGTCCGGCCTGCGCTTTTTTAAAGATTTATTTATTAATTTGAAAGTCAGAGTAACACAGAGAGAGGAGAGGCAGAGAGAGTGGTCTTCCATCCGATGGTTCACTCCCCAGATGGCCACAACAGCTGGAGCTGCGCCGATCCGAAGCCAGGAACTGGGAGATTCTTCCGGGTCTCCCACGTGGGTGCAGGGGCCCAAAGACTTGGGCCATCTTCTGCTTTCCCAGGCCACAGCAGAGAGCTGGACAGGAAGAGGAGCAGCCAGGTCTCAAACTGGCACCCATGTAGGATGCTGGCGCTTCAGGCCAAGACATTAACCCACTGCTTCTCTCTCTCTCTCACTCTCTCCCTCTCTCTGTCATTCTGCCTTTCAAATAAACACATCTTCCAAAAATTAAAAGGCGGAGATAGGTGTCTGGCAGAGGTTCATGCCGCAGGGGACACCTGAATTCCATGTCAGGGTGCCGGGGTTTGAGTTCCAGCTCTGCTCCTGTCGATGCGCACCCGGGGAGGCACTGAGAACAGCTCATGACCTGGGTCCCTGCCACCCATTTGAGACCCGGATTCCCAGCTCCTGGGTTTGGCTTGATCCAGCCCCAGCTGTTGCAGGGGTGTGTGTGTGTGTGTGTGTGTGTGTCCTCACCCTCCGGCTCTTTGCCTTTCAAATAAAAACACAATAAACAAATGATTTAAAAATAAGTAAGAAGGCAGGAATTCTACACACAAATGAGCAAAACCAACCAGTGTGACATGGATGAATCTCACAGACGTGAGCTGAGTAAAAGATGCCATTCATAGAAGCAGGCGGTGCTGTTAGGAATCAGATGGAGTTGCCTTTATGGGGGTGTGGGCCAGCGGCCCCAGGAAGGGCTCTGTCCTATTTCCTGGCCTGGGTTCGAGCTACACAGGAGCGCTGGCTGAGCTGCACACTTGTGAGCGAGTGACGCACTCTGCTATATTTACATTACCTTCAGCGCAAACAATGCAGTGCAGTAAGTGGCTCCACTATGGAGATTTCTCATCCACATATGAGCTGAAGGAGAACACATCGGCTACCCTAATGTTAAATGTTAAAACTCAGGCTGCGGCTTGCAGTGACAGCGTCATTCACGGGTTTCAAAAGTGCCCCATCCCAAACACCCTGGAGGAGCGTGAACAGGGTGAACCTGCAGCCCGCGCCAGGCGCCCGAAGCTCCGTGACGCCATTCACCGAAGCAAAGACGCACAGGTAGAGCGCAGGAAGCAGGCGTGCACTGGATACCAGTACGGGAGGAAAACACCACTGCCACACCCACACATTCCATGCAATTTAAAATCCACGGTACAACGGTACAACTGAATTAACAATGTTACAAGCAGAAATGTACTTATCTCAAATATATCACCACGAGGTTCTATGATAAAGTTGGCCCAAGAACATTTTATCTTTTCCATGGGGGAAAACAGACCTCCTTTGGTATGTGAGCATTTGGTGTGTGTGCCCAAATATCCACATTGCTCTGTGCGCCACCTTCCCTTGGAGCCGACAAAACGTGTAACTGCAATGTTCTGTGTCACCTTGCAGGACGTGGAAAACCCAGAAGTGGATCCCACAGAACTATGCTGCCCAAGGCTGTAGCCTGTCGCCACCACTGTCTGTGAGACCATTAACACGGAGCTGCTGAAACCCAAGGAGCGGGGTTTTCAATACTGCTTCATTTATTGAACATTTACTGTCATTTCCTTATTGGAAATGCAGAAACAAAGATCCTGCATGTGCTGGTTCACTCCCCAAAGGCCACCACGGCCAGGGCTGGGCCAGGCCAATGCCAGGAGCCTGGAACTCCGTCCAGGCCTCCCATGGGGGCGGCGGGGGCCCGTGCAGTTGAGTCATCACCTGCTGTCGCCAAGGGCATGTATTAGCAGGAAGCTGGATTGGAAGCAGAGGAGCAGGCAACCAGGTTCTTCGGGTGGGACCCCACCTGCAGCTGAATCTGCTAGGCCAAATGCTTGCTCCTAATTTGAATTTAAAAATCCACATTAAAATACAAACTATGAAAAATTGAGCATCCAAGCTGAGATGTGATACAGGTGACACCAAATCCTGAAGACTTACTTGGGGAAAAGTCAGTGTAAAAATCTCTCATTCTGGAGCCAGCGTTGTGGCTTAGCAGGTAAGGCCACCGCCTGCACTGCCGGCATCCCATATGGGCGCCGGTTCAAGTCCTGGATGCTCCACTTCTGATCCAGCTCTCTGCTATGGCCTGGGAAAGCAGTAGAAGATGGCCCAAGTCCTTGGGCCCATGCACCCACATGGGAGACCCGGAAGAAGCTTCTGGTGCCTGTCTTTGGATCAGCGCAGCTCTGGCTGTTGCAGCCAATTGGGGAGTGAACTAGCTTATGGAAGACCTCTCACTCTCTCTCTCTCTCTCTGCCTCTTTTTCTCTCTCTGTGTAACTCTTTCAAATAAATAAATAAATCTTTTAAAAAAACCTTTCATTCTATCTCTAAAAGGTGAGATTTTAGTTTAAGTGAAACAGACTACTGAAACTGATTTCACTCTCATTTTTCCTCTTTAAACGCATAGAGGTGGCCAATGTCGTATTTCTATCACACAGACCTGCTACAGAATAAAACGCTGGACCCTTGATTACAGGCTCAAGGGGAGAGGTGAAAGCATGAGAAATCAAAGCTAGAAAACCTGATGTGTTTGAGGATCTGATTAAATGACTGTGACGGGCGGGGGAGAGCAGACAGCGGGAGCGTATCTTTAAGAGACAGCAGAGCAGACGCTGTCTCCGATTCCACAGCTGTCAACAAATCCAATTGCCCTAGTTTTTGCTGACTGTGTGTTAGAAGCTGGCTATGTCTGTTATTAAAGAAGAATGACACATGCCGAACACATGTCTTTCTAGGGTGACAAAAGAAGAGAGAGGAGGGGGTTTTTAATTGGCCTGCTCCAAACCTTCCCTCTGTTAAGAGGTTCGGGAAAGGATTACAATACACAGTTATTCCAAGCATCTGTGCCAGATCTCGTTTCAGTGGAACCAAGACAAGACAATAAAAGCGCTGGCGTTCTTCCAGCCTGCAGCAATTCTCCACAGCTGGAGACAGCCAGGACTTGAAACTCGTTTTAAAACGACAGGGAACATGCTGACGGATGAAGGGAGTGCACGTCTGGTGTAGGAGCTACGTATGCTGGAATAGTATTCAGCCTTCAAAAGGAGATCCTGCCATTTGTGACGTGATGCTGAGTGAAACAGGCCAGGGACAGAAGGAAAGACCCTGCATGACCTCACTGATATATGGAATCTTAAAAAAAAAAAGGGCTGAAAACATAGAAATGGGAGAGAATGGCTGTTACAAGGGCATGGGACGAAAGAAGATTAAGCCAAAGGGTCAACCTTCACCTTCACCCGAGCCCTGACCCCACTGCCCTCCTCCCAACCGGGGCTGGGGAGCAGGGGCACTTCCCTGGAGGGTAGGAGGTCCCCTGGAGCTGGGCATCCACCACCCCAGGGTTCACCACCTGCTTCTGCTCCAGCTGTCAGCCACTAGCACAGCTTCTGTCGTCTTGCGCTGAGGGCAAAGACTGTGCAGAGAGTGCAGAGCATGCAGGCCTGACCGCGGCCAGCTGCCCACAGCGCCAGCAACAGGCCGCCCCTCCGTGCTGTGTGCGTCTCAACCCCATCTTCAGAGCTCCAAAGCCCTTTTTTTCTGATCCCATTACAAGTTCTTTTATTACGAGTTCATGTGTTTTGAACACTAAAAATGACACAAAACTGCATTGTTTTATTTCTATGGGCAACTTCTAATCTGCAGGTCAGGTATTTAAAATTCAGTTGCTTAATAAAAAAATTACATTAAGGAAAGTTAATGAAGATAATTCAGCTAACTCGTGGACAGGAAGAACAATTTTAAGTTTTAAAATGCAAAAAATAATCCCCATTCTGTCATCCTAGGAATGACACAGGAACATATGAGTTCTATGACCCAAGGCCGGTGGCTTCCCACTGTAACCCTGAGATATTTTGGCTCAGACCTTGCAAAACTACACATTGGGAGTGGAGAGGCCACCACAGCAGGTTCCGCGGGAGTCACCAGTGACACAGCCACTCCAGCAGAGCTGTTTCTTTTGCATTAAAAAATTTATATATATTTGAAAGGCACAGTGGCAGAGAGAGAGGGGAGAGAGGGCGGGAGAGGGAGAGAGAGAGTGAGCTTCCATCCTCTGATTCACTCCCCAGATAGCCAAAAAACAGAGAGTGCTGGGCCAGGCTGAAGCCAGGAGCCAGGAATTCCACCCTGATCTCCCACGTGGGTGGCAGGCGCCCAAGCTCTTGGGCCATCTTTAGCTGCTTCCCCGAGCGCATTAGCAGGAAGTCAGATCGGAAGTGGAGCAGCCGGGACTCAAACCGGCTCCCTGATACGGGACACCAGCATTACAGACAGCAGCTGCACCTGCTGCACCATGAGGCCAACCCCCAGTAGGGCCATTTCCTACTTCCTGCTTGAGGGACCTCGACCATAGACAGCATCTCCTTTGCAGATACAACCCTCCCCCACCCCCTCGCTCCAAGTCAGTCCCCGAATTCTACAGCATTTCAGTCTCTTTCCTCTGCACAGCGGAGCGTGCTGGAATCCCCTGGGGCACAGTCTCAACCCTCTTCTTCACACCCTCCCTCCCTTCCCGCCTGGGTGATTTCATCCGTGACCATGGTGTCAATCACCACCTCCTGAACTGCAGAGTGGACAGCCTGTGCCACCTGCTCCTTAGCTCAGCAAAGGGGCCCCGCTCCCCCAGCTGCACAAGCCACTCCCAGCCTGGCCCTCCCTGTCTACCAGGCCCCCGGGGAGCCCGGCCGTCAACAGCCCTGCCAGCTCTGCACACCTGCACCCCTGCAAAGCAACCTCAGCTGAGCCTCAAGCCCGCACTCTGCTGCTCCAGCAGACCCAGCGGCACACACGCTGGCCCTCCTCCATCCAGGCACGGCCTGCAGCCACTCTGATCTTCCCACGAGGTCGGTCTGGGTCATTCTCTAGCTCGCTCTTAAAACCCTCTGATGGCTCTGCACTGCACGGAAGACAAGCACCCGCATTCTCAGCCTGGCTTGAGTTCTGCTCCTACGACCCCTGTCTAACCCCCACACCTCAACCCACATCGCTCAAACCTCTGCTCTTGGTGGTCAGGCTCAAAGGACCCCCTTTCTGCTCGCAAAACACTCTCGCCCTGTGCGTTTCCAACGGTGACTCCACCTCCACCACGTGACCACCTGAGCCCTTAACAGACCGACTTGCGCCTGCCCAAGCTCGCTAAGGGCTCCCAGAGGCTGGCACACAGCGGGCCCTAGAGGGTCTGTGCAACAAATCAGATATGAACCCAAACCCACGGAGACTGGGGCATGGATTCGTGCAGAGGGAGGAAATGAAGTACAAGAATCGACCTCCGTTTCTGGGGCTCAATCACGACACGCCTGAGACCCCTCCCTCTGCCTAGGCTCGCGCTGGACAGGCAGGAAATCACAGAGCCACACAAATGGCCGGAGGACAGGGGCCAAGAGGGGAGGGGAAGGGAGCCTTTGCAGAAAACAGAACCTCCAGGCCACAGTGGCCGCGTGTGCTCTCTGCTAGGAGCTCTCGGCTGCCACCCCTGCCAGCCTCAAAGGCAGGTGTCTACTCCCCAGGGCAAAGCTCGTGGCCCCCCTGAGGTCCTGCCCCATGTGAACCTGTCTCCACCTCGCCTCACCTCTGACTCCTAGCAACCGTCCCCTCTACTGGCACCTTCCAGTTTTTAATAAATTGCTTAAATCAGGGCTGGTGTTGTGGCACAGCCCATCAGGATTGGCAATGCTGGCATCCCACATGGGAGTGCCAAAGATCGCTCCACTTCCGATCCAGCTCCCTGCTAAGGTGCCTGGGAAGGCAGCAGGAGATGGCCCAAGTGCTAGGGCCCCTTCACCCACACAGGAGACCCAGATGGAGTTGCAGCTACTGGCTTCAGCCCAGCCCAGCCCTAGCTGTTGTGACCATTTGGGGAGTGAACCAGTGGATGGAAGATTCTCTCTCTCTCTTCCTTTTTGTAATTCTGATTTTCAAATAAATAAATCTTTTATTTTTTTTAAAAGTATCCCTCCATAATGAGCTGGTCATTCATCACAGTTTGAGAAATCCTGGTATAGATCTTGCAGGTTTTTAAATGGAACTACTCATTTGGAAAAAGCATGAGGCAGACAGTAGGCAAAGGAGACCCTGGGCTGTGGGCTCCCGACTCCCATGAGGCCAAGCGGCAGCTGTGCCCTGAGAGGCATGTGCCACTCTGTCACCTGCTCGGCCCCTGAGCTCTGTGTCTGCAGAGAGCTGCATGTCCATCCCTAGCCTCCTCCTGTGCTCCAGCCCCACAACCACAGCCGCCTTCTTTTTTTTTTTTTTAATCTTTTTATTTTTTTTTTATTTTATTATTATTTTTTAATTTTTTTTTTTTTGACAGGCAGAGTGGACAGTGAGAGAGAGAGAGACAGAGAGAAAGGTCTTCCTTTGCCGTTGGTTCACCCTCCAATGGCCGCCGCGGTCGGCGCGTTGCGGCCGGCGCACCGCGCTCATCCGATGGCAGGAGCCAGGAGCCAGGTGCTTTTCCTGGTCTCCCCATGGGGTGCAGGGCCCAAGCACCT
>CM027407.1:133998604-134038076 GCA_015711505.1 Sylvilagus bachmani
CGCCCCGACAGGGACTAGAACCCGGTGTGCCGGCGCCGCAAGGCGGAGGATTAGCCTGTTGAGCCACGGCGCCGGCCACAGCCGCCTTCTAGAAGGTTCCCTCGAGTATGTCACCAGGACCATCGCCGCTCTCCTTACTCCCTTAACCCTAAAGGCTCCCAGTGCTGTGTGCCCCCAACCTCCCTCTCCCTCCCTGCTGGCCCCCAACCTCCCTCTCCCTCCCTGCTGGTCTTACTTCTAACTCTGGTCACACCTCTTTCCCCTTCTATGGCGCAAAGTCTCAACCATTCTTTTTCTGAGCTCTTCAGTCATCAACAGACTTGGCAAACATCCATGACATAGAGACAGGAGAGTGCGCAGTGCCTCCCCCACCCCAATAGGCCCCGGCTCCCTCCCACAGCAGACACAGCCACTGCAGCAGGGGCGGGGGAGGGTGCTCCCACGTTCACTCCCCCCTCCCCAGATCCACCGTCTACACCGTCGGGAGTCTCTTGGTCTGGGGGTAGCTGGGGGTGCAGTGAGGACAGGCAGCCTTCGAACCTCATTTCCTTTCCTCTCTGCATTGGCACCTTAAACTAACCATAATGAGATTCGGGGTGGGCACTTGGCATAGCGATTAAGGCGCCGCATTCCATATGGGCACTGGGTTCTGGTCCCAGTTGCCCCTCTTCCAGGCCAGCTCTCTGCTGTGGCCCGGGAAGGCAGTGGAGGATGGCCCAGGTGCTTGGGTCCTGCACCCCATGGGAGACCAGGAGAAGCACCTGGCTCCTGGCTTCAGATTGGCGCAGCACCGGCCATGGCAGTCATTTGGGGAATGAACCAACGGAGGGGAGACCTTTCTCTCTGTCTCTCTCTCTCTCTCTCACTGTCTATAACTCTACCTGTCAAATAAATTTAAAATAAATAAATTAATTAATTTTTAAAAAATGAACATTTGGGATACCACGTCCCACATAGGAGATCCTGGGTCCAGTTTGAGTCCCAGCTCTGCCTCGGATTCTGCTATCAGTCTGTCTGCTTTTGAAATACAAGTACCAGTAGAAACGAGGGCTGACTATTCAGCCATCAGCCAGAAAGTCCTCTTCATTCACGCAGGCAGCGTGCCATAGTCCTAGGGACTTGGGGGTACTCTGCCTCTTTAAGAGGAGCCACCAGGCCGGTGCCGTGGCTCACTTGGCTAATCCTCCGCCTTGCGGCGCTGGCACCCCGGGTTCTAGTCCCGGTCGGGGCGCCGGATTCTGTCCCGGTTGCCCCTCTTCCAGGCCAGCTCTCTGCTGTGGCCCGGGAGTGCAGTGGAGGATGGCCCAGGTGCTTGGGCCCTGCACCCCATGAGGGACCAGGAGAAGCACCTGGCTCCTGGCTTCGGATCAGTGCGGTGTGCCGGCCGCAGTGGCCATTGGAGGGTGAACCAACGGCAAAAGGAAGACCTTTCTCTCTGTCTCTCTCTCTCTCTCACTGTCCACTCTGCCTGCCAAAAAAAAAAAAAAGAGGAGCCACCGAGACTTCTTCAATCTGTCAGGCTCCTCCCCTGAGGTCCGGGCAGCAGCACCCTCTGGTTTACTGACAGGGCAGGGCTGCCTCGCCTCCTGACACCTGGTCCAGTGTGGGACCTCCCTAGTCACTGGGTCACTCAGGCTCCGATCTCACCACGAAAGGAGCCCACCTCTAGAGCTGAGCCCAGGGCAAAAGCACCAGTCCCACCTGGCATGGCAGGCACGGTGCTCCCTTCTCCCAAGGGCCAGCTTCCACCAGGAGAAGCCGGACAGTGAGGCCAGGAGCCCCAGCCTCCGCCAGAGGCACACCTGCAAGGAAAGGGCTCCCCACGGCAACCCCACGCTGCTTACGCCCTCTGCCGCCCAAGCCCAACCTCCTTCTCTGTCCCTAGGCCACAAACGTGAAACCCCACGTCCTGCCATTCACAGTTTCCACTCTGGGCAAGAGCTGCCTAGCTTCTGGGTGTCACTGCTTGCCAGCATAAACAGGGATGGGACTCCGCGGGGCTGTGACAAGAGTTAAAGGACAGGACCTGCCTGCTCCTTAACACTACGTCTGCCTGGCACGAAAGAAGCACCTCCCCCATGGAGGAAAATCCATTGTGAATGCCAACAGACCCTGGATGCACACATAGGGGCCAAGTACACATCCCATAGCCAAAGGGCTCAGACAGAGATAAGAGAGGCGATTTTTTTCTTTTTAATTTTCCTCTATCTCCGTCCTAGGCTCCATGCCATCCCCTGCATCCTTCCGGTAAACCCCGCCTGACTCACCTGAGCTTCCAAGGTAGGACTCAGCCCTACGTTCTTGAAAGCTCTACCAACCCCCACCCCCACCGCCACGTCCAGGCCAAACACAGCCTGGCTCGCTGTCTGTCCACACAGCCTGGCTCGCTGTCTGTCCAGGCCTTGTTTCTGCTCCTGTCCACCTTGCCCCTCGGCTGCCAGCCTTGCCCACTCCCTCTGCAGGGCCCTCATGCTACACCACACTTCTCCAGAACCTTCCCCAGACCCCCCGGCCCAAGAACCTTCTCACGGTCCCCAGGTTCCTTTGCTACCGACTGCCGCCTCTCTGGGGAAGACTGGCTCACGATGCAGCCGTCCCAGGCTTCATTTCCTGTCTGGGAGACACCACTGCCCGTGGCCTGTTGAGCAGGAAGCTCCAACCAGTGCTCTCGTGCAATGGCTGACCACCTTCTAATGCTTTCCAGGCATAAATGTGCTTTCTCAATCAGTTCCCCAGAACATCAAGTGGTCTGCAGACAAGCGTGCAGGCTCTGTGCACGGGGTCACTCTCTGTCCTCTACAGCCCTCTGGGAGCTGAGAGAGAACAGGAAACGCACAGGGCCCCCCACGGCCCTGCTGGTCCCACCAGGCGCACAGGCTCCACGCGGACCTCTGGGACAAGGGCTGAGTCTCCGCTGTTCTCCCACGGCCTCCCGACCCTTTGTCGCGGGAGAATTCGGGCCTGGGCAAACATATCCTCCTCCCCACAAGTCTGCTGTTAACTCTGCATCTCACACATGCTATGGCCCACAAAAAATACTTCACACAGAGGCCAGCTGGCTGCAGCCAGCGGGATACAAGAGAGAGCAAGACGACGTGGTAGCTCAGACGGCATGCGACCAGCGAAGGCGCTCAGAGGAACCCTGAGCCCACAATGCAAGCAACAGGGTCACCCCGACCCCTCCGTGGAAAACCGGGAGGGAGAGGACTGCAAATTAGTCCATCATCAGCTCCTTTCACATGACAGGGACACAGATGACTTTATTTTCCCTAATTGTGGGAAATAATGAGTGCCCCTCCTCCTCCTCCTCTCCCGAGTCCTCCAGCAAAAGATTCTGCTAATTTAGAACACATGTTGGAAAAATAATATCGGCCGTGGTTCTTAAAGGCAAAAACCAAAACAAAAGAAAAAAAACCACCAATGGGTTTGCACCGAACAGCTAACAGGCGTGATGGTACAGAGACAAAATGAGATAATGACCGTCTCATCCCAAGACAAATCTACTTGTCACAGGAGCAGGAGCTGCTGTCTCACACAAAATAATGACCCAGATAAAAAGTAATGACTGCAAGTCGCAGCAGCCAGAGACTCAACTTCATTGTGGCCTGCTCGCATGGCAATTAACAAGTGTCACCACGTAAATGGAGAGGAGCCAGTCCTTAACCATTTGCAAGAAAGATACCCAAATGAGCTTCTAGTAGACCCATCCCCGAAAGCCCCCTGTGGCTGTCCACCAGTGTGACCACAGAAACTTCCCATCACCTCCCCGCGCCCCGGACCCCCCTCTGCTCTGAGCACGCACACGTAGCTGTTTTCTCTAGAAAGCATGCTCAGAACAGGAAGCGCCGAGCAGAGGGAAGGGGGCCCAGTGCCATCGTTTTGCCCCTCTCATCTTGGCCATCAGGGCTACTGGCCTGGAAACCACACCTGAGCCAGCACCAGTAACCAGAAACTCAGGACCCTTGCCCAGGCCACACCCACTGCCAGCTGGTGCAGGGCCAACCCCCACGACTTGCAGCGTGGTCTCAGGATTCCTCTGAGCACTTTCGCTGGTCACAGCAGCTCCATGCACCTGGGCTCCAAGGTGGGAATGACCCTAAGAGTCACCTTGCGCACCTGCAGACAAACTCCTGGTCAGACATCACAGTGCTGCCCTGGCTCAAGCCATTTTTATTTAAACACCAGGGGTGGGTGCGGCAGGAGCAGGATGCCATAGTGGGTTTTAAAGTGTATCATTTTTTTGTTTTTTTGACAGGCAGAGTGGACAGTGAGAGAGAGAGACAGAGAGAAAGGTCTTCCTTTGCCGTTGGTTCACCTTCCAACGGCCGCCGCGGCCGGCGCGCTGCGGCTGGCACACCGCGCTCATCTGATGGCAGGAGCCAGGTGCTTTTTCCTGGTCTCCCAGGGGGTGCAGGGCCCAAGCACTTGGGCCATCCTCCACTGCACTCCCAGGCCACAGCAGAGAGCTGGCCTGGAAGAGGGGCAACCGGGACAGAATCCGGCGCCCCGACCGGGACTAGAACCCGGTGTGCCGGCGCCGCAAGGCGGAGGATTAGCCTAGTGAGCCGCGGCGCCATAAAGCGTATCATTTTCAAAATGTTAAAGAAGAATAATTCTTTTTTTAAATATTTATTTATTTATTTGGAAGTCAGAGATACACAGAAAGAGAAGGAGAAAAAGAGGTCTTCCGTCTGCTCATTCACTCCCCAATTGGCCGTGGTGGCCGCAGCTGCATTGATCTGAAGCCAGGAGCTTCTTCCGGGTCTCCCACATGGGTGCAGGGGCCCAAGGACTTGGGCCATCTTCTACTGCTTTCCCAGGCCATAGCAGAGAGCTGCATCGGAAGAGGAGCAGGAGGCTCCTGTTTCCTGAACAGCTGACATGGGCACAGTGCAAAGCATGAGCCACGCGATGATCTGGATGGCTTAAGACAAAGGCATCAAATCACCTGTCTGTAAAAAAGCAGATCTGGGGGCTGGCGATGCTGTGCAGCGGGTCAAGCCACCGGCTGCGGTACCGGCATCCGATACAGGCACTGGCTCATGTACAGCTGTTCCTCTTCCAATCCAGCTCTCTGCTAATGGCCTAGGAAAAGCATCAGAGGATGGTACAAGTATCTGGGCTCTTGCTACCCATGTGTGAGACCCAGAAGAAGCTCCTGGCTCCTGGCTTTGGTCTGGCTCAGCCCTGGGCATTGCGGCCATCTGGGGAGCGAACCAGTGGATGGAAGAGCTCTAACTCTTTCAAATCAATAAATTAAATCTTTAACAAAAAAAAAAAAGGAGAGGATTGGCATTGTGGCATAGTAGGTTAAGCCTCCACCTGCAGCACTGACATCCCATATGGGCACTGACTGTGTCCTGGCTGCTCCTCTTCCAATCTAGCTCTCTGCTTATCGCCTGAGACAGCAGTGGAGGATGACCCAAGTCCTTGGGCCCCTGCTACCACGTGGGAGACCTGGAGGAAGCTCCTGGTTCCTGGCTTCAGTCTGGCCCAGTTCCAGCCATTGCAGCCATTTGGGGAGTGAACCAGAGTATGGAAGACCTCTCTCTCTGTTTCTCCCTCTGTCTCTCTGCCTCACAAATAGATAAATAAAATCTCAAATATCCTATGCCTCCGAATCTTAATTACAGAGCCATTTCCAAAATTATTTTCCCTCAGTATTCAGATCTGGGAGTCAATGTCCTCACTGGAGTTGACTGAAGTACTTTATCTGCAGCAATTCAAAGATGGCCCTTCTTACACAGATGTCTACATGGGTGATAAAATAAACAACCAAAGTCGTGTTCTTACATTCGTGCAAGTGTGACAAAACTACTTGCCCCCATTTCTTAAATAATGATCAGCTTGTTGCTTGTGAGCCAGCCCAGCACTTCTCCTACCCTCACCCACCCTCTCTCCTAGCTGCCCCTCTGATGCTCAGATGCCACCGGCTCCCACCTGCCTCAGGCCCTCACCTGTGCCCCTCCCTCTACCCCAGAACAGCTGCAAGGACCATGATTCCTCCTCCACTTCCTCCTCCTCCAGCCCAGACAGGCGGCACCTTGCTCCTCTGCCCCGTGTCCCTCCATCCCTGTCCATACCCCAGGGCCTGCTTCCCAGTCCTGCTCCACACCAGTGAGATTTACAAATGAACTCCCTCCTGAGCCAACAGGAGCTCAAACACTGCTCAGCCACCTCTGCAGCGCAGAGGACGCCGTTACAGCCACGAGCACCCACACAGACGACCGCGGTCCAGGAACACTTTTGTGGAGCAGAGAGCTGCCCATGCCTGGTGATGCCGTCCTCTAGCAACATCGTGGCTGCAGTGTCGCCGGCATAAATAAACCCACCACACTGCCAGTCCTCTGCAAGTGGAGCACAGACCAGGAGGCACAGTCACAGTACCTGATAACGGTAACAACCAACTCGCTTCTGGGCTATGTATTCACTACGCTTTCTGCTTTTATTTTAGGGTCTGCTCCCACCTGCTCCCACCACTTGCTGTAGGCAGCAGCCTCACACATCTCGTGCTCGCTGCGTCTCCTGATGGCCTCAGGAGGCCACCTTGCAGGGCTGACCAGCCAGCGTCGTGTTAAGTGCCTGCTACGAGGTTGCCACGGCGCTGGAATCGCCTAAGGACTCACGCATCTCAGGGCGGAACCCAGTGGCTCGGCAATGCGCGGCGGCAATGCGCGGCGGCACGCCGGAAGGCGCAGTGACGAGGTGAGGGGTGAGGGAGAACAAGACGGACGTTAGGCAACGGCCCGAGGACATTCCTCCTGCAGCCCATGTCATGCTGAAACTCAAGGGGACCCTGCAGTCAGGCACGGAAACTCACGCAGCAAGGAAGAGAAGTTCAAAACCAGACATTTCTGGGTGGAGAGGCATTCCCTACAGCCCGCAGCTTTCTGTGGTGCAACCACACACCAGCGGCCACAGGCATCTGGGTCCCGAGGTGGAAAGGCAGGGGGGCTTGTGACAACAAAGGCCCACAGCCCAAGAGAACTGCGGGATGGGGAGGGGCACCCCATGCGGAGGGGGCGTGGTCTGGTGAGGGGGTCCCAGCCGCAAGCACTGCTCCAGCCCAGAAGACAGAATCTGGGTCCCTTGGTGGGGGCACAGCGGCGCGTTCCAGGGTCAACGCCCCTGGAGCCAGGTGTGGGAGGGCTGCTCCCTGGGAGACTGACCAAGGTCTAGGTCACGGCTCCCCAGCCCCCCAGGGCGTGGCCAGCCTGCCCGAGGCCAGCTCACCTGCCCTGGGAACTCGCTCCATGTGCTCACCTTCTTAATGAACTCGGGGATGATTTTTTGGTCCGACAGGTGGTCCAAGGAAGAGCAGCAGTCTAATTCCAAGACGTAGCCTTCGTTGTGAACATCACTCTTCTGAGATCTGGAGAGACAGAGAAACACACCCACATAGGAAGACTGAAATTTTGTACACTATAACAATAAAAAAAAACTAATAATCAGTGGACATTTAATGAAGTCCTGGATTCTTCCCTGAAAGAGCTGCCAGAAAAGCATTGCTAAAAACAACGATGGTCAACAGCTCCAAGAATGGAGAGACCTACAGACAGTGATCTGGCAAAAACCTATCAAATTAAAGATACACTAAAGGCATGCTGGGAGGCAGTTCAAGTCCACATCCAGGAAGGTAGCACATGTGAGCAACGGGGTGAGGCCAAAGCCTTCAGTCCCAAGGTCAATGTCCACATGTGCGCACACAGATGGTGGGCTGCTCTTGCTGGCTCCCACCACACAGACACACAGAGCACAGCCGTGCCCATCAGAACCGGCAGGAAATGCCCCACGCAGATCTCTGGAGGACACTAACTGGTCTGGCCACATGGGTGTTAGAAATTAAAGGAGATTCCTTGGTAATCAGAGGCACTGCCGCTGCGGCAGACAGCATGTGCTCTGTAGGGACTGGAAACTCCAGACGGGGCTCCAGTTCTGCCCAGGGCTCCCACCACAGGCATCCACTCCGGGCAGCTGAGGGACAAGTAGGGCCCTCCTGCCCACCCGGAGGTCGCTCTACCAAGTAGAGATCATAAAGCTCTTCAACACACTGACTCCGAGACCTAGCCCACCAAGAGCTTCTGAATATAACTTGGCTATTTTTTTATTAAAATAATTTTAAGTGAATTTCCAGGATTCTTATACAGCGTGGGAGGCAACTTACGCTACCATGCACCACCTGGGTATGAGTCACATGAAATGGAAAAGTGAAAGAAAACTAAAGAGGATCTGGTTTTTGCAGGTGTGCGACTGTGGTTCGCGAAGCAAGCCAACATGAGCAGCTCGTTTTCAGTTTACTTTTCCCTCTAACCCATCCTGTGTTCAGAGGGAGGGTACCGAAACGTAATAGAATGCACGGACTCCCAGCCGGTCACCCCTGCAGAAATGAAGAGCCCAAGGATGCCCCAATTCTGAACCCCAGCGCTCTCGTCTCACTGCTTGCTCAGAGGCTGCACTTAGCTTCTCCTCTGCCCTCCGGGTAAAAGGCGTACAATGAGGAACCGAAGCAGAAGATCCCGAACTTTCCAAAGGAAAGACTCGGCCAAGACCCACAGTGTCGCACGCGCCAGAGTACTTCTCAAGCAAAACACAATGCACAGATGAGGTTGTACAGCAAAAGGATTTTGAAATCCAGGAAGAGGAAGAGGGTTGTTTTTTTTAAATAATACACATTTTCCACAGACTTTTCAAAGAGCCCTCGAATGCTCTGATTGGCAGGACCTTGTATTTATGTGGGTTCTCAACCACAAAGCCTGGGCCAGGGAAGGGTGAACCCCCCATCTCCTCTGAGGCATGGACGCTACCGGCAGATGGCCTACCGTCCGTCACGTAGGAACAGCCACTGAGATCTCACACGATGAGTTGGAAGCCTGTCGTGTCTTAAGTGGGTCCACCCTGGATCCACCCAGGGAACCCCTGGACGTGAACAGGGAGGTGGGCTGACCATGAGCAGCTCGGAGCCTGACGCACGAGGGTACAGGATGTGGTAACCGCCATCTCTGCTTCTGGAACGAGAAGTCCCCCACCACCACCACCAGGGCGGGTGGCTCGGGCTCGCTTCACTGCACACCCGACCCCACGACAGCTGCCCTCAAAGGAGAACAGGCACTCAACACGAACAGGCGGCGGCACGCTTCCGGCATGAACCACAGACACTTCCGCCTCGCCCCGTGGCTTCTTGGAGAAGCAAATCCATGACACGGAGGGAGCCGATGAGCAGCTAATGGGCTTTGCCTGCCTCTGGCAATTAGCTCCCCAACCTGAGAATAGCAGCTGCTGAATGATGAAGATGAGAAGAGGCAGTAAGTCCCAGAGCTGGCCAAGGGCCTGAACCTCGAAGTGCAAGCCCTGTGAGGCTGCAGGTGCTGTCTGATCCAGGTGAAGGCATAGTCGCAAAGAAACTCGTTCCCTGCCACCTACCCAACATGCAACAGCATGGAATCCAGTGCAAAGCTGACCTGCACAGCCGCCCTGGGAACTTCTGGGCTCCTCGGCTCTCAGGAGCCAGGATAAACACACCCCAACATGACCCCCTAAACACTTCCCCATCCTGGCGTTTACACTCCACCACCAGAGTGGGGCAGGATCTGTGAAGACGGCAGAGGTGACCGATGGCACCCCCTCGATGACATCACGTTCTAGGACTCCATGGGGCAGACCGGAGCGCCAGACCCCATCCTGGCTCAGAGAAGGCTTGTTAGGTTGTGAGATGGCCGCAGCGCCAGGAACTGGGGGCCGCCCCTGGACCACGGCTGCACAGAAACAAGGATCTCCATCGAATGGGCTGGCGGAGCCTGGGGGTGGATCCTCCCCAAGCCGAGCCTCTGAGGAGGCTGCAGCCCCAGCTGACGGGAGAGTGTAGAACGATGGGGCAAAGGACAGGGCAGGAAGCAGAGAGCTCCGATAAGAAGCTGGGAGATGATAAACGCAGGCTGCTTGGAGCCACTGCATCTGTCACAGTTCATCGCCCAGTAGAGAAACCTAATGCAGTTCCAAGGAGGAAGCCATGACAGGTTCACAAATGGGCTTCTCACTGGTGGCCTGCTAGCGGCAGCCTCCGGGGGCCTGGGAGCCAGGCCATCCAGGAAGAAGTCTCCAAGAAGAGCCCCCGGGCCTGGCCATCTAGGGCCCTAGGAGGAGGAAGAAGGTAGTCCACTCTCCACCAAGTGGCTCCGGAAGCAGCAGTCACCTGGGACTCCCAGCTGAGCAGCGCCGGTCACCCTCCTTGGGGGGTGGGGGATGGGCAGACATCAGCATTTCCCAAAAGGCTGAGTCACTGCATCCCTCTGGGAAAGGATGTGGGAAACCACCGAACTTCCCCGGCACTGAAGCCCAAGCTGGCTTCCCCTCCTGGAAGGAACAGAGGGAGCGGGTCAGACAGCAAGAGAAGAGAGGAGTAGAACGCACTGCTGGCGGTGCAGGAGAGCCCGCCGGCCACCTTGGGAGGGAATTACAGTCAAAGGCTCCCATCCAGCAAAGCACTCCTAGAAAACACGACTAACAATGCAACGCGCTTCCCCACGGCTCTCTGTGCCCAACTCATAAACTCCACTGGCTTTACTGCGCCTACAGGCTGGGTTCTAGGACTCACCAGAGGCAAGTCACTTACCAGCCATAAGCCTCTGGGGTATTTACTTAAAGGCTGGCTTCGGTTTCTCGCAGTGTTTAGTGGGAGTATTCCGTGGAGCAATCTCTTAGCATCAATCCAAGGATGAAACAAGACAAAAATGTGCAAAGCCCTCGGAACAGGCAATGGCACAAGATCCTGCCCGGTATTACTCACTGCTGACGAGTTATTATCTACAGTGTGTCCTCCCCTTCTCCTCGGCACTGTCACAGTTCACAGGGACTCACTTGAGGAGATGCACTGACCACACTCCCACTGTGTCACATACTGTGTGTTAGCACCACAGACAGAGGGACAACCTCTGCCCTGGTGAATGAACCATCTAGCAGAGGGAGAAAGACATCAGCACACACAAGCGATGGTGTCCGTGCAAAGTAAAAACAGAGTGAGGAGAACCAGGAGTGTGCAGAAGACAGGTGCTCAGGCTGGCCTCCTTGAGGAGCTGCAATGTGGGATGAAGATGTGTAGAAGATGAGGGGGTGGGCGATGGAAACAACCAGACAGAGGGAACTCATGCCAAGGCCCTGTGGTCAGAGCTCAGTGAAGGAGGGGAGAGAGGGAGAGGGAGAGGGAGAGAGAGACAGAGACAGAGACAGAGACAGAGAAAGAGATGAGAGAGGCCGACTATAGGCAACCAGGTAACAGCAGATTGTTTTATTTAATATGACAGGGGAAGTCCTCCTTGAGTGGCATTGCAGAGACAAATGACAAAATCTGATTCGTTTTAAAAGGACCCTCTGGCTGTAGGGGCAGCAGAGACCACCTCAGAGGGGCAGGCGGGGATGACAGTGGCCCGAGTGGGTTGCTCACAGTGTCTGGCTATGTTTCCAAGGCTGAGCCTTCAAGGTTTTCCGTGGGAACTGGCAGGAGGATGAGAAAGGAAGAGAGCAGGTGAGGATGACCCCAAAGATCTTACCCTGGCCACACCCATGCTGGGGAAAGCTTGTGTGGTGCAAGCTTCGGGGAACCAGAGTGAATTCCTGTTCAGATGAGCTGAACTTGACACATGCAGGACACATCCAAGGGGGAACGTCTGGTGGACAGAGGAATATAGACTCGGGGCCGGGCTGCAGGGAAGGGCACCCGAGATGCACATCTGAGAGTCGCTGGCTTCCGGATGGTATTAAACCCCAAGACCTGACGGGACCTCCGCTCACACAGAGGTAGAGGGGTACAGGGCTGAGCTTGGGGGCCTCCACTGCAGAGAGACTGGGAAGAAACCTGGGGAAGAAGGAAGCAAATCCACAGGGCGTGCTGCCTGAGCCCAGAAGCCTCTCCGGGGAGAACGGGAGCCGCCCAGCCACCGGCTCTAACCAATAGGCAGCACGCAGGCAGGTCCCCTCCTCTCCAGTGTACCTGGCTTCCTGGAATCCCGAGAGGAAACTGATTTAGCCCACACCATCAAACAGGTGTGATGCGGTCTTGTTTATCTCTACTGTGTGATAACCCTGTTCAATCAGCACATTGTCCAAGAAATGTGTTAGTTTGCATTCAGAATACCTTGGTTCCCTTAAAAAAAAAAAAAAAAAAGAGAGAGATCCTCATGCTGCCTAGTCATTTTCCAGAAACAGCCTAGGGAAAATTGACTAAAAGAGCTCTGTCTAAGCCAGCTCCTATTTGGGGCCCCCATTTTTGGACAGCACTGGAGAGCTGAAGGGTCCCCACCCCCAAGCATTCCTGAGGGGACTTTTGGAAATGAAGTGGGAACGAAAGGATGTTACTGAGCAGAGAGGTGACGCCCTGAAAACCAAGCATGAAAAAGACAAGAGGAATCCAAGATCTCAGAGTGGCCAACGGAGCCAGCAAGACGCACAACCATAGCAGGTCTCACTGCTGGGGACAAAGGAAGAGCAGGCGACACATCGGAGCCCAGGCAAGCTTCAACAAAAAAAAATCAGAGCTCAAGTGACAGGGTCTCCACCACCCAGGTCGGAGAACAGAATTGAGTGCCCAGCGCTGGCTTCAACCTGGCCCAGTCTCAGCCACTGTAGGCACCTGAGGAACGAACCAGCCAATGGGGATGCAGATTCTGTCTCTCCCTCTCCCTCCCTAAAATTTAAAACAAAAGTCTTTACAAAGCCATCCCAACATGCCCGTGACAACAAAATGCAGTATGGATCCTGGGACCTGGAAGAAACATTACTAGGAAAACTGGCAAAATCCCAATAAAATCTGCCATTTAAGGAACAGTTTAAGGAACACGCCTTGGTCGGTCTCTTAGTTTGACAAATGTACTACTGACAACCTGAGACATTAACGGTGATGGAAACCTGGCAACGGGCACAAGAGAACCCACTGTAACATCTTCATAATTCTCCTGTTAAATCTAAAATCATTCCTGGGCCAGGTGCGTCGTATCTGTTTCTATTCTAGAGACGTTCCTTGGAAGGTAGCTGAAACAATCTATGGGAAAAGTCATGTAGAGCCAAGAAATGCAGACTCCTGTGCCCTCGGGACACCTGTACAGGAACCTTCTAGAACAAGGGCCAGGGAAGAAGGAAATGGAAGGAGGGACTCTGTGCTTCCCTTACTGAGCTACACTGAAAAGTCCTTTCAATCTCTCACTTTTCTCACTCCTTTCTATTTTCTGTTGCGGCAAAACACACATCATTCAGCCTGACCAAAGCGTCCGATTCAGCGTCACAGTGTCACACAGCCACCATCGCCATCCGTGTCTAGAACTTCTGCCTCACCCTGCGCCGGGCACGTTCCTTTGACACTACTAAGACCTGGGCCAAATCGGAACTAACACGGGGAAAGATTTGAGAAATCCTGGCCAACACACACGGAACAGTCGTTCGGGACATGGAGGATCTGTGCACAGATCTTTTCTCACCACAAGGCGGGGGCAAGGTGTCCTTGTGCCTGCGAGCAGAAGTCCCATCGTGTTCGCGCACCTGGCCGCAGAGGCCAGGGAGCGTCATGAGGAGGGAGAGACCACCTGCAGCGCGCTGTGTGGCCCTCGCCGCTCACACACGGACAGCAACTGCAGTAGAAACAGCAGACTCCAAGGCTCCCAGACGCCACCCCCACATGTCTGGCACCTGTGCCGAGGTGGGTATGGTCTCCCAGGCAGCCAGGGGGCAGAGGGCCAAAGCTACGGCTGCCAGCTCAAAACCCACAGGAGTGTTCACCCAATTACACACTCATGGCACTCTGCTGTCAAATGAGAGCTACAAGAGTGTGCAGCAGGAGTGGGGGCCACCTCGCCCATTTCCCTTCGCGCAGGTGCACATTCTGAGAGCAACACGATTACCCCAACAACCTGGTCTCTGCGGGGAGCGCAGCCACGGTGCAGGAGCTGGGATGCACCGCACGGGGGCGTCACTGCGGTGCGGGCGAGACCACAGGGGTGGTGGAAACAGTGGGACACTCTGCCCTTTTCATACCCACCACCATGAGGAATCCCAGGCCAGAGGTAGCCAAACCTCCTAATCTTTCCAAAGAAGTCATTGAATCAGGGCTGGCATTATGGCGAAACAGATAAGCCGCCTGCATCCTATACTAGCGCTAGTTCAAGTCCTGGCTGCTCCGCTTCCAATCCAGCTCCCTTTAGGCCCCTGCCACCCACGTGGGAGACTCAGATGGAGTTCTAGGCTCCTGGTTTCAGCCTGCTCCAGCTCCAGTCATTGCAGCTGTCTGGAAAGTAAACTAGCAGCTGGAAGGACCTCCTCCCCCCCCCCACCCACACACACACACACCCCCGCTGTCATTCTGCCTTTCAAATAAACAAATACTTTATTTTTAAGATTTTACTTATTTATTTGAAAGTCAGAGTTACACACAGAGAGAAGGAGAGGCAGAGAGAGAATAGGGGGGGGGGGTCTTCCTCTCCAATTGGCCGCAACAGCCGGAGTGGTGCTGATCCGAAGCCAGGAGCTTCTTCCATGTCTCCTTCACAGGTGCAGGGGTCCAAGGACTTGGGCCATCTTTTACTGCTTTCCCAGGCCATAGCAGAGAGCTGGATCAGAAGTGGAGCAGCCGGGACATGAACCAGTGCCCATATGGGATGCCAGCACTACAGGCAGCAGCTTTACCCGCTATGCCACGGCACCGGCCCCATGAATACACTTTTTTAAAAGGAAGCCATTAAATGTTTTTATGTTAGTCATAGCTGCCAAATTTTCAAACACTGCTTTTATTTATCTATTTTATTTATTTATTTAGGAGGCAGAGAGAAAGACAGGCATGACTCTCATTTGCTGGTTCACTCCCCAGCAGCCAGGGGATAGACCAAAGCAGTTCTTCCACGCGGGTGGCAGGGACAGAACTCCCGGAGTCACCACCCACCGCCTCCCCGGATGCAGACATTAGCAGGAAGCTGGGGTCAGAAGCAGAGCCGAGGCTCAAGCCCAGGCGCTCTGATACGGAATGCAGGTGCCCCAAGAGCTGTATCAGCCACCACGCCAAATGCCCACCCCCAGAATTCAGCACTGGGAGGATCAACGTTTTGGGGACTGAAGCTGCACTAGCCTCTGGGCCACATCCACAACACTCCAGCAGGAGTTGCATTAGGCTGAATGCCAAGGACGGAGAAGAGGGAAGCCAGCACCCCACCATGTGACCATCCAAATGACGAAGGCATCAACCCAACACAGACATGGCGGGGGACCACGGTGGCACTGCCCCTGCCAGCGGCTCCCCACTGAGAACGAGTTGGCCACTGCCTTCACAAGCCCCTGCCTCTGCACTCAAGTGGCTGGGCCAGCGAGAACCCTTTGTGAAGCCAGGGAAAGCTCAGATTTGCGTGTAAATAGTGTTACAGTGAGTGTGTGGAACATGCAGAATTGTCTCCGGCAGGAGGGTCAAGCCCTGATGATGTGCCAAGAAGTCAGCTGGACACACACTGGGGTCTTGTGCGTGGATCTAAAACGAGGTCACTAAAAAATAAACGCCTGTCGTAAAGCTATTATAAACTATACTTTTAAATACTAAGCGTGTGACCAAAAACTATGATACACATTACATTTAAATAATAAACACGGACTAGATCTCACGTCAACTCATAAATCCCTTCGACGGCTTCAAAGACCATGGGTTTAAACAATGTCTTCTTTTTCCCAGGACACTGAGCATGGTTTAAACTTGAGTTATGAAAAGAAAGGAGAGAGAACGGGCAGATCAATCAACAGGGTTATTTCTGCTTCCTTTAGAAAGAACCGAAAGAAATGGTGACAAACACAGACTCAGATTACTAGGCACTTCTCCAACCAGAGGAAAAAAAATACTAAATGTCAGCTGACAGAAACACATTTTCTATCTCTGGGAAACAGGAAGAAATTTTGAGGATTTTTTTTTTTAATCCTCCAAAGCAACACCAGTTTCAAGTGGAATAGACAGGATTTTTTTTTTAAGGAGTAGTAGGGGAAAAAAATGAACACTCCAGGGCTGAAAAAATGATTTATCCATGAAAGAAAAGGAGGCTTCCTCGAGTCCCATTAGCTCACAGATAACTACCAACCACACAGAGATTTGTTTATTTTTAGAACACTTTGATTTAATAAATATAAATTTCATAGGTACAGCTTTTGAAACAGAGTGGTAGATTCCTTTATTCATCTGTTCATCTCCTGCTAGACCACAGGCACATAAGGAATTGAAGGCACTGACTTAGGCCTTGCCCTCAAGAAACGTATGGTCTACACAAGGAGCTAAACCACACACACAGAAGTGAGCAAGAGTTCAGTTATTTCTGATGTCACGGAGCAGAGAACTTTCTTTTTTTAAGATTTATTTACTTCTTTGAGAAGCAGAGTTACAGAGAGAGAGAGAGACAGAGAGAGAGGTGTTCCAACCACTGGTTCATTCCCCAAATGGCTGCAACAGCAGAGCTGGGCCAATCTAAAGCCAGGAGCCAGGAGCTTCTTCTGGGTCTCTCATGTGGGTGGCAGGGGCCCTAGCACTTGGGCCGTCTTCTACTGCTTTCCCAGGCCATCGGCAGGGGGCTGTGTCAGAAGTAGAGCATCCAGGACCCAAACCAGCACCCATATGGGGTGCGGGCACCATAGGCGAGGCTTAGCCTACTACACCACAGTGCAGACCCCAATCAGAGAACTTTTTAAAATGCAAGGATCACCGAGCCAAGTCTTTGGAGTGGTATGAAAATTAGTCCTGAGACACTGCAGAACAAGACAGTGTAGGCAGGAAGAACAAGTATCAGCAGAGACCCGGATGGAAGACAGCATGAGTCCTTTGATGGACATGATACACTGGTCAGTTTGGCAAAAGGTGTGTAAAGGTGAAGGTGAGCAGTGATCCGGAGCCTGAGGCTGGTGCGGACCAACTCACCGCCAGGTGCACCTGCGCCGCAGGGCTCGGCAATGGCTGCAACAGAGCAGCAGGAAACAAGTCCCGCCCGAAGGCAAGGACGGGATTCCCTGTAATTCCGATGAGAAGGGGAGTCTTGGACAGAGTACGTGGTACTGGGACACGGAGATCAGAGGACGAAGCAGGGGCGCTCACCGAAGGTAGAAAGAGGAGAGCAGAAAGAGCGGAGTTAAGTGACTGCAGGAGAGGGTGGATGAGCCAGAGGTTTTCTGTATTTCTTGTCTGGTGACTGTATGGCTGCGGGGAGGGAACAAAGCTTCCCAAATAGCTTTCAGAAATGGGGGGAGACTTCCCCTAATTTTTATGTCTGTTCTTTGCAAAATGAACCGAATCTTCAAAAAATAAACTGAGGTGGCTGGAGTTCTAAGTTTTTCCTAATAGTGGAGCTTAAGAGACACTTGCAAGGGGCCAGCACTGTGGCACGGGTTAAGCTGCTGCCTGGGACCCCAGCAGAGGAAGATGGCCAATGTGGGAGACCTGGACGGAGCTCCAGGCTCCTGCCTTCAGCCTGGCCTGGCCCAACCCCGGCTGTTGCAGCCATCTGGGGAGTGAACCAGTGAGTGGGAGATCTCTCTCTCTCTCTCTCACCTCCTCTCCCTCTCTCTCTGTAACTGCGCTTTTCAAATAAAGTAAGTCTTAAAAAGGAAAAGACATACTTGAGAACAAAGTATTTTCCTGAATCGTGAAACCAAAGCACCTTGGGGAGTTCTGAAATACAGAGGAGGAGAATCAGCCCCCGAGAATCAGCCCCTGCTCTGCCCAATCTCTTGATTTTCCCTTCCTCTCCTACCAACAGAGATTCACCACTTGTGTTGAAAAAGGCCTGGTGCCTCCAAGAACATTCTGGAAATGACGACAAGATCTGTGCAAATGATACTCCCACTACACACCCTGGCGGGGGGCGGGGGGCTGTGCACTGCCAGGTGGGGGCACGTCACTTGTTCTAGCGAAATCTGGCCACATCCTGTCTCCATGCTTACAGTTAGGCCCTGCTCTCTGGGAGCTAAGTCGCCAGTTACTGAGCGCTGTGAGGATTCACCGCTAAATTTCAAAGGCCCAGAGAGAAACAACAAACTTGACTTCAGTGCTGGGAAAGAATTCCAACCCCAGGCTACAGAAAAGTGGAGAGCAGCCCCCAGGAGCAGGACCGGGGTGGGGGTGGAGGCAGTTCTTCCTCTAGAATAATCTTTGCACAAGACTCCTCTTGACTTTGAAAGATGTAGCATGAACTGATGTTGTTCATAACGCACAACTGGCAATACATGATCACAACAGGATGCCGAACAAACTCAGATCTGCCTGCCAGGGACAGGGTTCCTATCGGTGAACAAAAGCGACAATGACAGCGCTGCACTAATAGGCTGCGTGAGACTCCTGTGGGCTGTGACCAAATGAGGGGCAGGAAGCCTCTTCACCCAAACTTAGTGCCTGTTTTCCAAAGTAAAGTTTGCTTAACGTTTCCTCCTGTTCTAGACTGTCTGGGGATTTTCAATCTTTGCCCTTTAAGCTTTAAATAATAAAAATGCTCTCTATCTGCACGGTTCAATAACGTAGCTACCACCCACATTTTGCAAATGATTATACCGAACTATGGTTTGCGCAGTGGAGGGATTGAATTTTGTATTTTCATTATTTTAAATTTAAATGGCTAGTGGCTATGTATAGGAAAACACAGCATACCTCTGGTCTCAAACTTTATTTCTAAGATTTATTTTATTTATTTGAAAGGCAGAGTGACATAGAGAGAGGAGAGACAGAGAAAGACCTTCCACCTGCTGGTTTACTTCCCAATGACCAAGGCTAGGGGCCAGGCCAAAGTCAGGAGCCCAGAACTCCATCCAGGTCTCCACGTGGGTGCAGGAGCCCAAGGACTTGGGCCATCTTCTGCTGCTTTCCCAGGTGCATTAGAAGGGAGCTGGGTTGTAAGAGGAGCAGTCAGGACTTAACCCAGTGCTCCAATATTGGATTACTGGTGTTGCAAGTGGTGGCTTAACCGGCTCACTGTAATACCAGCCCTGAGTTCTCAAATTTCAATGTGCACACAAATGGGGACGCTGTTGAATCACGGATTCTGATTCTGAGTGGGGCCTGAGCGTCTGCAGTAGAGAGAGCACATGGTCTGAGCAGCAAGGCTCTAACTGCTTCGGGAGTGACCCGTGTGACCCAGAGGCTGTGTGGCTCAATGGTCTCCAGAATGATCCGATCACACCCCCAAGTCTCCTTGATAATTCCAAATGTCTTCAAACCAGGTCGAAACTGGCAGGCACTGAAGGTTAATGCTCATACCCTTCCTAACAGTGAGTCTGCAACTCTTGCCAACAGTGAGCCTGGTGTGGCTTTTGGGGGTGCAGAGGAGAAGGGAGAGAGGGGAGAGAAGCAGAGAAGGGTTTTACTGCCATGTGACTGGTATTCTCAATCTGCAATCACTTCACAGGAATCTTTTTAAAGTCCTAAGTTTAGAGGGCAGTGTTGTGGTGTAGCGGGTAAAGCCACAGCCTGCGATGCCGGCATCCCATACAGGTGCTGGTTTGGGACCCAACTGCTCCACTTCTGACCCAGCTCCCTGGTGATGCTCCTAGGGAAGCAGCAGAGGATCGGCCAAGTGCTCAGGCTCCTGCATCCATGTGGGAGACAGAGAAGCAGCTCAGGGCTCCTGGCTTCAGCTTGGCATAGCCCCAGCTACTGGGGAGTGAACCAACAGATGCAAGATCAATCTCTCTCTCTCTTTCTCTTCTCCCCCTCCCTCCCTCCCTCTGCCAAATAAAAATAATGATGATAATAATAATAATAAAGTCTTAAGCCTATTTCATGAGGGCAACTTTCATTTAAACTGCTTATTAGCCACAAATCCATTTTGCTGAGATCTGGACTGAAAGTGTTCCTCTATACCCAGCGCGCGCGCACACACACACGCACACACGTGTGCACACACGCACACACACCCCCACACACCCCCACACACATGCACACACGCACACAGTCCTCCCCCTTCCCGGCACAGCACCAGGGACCTCTGACAGACACACCAAGCCCAGACACCGCCTTCAACCTGACTGTTAGGTATCAGCAGCCCTCTCTTCCTCCTGATTTTCCACACCAGTAAACAAGCATCTAAGACACTGAGGCCGTCTGCCCCGCTCCGGTAACCGCCAGCCCAGCAGAAGACATAATTTCAGGAAGATGATGAAGCTCTAAAACAAAGCCTACTTCCAGCAGTAACACTGAACTTCATGTTCTTGAAAAACACAAGGTGGGAGTTCTCAAGGTAGCACGCTGACGGAGTTACACGATCCACAGGTTTTACTGGGAACTGGAGAAAATGACTTTAAACTTGACATGGGGGGAAAAAGTCAACGGACAAAAGTTGCCAAGATCCTGAAAAAGAATGGCGCCTACCTACTGGACATTAACAGACACTACAAGCTCACTGTAACAAAAAAACTGTGGCATTAGCGCCAAAACCAGCACAGAGGTGCAAAGTGAGGCCAATGTGATCAATGCTATCAGCAAAGGCGACAATCCAGAAGAAAGTAAAGCTAAGCCCCCTACCTCACGCCATAACTCTAACTCAGCATTCTTGAGTAGCGGCAGTTTTGCCCATCAGCAACACTGGGCAATGTCTGGAGACACTTTTGACTGTGACCACCGTGGGGATGTCGAGGGAGGCTGCTCAGGGCCCAACAGCGCACAGGATGGTCCCACGCACAATTTTCTAGCCACAAATGCCAACAGTGCCACGACTGTGAAATTCGACCCCAGCCCCGACCTTAACCCACCCCTAATGGTTAAAAACTCAGTGAGGAAAGGCATTGGATGAGATCGGGGGCATCCAGGGTGGTCTGGCCATAGACAAGGAAAGCCGACCTAGGCTGATGTGAACTCTGGTCCCTCCACTCAGGACACGGGTGGACTCTGACCTGGCCGAGCACCCCTCTGGGGCTCCTGTGTCTTCTTTGTGCCTTCCAGGAATAAAGATAAGTTGCAACAGGAAGCAAGGAGCAAAGAGTGGAGCCAGCCACAACAATAAATAAATGATAGCTATTACGGCCATTCAGACGATAAATCATGCGAAGAAATGCCTGCAAACACATAAATGTTCTTCCCCAAAAAACTGCGCTTTTTTTTTTCCCGATAAGATCCAAGTTGCCTGACAGAGCAATTTTGGGAACTTGGGCTGTAGAAATTTGAGTGGGAAAAGTGCCAGGACACAACCCGGTAGTTCTAAATCCTGGTAGTACAGGGACTGGGTTCACCTCATTCTCTGTGACAAAGGCTACTACTGAACACGTTCAGTTTGATTTGCTTTTCAGAAAATACTGCATGAACAGCCCCAGGATCGTGATCTGCAAACAACGGCTGAGAGCAGAAACGGACACGTCCCCGCCAGCCTGCTCGGTGGAGTCATCCGGGAAGCTCCGACAGGTCTGCTGAGGTCTGCAGTGGCAGCTCCGGGTCCTGAATCCAGCTCGGGGATGAGCCAGGCCTGGGAGCCACAGCCTAGCCACGGGGCCACAGGATTCTGCCACTCCCCAGGAGTCTCTGAGCACACTTCCGAATAAGCTCCGAGAGCCATGAACCGGGAGTCACTGCTGTTCTGTGCTCTGGGTCTCCAGAGGAGACTGAGGCTCTACACCCGCTGAGCCACCCCCACCCCGGCACCGAGCAGCCATTAACTACTGCAGCCTCACGTTGCTGGGAAATGAAATGCGAAGTGGAGGCTGGGGGGAAGAAAAGGCCCCCTTCAGCTACAAAATCCTCTAAAACCTCCTCTGAACACGTAATCATGTTTGCAACAAATATTAACCAAAACAACCATCACGAGGACACGATGAGAATTAATTACGATACTTCACACATGCAGGCCCTCAGAAAACAGGTGCTATGTGAATATGAGTTAGGAATTTGGTTTTTAAAGTCTTTGTAACCATCATTAAGTTCCAACTCCCGGTTGATGAATAGGAAGCAAATGAAATGATAAATTTCACTAAATCATATTTATAGCATTTACCTCTGGGTAAAATGGTCCCATTTTTCAACCATTTAAAATATTACAGAAAACAGTTGGATAGATTATAATCATTACATCCAAGCCTCACGAACACTTAAATCACTAATAACGGACTCAATGTGCATCTGAAAGTCACCGATCACCTGCTTCCACATTCAGACCTAAAGACGTGAAATTCAATTAGTACCAGTCTGTTCCAGGACTCAGCACTGGAAATGCCCACTTATATCTATCTATCTCTGCTTGGAAAATATTCACAATCTGCCGATTGACAAGCACAAGACAAACAAGCGCCTGCCAGGAAGATGGAACATGAGTTCTGAAATCTAATCCGGGGCAAACACATAAATATAAAACCTAACTCTTCATGAAAATCATTCATAACTCAATTACCTATACTATGTGCCCACTGCACTCCCGACCACACCTCAGCCTCCCCACAGTCCACCTGCAGTGCCACTAAAGCAAGCTTCTCAGCTTCTCAGGGAGCCAAGATGTCTTTCAAGGATGTCTGGGCACCTCTATTTATTTTACTTAAAAACCAACACAGCAGCAGTCCCATCCATGCTAACACCAACAGGCAATTTCAAAGAAATGGGGTGTCTGCACCTCTGTAATAGGAGTGCCACTCGCACTTCTCCGCCACCTCAAAGTATTTCTGGGAAAAGACTGGAAATCACTCGTATGCTAAATCTGTCTCCCGAGGGGAGACAAGAGATAAAACTGCAGAACACAGAGTGGGAAGAGACGCAGGCAATGCCTCTGCTGTCCCCCCCACGGGACGTAGGCTGACGCACCGCAGGAAGGCAGCAAGAGAGAGGAGGTGAGTCACTGAGGGGTGTGGGTTGGAAAAAAAAATCTCTTCCCCCCAGAGAGCGTGGCAATGGCACATTAGATTGGGAAGTGCAAACACAGTAATTAACAGTGCATCCTAAAACTTCCACACACCAGAAACGCATCCCTCCACTGCGCCGCAGGAAAACAGGAGCAAGAGATTAAAGTAGTGTTGTCGTGCTGGACAGCTCCTCAGGGGGCGGCGGCAGCGGCCCTGGGGCGCTAATCAGGCTCCCCACACCCCTCAGGAAGCAGAGAACACCTAGGAAAGACGACCCACCCCACACCCGACAGGAGCCAGGCCCTTCCCTTTTCTGAATCTGAAATAATGACCTCCATGCTACACACACTTTCCTACCCTCCGCTGTGAGAATCCACCTCCCTCCACATCTGCTCTCTGAGTGTCAGCCCTGCTGCCAATCACGACGCCTGCGCCCCTCCAGGGCTGCCCGCCTGCCCGCCTCCCGAGTGCCAGCGGTTTCTAGGCCACACCCCGGCAGGCACTACACCCCTGAGTATTTCACTTAATTATGAAACCTCTTTCCAGAAGCCCTGCAGTTCTACCATGACTCAAAGTAATTGGTAAAAATTAGACAGAAAGAGACATGAGCCCATTTAAAGAGGGCGCTTTCAACTATAATTTTGAAAAGAATTTTCTTTTTAGTTCCAATATAATTTTGTTCTTGCCCAAGCTCTGCCCTTTTCAAATGCCAAAGAAAATGTTCGTGGTAGCTTGTGCGCCATAAGAAAGGCACGGTAATGCATGTGTCCTTAAAGCCCGCAGACTGTCTCTTCTCGCAAAGCCATGCTTTGGCTGATTCTTACAAAGAGAAAGTGAAAAACAACGTACATCCACTCTTGTGGGCCAATCGCTGTCATTTTGGTGGGGAAGGAGCCCAGCATGTGTGTGTGTGTGTGTGTCTGTTCTGTTACTTGTGCTGTGTGGCTGCATTATCAACATGTACTTCTGGAACTGGTAAATACATAAACCCAGAACAGACTCAGCTCCTGATAAATTGATGGTCCTCTGGTGAACAACTGTAGCAAAATTCCAGGACATGGTTTTATAAGTGAAAAACCCACTCAGGGTAGGGAATGGGAATCCTAAGACGAACAATGATTCAGCAAGGGAGCAGGAGGTGTGCAGAGCCACAAAACTCAGTAACAGTAGAGTCCCGGGCATCCAGCAAGCTTCAACCGGAAACACCAGGGGCTGCAAGATGGTAGCCTGTGACACAGGCTGGAGATATACAATGCTATGTTGGAAAAGTGAGACAACATTTTAAAAAGAGAAATCCTGACATAAAAACCCATATTCCTGGATTTCCTTGGGGAAAAAAAGTACATGACCTGGCAACATCAGAGTAGAGCTAACACACCAAGCTCCCCGATTCCCCACTCAGCGAGCCCGGCCCCCGGAGGCCTGGGATTTTGCAAGTCCTGTCTCAGAATAAAGGCAGAGTCTTCAGGACGCCAGGTCACAGGCGGAAGGAGAATGGGTAGCAGCTGAGCATTCTGGGAGCTGGTCTCCTGGAAAACAGCCCAAAGTCAAAAAACCCAGGCCAGCATTTGGCACAATGCTTAGGTACTGCTTAGGACGCCTGCATCCTATATTAGAACTCAAGGTTCAGGGCTGGCATCCCATGTGGGCGCCAGTTCAAGACCCGGATGCTCCACTTCCGATCCCACTCTCAGCTATGGCCTGGGAAAGCAGTGGAGGATGGCCTGCCCCTGCACCCACATGGGATACCCAGAAGAAGCTCCTGGCTTCAGATCGGTGCAACTCCGGCTGTTGCAGCCAATTGGGGAGTGAACTATCGGATGGAAGACCTCTCTCCCTCTCTTTCTTTTCTCTCTTCCCCCACCTCTCCTCTCTCTGTGTAACTCTGACTTTCAAAAAAATAAATAAATCTTAAAAAAAAAAAAAGGAATGCAAGGTGCGAGTCCCAGCTCCTCTGATCTCAACCCAGCCTTCTGCTCATGCACACCTGGAAGGCAGTGGGGACTGACTCAAGTACTTGGGTCCCTGCCACCCATATGGGAGATTGGATGGAGTTTCTTGTTCCTGGCTGCAGCCTGGCCCAGCTCCGGCTGTTGCCAGCATTTGGGGAGTGAACCACCACGCTTGATCTTCCAAATAAAAAATGGTCTTTTTTTGGTCTTCCAAAGAAAAAATGAAAATAAATAGATTTTAAAAAGAAGAAGTCCAAGCACCTGTCTCTCCACATCCCTTGACGCTGGGTGCTGACTCATCCTGCGGTCTGCGAGCTCATCTACACTGGGGAGCACAGCTTGCTGACTGCTGATGTCACCCAGGGGGCCTAGGGGGCCCCCGGCCTTCAAACACACGGTCAGCCTGGAACACAGCACCTCTTCTAAGAATCCCGGACGAAACTGGTATATGTAGCATGAGGTCCTCAGTGGCGCCCTCAAGTCAGCAGACAGAGCAGTGGGCCCTGCCCTCCTGGGCACGCCGCAGTGGCTGATGGTCTCCAGTCCCCCCCAGTCTCACCTCCAGGTCCAGGTCCCCCGGCCTCCTGTGCCTGTTGCCCCACTCCCTCCCTCTGGGCTCTGTGCTGCCCTCCTTTCCTGCACACCACGTTCTGCTCTCCAGACCCCCAGGGAGGCCTTTCCCACGACTTCTCTCCCTCTGAATCTACCTACCACCCCAGACCTGCAGCCCAGGAGAGCCACCGGGCCTCCGAAACAAGACAGACGGAAACCAGGCCTTCAGACCCGCTGAGCAGGAGCGCCGTCTCTGCACAGAGTTCCAGGGACCAAAGGGCCCCTCAGAGTCCTCTTTGCTTAGGGAAAACACAAGTGTGTCTTAGAGAACCACAGAAGAGGGAAGCTGACCACGGAAAATGGGACCAGCTCCTCCACCCCACAGATGTGCCCACGTGGGCTCCTGTTTTCTCCGTCTCGGGCCCCACCAAAGCCTCTCTAGGTGGAAGCATCTCGCGCCCCAGCTGTAGTTCTAACAGACACTCCTTGCAAAGCCAAGCCAGCCCAGCTCCAGCGAGGGTCTGGTGCTGGACACAGAATCAGATCCAGCCGTGGGGGCAACACACGCATCCCATGGGTGTTCAAAAACACTCGGCTAGAGGCTGAGATGCTACTTAGAATGCTCCATTCCATATCGGAGGGCCTGAGCTGAAGTCCCGGCTCCACTTCCTGTTCCAGCTTCCTGCACCCTGGGAGGCAGCTGGTGACGCTCAAGTACTTGGGTATTGACATCTACACGGTGGACTCCTGGCTTCTGTCCGGCCCAAACTGGGCTGGTGTAGGCATTTGGGGAGTGGACCAGTGGACGGAAGATCTCTGTGTCCATCTGTCTCCATCTCTCTTTCTACCTTTCAAATAAATGTTACCCAACCCCACCTCCCCTCCTCACAAAAAAAAAAAAAAGATTTTCAAGGGCAATGTGACTCTGTGTCTTTCATACCTCACACGGGAGTGGAGAATCTCACCACGTAGTGTGTTTCTACTGCTGCAGCCCAGCACCCGAGACGGGGCATGACTCTGAAGGCCGGCAAGGGGCGGCCTGTGTGCTGCAGTGAGCACGTGCAAGATGGAGAAAATGGGCCAAACTCACCCTTTCGATCAGGAACCCTCTCCCGCCATTACTGATACCCTCTTGCAATAACTAGCCCATTCCTGCAATAACTAGTCCTCTCCCACGGTAACTAACCCTCTCCCATGGTAACAACCCACTGCAGTGGTAACTAATCCTCTCCCATGGTAACTAACCCTCTCCTGTAATAATTAATTCTCTCTTACAGTAAGTAATCCACTCTTGTGGTAACTAACCCTCTCCCAAGCTAACTAACCCTCTCCCATGGTAAGTGACCCATTCCTATGGTAACTAACTCTCTCCCATGGTACCTAACCTTCTCCCGCAGTAACTAACCCTCTCCTGCAGTAACTAACCCTTTCCTGTGATAACTAACCTTTTCCCACAATAACTAACCCACTCCCATGTAACTAACTCTCTCTCACAGTAACTAACTCTCTCTCATGATAAATAATCCTCTCACATAATAACTAACCCTCTCCTGCAATAACTACCCCAGTCCTGTGACAGCAGCACTAATCCACTCATGAGGGGCCCAATCACCTCTCACATGTGGCACCTGTAATACCATCACAATGGCAATGAAACTTCAACCTGAGTTTTGAGGGAGACAGACAAGCCACAGCCCACCCCCAACCATTAGCTGTGGCTCCTCTCTGTGCCCCACCCTCCAACCCTAGGGCAGAAGACACCTGATGTACAACTTTCCCAAGCGTCCAGGGGCCCGGGGCACAAAAGGCTTCAACTCACTTGTGCTGAAAAACACAACAGCAATGCTCTGAATTAGCTCCGTGTGTGAACTACAACTCAACACGTGGAAACAGCAGTGCAAGGTGTGTCTGCACTTACACCTACGACCACAAAACGTCCTAGAATGAAACCCACGCTCGCAAAACAGCACAAGTGACACTTTAATAACTGACTTCTCTTAGCCATCAAGTTTTAAGATCTCTGGCAATGCATTCTAAGAAAAACTGTCCCCCAGCAATGATCGACCCCTTAATTCTACTTGGAATGCAGACTGAAATGCTACCCTGTGGTCTGTTAAAAATCACCATGGATTCCAGAGAGAGCTGAGAAGAGGAAGTACAGTCTCTCTGTCTCTCTCTCTCTCTCTCCCTCCCTCCTTCTCTTGCTCTCTCCCCCCTCCCTCTCTCTCTCCCTCTCTCTTCCTCTCTCTCCCTCTCTCCCTCCCTCTCTCTCTCTCCCTCTCTCTTTCCCTCTCTCTCTCTCCCTCTCTTTCCCTCTCTCTCTCTCTCTGTCTCTCTTTCTCCCTCTCTCTCCTTATTCACGAACTGTTTCAAATTCGGTGATTCCTTCCCGAGTCAGTTTTCAAAGGAAGAGACTTTGACTGGATTCGATACACTTAGAATCAAGAACACTTTATAGTTGGCTGCGTGGTTTGGCCTGCCATCTTAAAAGGAAGTGGCAGTCACCAGCATTTTCAAAAGAAAAGATCAGGTGATTTTGCATGGATTTAAGTGAAATTTGTCAAAACTGTAGCGAGCTCAGAGAAATGTCGCCGCCCTGAGTCCTGCCTTTGGAGAGGCTCATTAATAATTTACCTGGGCTGTGAAAGATGCTCTCAAGTTTCCCAAATGCCACTAAAAGACATTTCACTATGAGATTTAAATAAGCTCTTCCCACCTAACGCTCATTACTCTCATGATCACCCAAGAGAAATCAGGTCCAAGTTCAAAGCGTCCTCCCCCAGAAGCATTCCCCTTTGCCGGGGGAGGAGGCAGCGCCTTCTCCAAACTCCCACCGTGTAAGACATCTTACTTTATCTACAAGACTGTGGGTCCCTGGAAGGCAGGCTCCAGGCCCAGCTGCACCTGCACCGCCCACCATGTGGAGGGCCTGTACCATGATACCTTAGCAAGAGCTCACGCTCAGGGCCGGCGCTGTGGCGCAGCATGTAAGGCTGCCACCTCCAGTGCTGGCATCCCATATGGGCGCCGGTTCGAGTCCCAGCTGCTCCACTTCTGATCCAGCTCTCTGCTGTGGTCTGGGAAAGCAGTAGAAGATGACCCAGGTCCTTGGGCCCCTGCACCCACATAGATCAGGAAGAAGCTCCTGGCTCCTGGCTTCGGATCAGCACAGCTCCGGCCGTTGCAGCCAATTGGGGAGTGAACCAGCGGATAGAAGACCTCTCTGTCTCTCTCTCCCTCTCTGCCTCTCCTTTCTCTGTGTAACTCTGACTTTCAAATACATAAATACATCTTTTTTTTTAAAAAAAAGAGTATATACTCGACAACTGTCTTCAAATGAACGAATGGATACAAACTTGCAGTGTTTTCTTCTTGCTTCTGGTCTTGCTGCACACCCTAAAGCCCATCCTTTCCCTAAGTTCAAGTCGCATTTTCATGGCTGTTCTCACCCATGAGCTTCATTTTTTTTAAAGATTTATTTTATTTGATAGGTAGAGTTACAGACAGTGAGAAAGAGACACAGAGAGAAAGGTCTTCCTTACGTTAGTTTACTTCCCAGATGGCTGCAATGGCCAGAGCTGCGCCGATCCAAAGCCAGGAGCCAGGTGCTTCTTCCTGGTCTCTCACGTGGGTATAAGGAGCAGCTGGGACTCGAACCGGCGCCCATATGGGATGCTAGCACCACAGGTGGAGGATTAACCAACCGCGCGACGGTGCAGGCCCCATGAACTTCATTTGGGCCAATGGCAATCTGAAAAGTTATCCAACGCCTCTCCCAGTGTGTCCACTTAGAAAATACTAATCAGACTCTTCATTTTTGAGAACTAAATCATTTAACAGCATCTATGGCTGTCAGACCTTTGAGAGACTTTGTGAAAAATACCACTTTCACTACGGTCCATATTAAAAGGCAATCAGGAAAGGGTTCCTCTCTTCTGTTTTTACTACGTTAAAATCCCCACGGACACAGAACAGGTTCTACCTCGGGTTGCAGCTCCCTTGCGTATGTTTCACAGCGTGAGGTGCGCTGGCACTTGGCCCAGTGGTTAAGACATCGGTTTCAGCGCCAGCTCTGCTTCCTACTCCAGTTTCCTGCTATTGTGCACCCTGGGAGGCAGCAGGTGACGGCTCACGTATCTGAGTCCCTGCCGTTCACATGGCAGACCCCAACTGAGTTCTGAACTCCTGGCCTAAGCCTCACCCAGTCCCAGGTGACACACATTTAGGGAAAGAACCCGCAAAGGGAAGATCTGCCTGCCTGCTTCCCCCCACCCCTCTCTATTTCAAATAAAATGAAAATAATTTTTTAAAAAAAGACTGAAGTTTTTTCCCTCATGATGTTAAAACACGGCCACTGCACAGTTTAGAACAGAAAAACACCTGAACTTTAAAATCATGCTTTAGGGGCCAGTGCTATGGCACAGCAGGTTAACACCCTGGCCTGAAGCTCTGGCATGCCACATGGACACCGGTTCTAGTCCCGGCTGCTCCATTTCCAATCCAGCTCTCCGCTATGGCCTGGGAAAGCAGTGGAGAATGGCTCAAGTCCTTGGGCCCCTGCACCCACATGGGAGACCCGGAAGAAGCTCCTGGCTCCTGGCTTCAGATCGGTGCAGCTCCAGCCATTGCGGCCAACTGGGGAGTGAACCAGCGGATGGTTCTCTCTCTCTCTCTCTCTCTCTCTCTCTCTCTCTCTCTCTCTCTCCCTCTTTTCCTCTGCTCTCTCTGTAACTCTTTCAAATAAATGAATAAATCTTTTAAAAAATAAAAATAAAATTATGTTTTATAATGACCCCACGGCCCATCAGTGCCCAGCACTACTGGAGATGGGGGTGGAGGAAGATGCTCACGGCCATTCTTGCCTTATTTTACACTGGAAATCACCAAACTTGTGCAGCTTTCTTTTAGGGGGAAAAAGTTAGCAGTTCAAAGACCCAACACGAGGTTAACCAAGAAATTCTTTCTCTGTTCACTACAGCCACCAGGGCAGGTGTCTCAGGCTCCAGGTGAGTGAGAACACAAGCCCAAAGGGGCTGCCGGCTTCCCTGTGTGGGAAACCCTGCTGCACGCCAGGGTCTCATTCTTCACCATAGCTCGGCCCATTTTTCTCTTCTGGGAAGCCCATTCATTTGCTGATCCCTGTGCTCAACAGAATTAAGGAACCAAAGGTATCCCTCCCCAGCTCCCTGGCTGGCCAGGACCAATTACCACAGTGGTGATGGGGGGGGGCGGGTCTACATCGTATAGTGCCCAACCCCTCTTTATATCAATCAGGAGGTCTGGAGAATCCATTGACCCCCTCCTCCCACCACACACACACACACACACACACACACACACACACGACACCACTCCCTGAGCTCTTTGACCCTTCCTGGAGTAAAGCCCCAGGCAGAGAACAGACAAGAATGGGTCAGGTCCTCCACACCTTGGCACCTCATGGGCCAGCAGCACCTGCATCACCTGGGCAGGTTTCCCAAAATGCAGAGCGCCAGGCCCCACCACAGACCTGCTGAAGCCCATACTGCTCTTTACCAACAATCCCCAGGCCCAGGATTGGCCGAAGGAAAAAAACACACCTTTGCACTCGGAGTGGGAACTCAGTTATCATGCACTGACTCTGAGCCAAGCTCTGCATCACCTCCTGGGGTGGAATCCCCAGGAAGGAAGGACACTCCTGCTGCCCGACCCACGAGGACCCAAAGCCAAAGACCAGAGCCAATAAAACAGCCCACGGCAGGGAACCCCTGCAGCCCCAGTCACCTCACCTTATGTCACCTCACCAGCCCGAGGCACGTTGTGTTTTGTTTCCTGGGTTTTAGTTTCCCTCCAAGGTGACTCACAAAACTCTCGATGGGTTCACACTTTTCAAGGATTTCTAGGCTTCAGAGAGAAGGACGTCAAGTCTGACGTCACGCTTTGCAAATGAACAGCGCTGTGCTTTGCTAGCCACAGCTTCTAGAAGCACATTTCTTGTCTAGCTTTTAATTCAACAGAATAAAGGAGAAAAGAGGTCCAATAGAACTTGTCACTTGGGGGCTGGCACTGTGGCGCAGCGGGTAAAAGTCGCCGCCTGCAGTGCCACATTCCACATGGGTGCTGGTTCGAGTCCCGGCTGCTCCACTTCGGATCCAGCTTTCTGCTATGGCCTGGGAAAGCAGTAGAAGATGGCCCAAGTGCTTGGGGCCCCTGCACCTGCATGGGAGACCCAGAAGAAGCTCCTGGCTCCTGGCTTCGGATTGGCACAGCTCTGGCCATTGCGGCCAATTGGGGAGTGAACCAGCAGATGGAAGACCTCTCTCTCTCTCTGCCTCTCTTTTCTCTCTGTGTAACTCTGACCTTCAAATAAATGAATAAATCTTAAAAAAAAAAAAAAAAAGAACTTGTCACCTGTGGCGTCTGTTGCCTGTCACAAGACGCTACGGAACTTCTCTTGGTTGTCAAACTTCGTGCCTCACCTGTCAGAGGGCAGAGGCCCCCGGAGCAGCATGTCAGAAGGCAGAGGCAGGGGGAACACAGCACACACACTTCAAGCCCCGGTCCCCTCTCTCGCGCCCCCTCCTCCACTCAGCACACTGACCGGTCCCCCACGAAGGGGGCCTTACCTGTCGGTTTTCTTGATCAGGACGGCCCTGAAGATGTGCTCAAGGGGCGTCTTCTCCAGCCCGTGGGTGGGCTGCACGAAGGGGTGCAGGGCGGCCAGCGAGAAGCCCTGCTCGTACAGCCCCAGGAGCTGGGCGGGCAGGTCGCGCAGGGAGGCCAGCCTCACAGCCGAGGACTGCGGGAGCGCCGCTGCAGGTGCAAGAGGAGAGGAGAGGAGAGGCCGTGAGGACCCCGAGCACTGTCCTACAGCAGTCTGGTCTTCAGAGACGCCTTTTCAGGAACCCAAAGACACTGACAACTGAGATGTCTTCTTCAAAAAAAGTTCTTTTTAATTTTTTGAAGGCAGCGAATAAAAACAGAACAGGGCATGGGCGAGGAGAGGAGAGAACAGACTTTTCACTGTGTGTGTTAGTACCTTTTGACTTCTCTTAACCTCCTGGGTTCATCTCAAATGGTAAGCGCATTTACAATCCAAATTAAAGAGGATTGATTGCATTAAGATTATTACTTGTTCTCACATACACAGTTTAATGTTAAAAGCCAGGAGCCAGGAGCGCCATCCTGGAGGGACTCAGGTATATGGGCCGCCCGCCGCTGCCTTTCCGGATGCACTGAGCAGGGAGCTGGATCGGAGGCTGAGCAGCGGGGCTCTGACAAGGGACGCCCACAGAAGCCCACTGCAACAGAACACGCCCCCCAACGGACGTCTTCAATGTGGAGGCAGTCTTTTAGTCGTTTGAAAAAGTCATTTCCACCCTCAAAAAGACAGAGAGGAGACAGGGAAGGAGGGGGAGGAGGGGGAGTAGGGGGAGAAGGGGGGGAAAAGGACCACATGCACATTTAAAAATGCCAAGTTGCAAAAAGTGACATAAACAAACGGGAACAGAATTCCCATGCCAGTTAAGACAAAGGAGTAATTTCCTTAATTTGCAAAGAATCCACTCCACTCCCCCACCCCACCCCCAAACAAGCCAAACACAGGAAAACGGGCAAAGTGCATTGCCTAAAAATTAAAGGGCTAATCAATATCTGAAGACTCAAATTAACTCAACTTTAAACTGTGCACGTGAAAACAAGTACTATTCTTAATGCAATCAATCATTTTTAATTTGGATTGTAAATTGACTTATCTTTGAGATGAACCGATGAGGTTAAAAGAAGCCAAAAGGTAGAAACATATTCAGTGAGAAGTCTGCATCCCAGGCTTAGCCCCTGCTCCCCGGCTTTTTGCCAAGAGGCAGTCAGTATTATGGGTTTTTTTGTGCATGTGTTAACAACTGTTACATTTATATACAGTAAACAGGGCCTTGGACCCCTCTCCCCTTTTCCAGAACTGGCGCTGTAACACTACACTCCTGGCTTCTGATTCACTGATTCTGAGACTTTGCCACCAGCAATACAGACAACTCTTCTTGGATCTTTCCGACACATGCATTATGTTAGATACCATACACCATACAAGCTTCTGTTTGTATAAGTAACGCTTCAGTCATAAATTATTCCTACATGATTTCACATGTGTGCACATATAGTATATCTAAAGACAACTGCGAGATGTGGAATTGCTGGGTTAAACATACAAGCATTGTAACATTTTCCAATTTGCCAGATTTCCTCTACAGTACAGAACACATTTACCTCCCAGCAGGGAGCCACACAGGGGCTCCTTTGCCCACGCCCCGCCCACTCTCAGAGAAATGACTGCTGTGTGGTACTGACTTACATTTCTCCTATTTTGTAATTCGTATTTCTTATTAAACATTACATATGCAAATGCTGTGCCTCCTTTTCTGTGGACTTTGCATAATCTTTCCCTGGTGTTCTGTTGGATTTATTGGTCCTTTTCCTATTGGTTTACAGACACTCTTTACATATTAGGAAAATTAGTCCTAAATTGTTATATCAGTTACAAGTATCTTTCCCTAATATGCTGTTTGCTTTTGACTTTCCATAAAGTGGTTTTGCCATGAAGAATGTTTTATGAATTTGAATGTATCATTCTTATTTTCAATGGCTTCTGAGTTTTACGTTATAGCAGAAAGACCCAGGATTATAAAACAGTTCTTCCATGAATGTTGGTAATACATATTTCATTTCTGTATATAAATCTTTGATCCATTTGGAATTTATCCCATGTAGAGCATACAATCTGAATTCAATATCCAGACATCCACTTTCCTCAGGGGGTCTATTCAAGTTCCTCATTGATTTGAGATGCCACCTTTACCATATATTATATTCCTGAATACATTTAAGTTTAGGACTGGGATTCATTTGTCCACTTGTAGGTAACATTTTTTACCCACTTTAGTTTCATGTTATATTTTTGTATCTAGTAAGCTATTTCCTGAATCCTCCTAATTTGTTTGTTTTTCCAAATGGTCTTTAAAAATCAGTTCATTAAATTCCCCCTCCCTCCAAAGAAACTGCTGATATTTTTATTGGATCATGTTCCAACTATTGCTTAACAGAGAGAGAGAGAGGATATGTTCACCATGCCGCCAGCTTCCATCCAAGAACATGGCATAACTTTGATTTACTCAAGTCTTCTTTTAGATCCCTCGGGAGCATATTAAAGTTTCCTTCACATAGACATTACATATTTATCAAGTCTATTCCTAGTTGTTTTATATCTCATTGCTATTGGAATAATAAATCTCCTTGTTTTACTCCCACAGCATCCGCCGTGGGCAAGAATGCTGGGGAGGGAGGTGAGCTCATTACAGCTGGTCGGAGTGAATCTTCCAGAGGACCAGGTGTGCTCGCCCTACACCTAGCGATGCACACACCCTGCACCCAGCAACCCCACTACCGGAAGCGCACTAAGGCTGCACTCATGGATGAAGACAGCCACTCCCGACTGGCTCTGGTAACAGAAACCTGCAAACAGGAGCCCACACTTGGCTAGCAGTTAAGACCCTGGTCAATATGCCCACATGCCACACTGGAGTACATGGGTTCTATACCCAGCGCCGGCTGCTGACTCCAGCTGCCGGCTAATGCAGACCCCAGCAGGTAATGATGATGGTTCAAATAACTTGGTCCCTGTCACCTGCATAGGAGAGCTGGAGTGAATTGCTGGCTGCTGGCTTTAGCTTGGCCCCACCCTAGCCAGGGCTAAGGGTTAAAGACCTTATTCATTTGAGAGCGAGAGCGTTCTCATCTGCTAGTTCACTCCTCAAATGCTGCTTCTCTCTCTCTCTTTCTCTCTCTCTCTCTCCCTCCCTCCCTCTCTCTCCCTTGTGAGCTATTATGTCTAAGGAAAGCTGCTATGTGCTGATACTGGAAACAAGGCACACTGCTAAGTTTAAAACAGATGTGTAACGGTACCTAATGGTGTGTCATTCTTGTGTAAAAACTAGAAGGACGGGTAGACATGAATAAAATTTTTCTGGGGGAATCTACAATAGTGTCCACATTGCAGAGGGGAACTAGCATAGTAAGAAAAGGTCACTTTTGCTTTAGACTTTCAATCCCCTCCTCCACAGGCACCATTTGGATGGAGGCAATGAAGCACTTCTATTTTCTTCCTTAAATAGGAAAACAAGTATTTAAGTTTTTCATGCATATTTTAAATGATGCATTGCTTTTAAAAACTAAGATTACTCCTAACTTCAGATTCTGTAGCTCTCATTTCCATATATCATGCAAGAAATTTACAGTAAAAAAAATCTATAGCTAAAGCAAGCATCAAGCACCCTGGAGCAGCCTCCATTAACAGCAGTGGCAAACGGAAGACTGAGCAGGAGAGCAGGAAAGTGTCTTTACCTCGGGCAGGGTAGGTTCCGAGTACACAGCTAGAGGGAAAAAATATATATAGAAAGGTGAAGAATGCTGGGAACTGGCGCTGTGGCGTAGCAGGTGAGCCACTGCCTGCAGAGCCAGCATCCCATACAGGTGCCAGTTCAAGTCTCGAATGCTCCACTTCTGATCCAGCTCCCTGGTAATGCACCTGAGAAAGCAGCAGACGATGGCCCAAGTCCTTGGGCCCCTGCACCCACGTGGCAGACCCGGACAAAGCTCCCATCTCCTGGGTTCTGTCTGGCCCAGCCCTAGCCATTTCAGCCAGTTGGGAAGTGAATCAGCAGATGGAAGATGATCCCTTTCTCAACTTCAGTCTGCATTTCAAATAAATAAATATTTTTTAAAAAGTACTGGGTACCCGCCTGTCCCCACGCACAGAAGCCTGTGGCAGTGTCTCACAGCCTTGGGGGAGCACACTCCTCAGCACAGGCTTTGCAGAGGCTCCTCAAGGAGTGAGTTCTCCTCCAGCAACAGGGCCCGGAAACTCTGAGATTCCCAGGCCACACCAGGCTTACCAGGTGGGAGGACCCGGCTCCAGAGAGTCCTCTCCGCCCCGGGCTGGCCTGAACCAAAACCCAGGGCCAACTACACACAGGGGACCCACAACCAAGGTCCCACTCCACACAGCCCACACCCTGGCTGCCCCGGGCTTCTCCCCATAGTCTGCAGTGAGGGCCAACGATGCCCCTGGGGCCACACTCCCAAGTCCAAGGCAGGGGCCAGTGGGGTGTCAAACATAAGGATGTGCCGAACACGCAATAATGAGGCCAAGTGTGCAATGCTGTTCATTATGAAATGCAAATCAATGCAAACGAACGGGATACACAAAGCATCAAAATTGTTCACAAAGAAGGTTCAGTATTACCATCCTCTCCTTGGGCTCTAGCTCCCATGTGGCTCCAAGGCTACAGATCTTGTCTTTGTCACAGCATAGCTTTCTTTGCCTCACCCTGCTCCCAGCCCATGGTCTCCTTGCCTAGCCCTGAACCAGGCCCTACCCATGCTGAGTGAGGACCTCATAGAAACCTGGGGCAGCTGTCCCCTACTGCTTAGGGCTAACGAAGCCACCACATCAAAAGGGCACCCACATGCTGGACACCAGCTGCTCTCTGAAAAAAAAATGTTAACGATCTATCCATTTATCCAAATGTCAGAGTGACAGAGAGACGGTCCATCTGTTGATTTATTCCCCACGTGCTGCAGCTGCTAGCACTGTGCCAGGCCAAAGCCAGGAGCTTTGTCCAGGTCTCCCATGTGGGTGAAGGGGCCCAAGCACTTGGCCATTCTCTGCTGCTTTCCCAGGCACATTAACAGGGAGCTAGATCGGACGTGGAGCAGCCAGGACTCAAACTGGTGTCCATACAGGATGCTGGTATCACAGGTGGTGGCTTTACCCACTGCGTCCCAGCGCCAGCCCCCTGGACTTCTGATGGGAGCATAAGGCTTTCTGGATGTCGGCTTCACCATCCGATCAAACCTAAAAGCACTATGTCGCACGTGTGTATCAAGAACATCGGTGAGGGACCAGCACTGTGGCGCAGCAGGTTAAAGCCCTGGCCGGTTGGAGTCCTGGCTGCTCCACTACCCATCCAGCTCTCTGCTATGGCCTGGGAAAGCAGTAGAAGATGGCCCAAGTCCTTGGGCCCCTGCACCAGCATGGGAGACCTGGAAGAAGCTCCTGGCTCCTGGCTTCAGATCAGCTCAGTTCCAGCCGTTGCGGCCATCTGGGGAGTGAACCAGCGGATGGAAGACCTCTCTTTCTCTCTCTCTCTCTGTCTCTACCTCTCTCTGTAACTCTTTCAAATAAATAAAATAAATCTTTTTTAAAAATCGGTGAGCAAGTAACCGTGGGACCACAAGCTCTGTCACTCATCATGGCTCATCTTTTTCAGGCGTTTCCAACTCTTACTGCCATAATCAAAGAATCTGTTCTAGGATTCTGATGGCTTACAGGAGCTGTGTGTTTTCCTTATGCATCACACCACAATAAAAAATAAATAAAAGCACGGACGTGTTTAAGAGACAAGATGCTAACGCCAGCTGTGACGCTCGCTGGCTGCTAACCCGGGCGTGTGAACGCTTGGTTTCTTTGGCTGAAATGGAGATAACACCAGCATGTCTTCCATCAGAGTGGCTGTGAGGAACAGACGGGAGGATATGAGTGCACTGGACAGAGCTCCAAACAACCCCAGTCCATGGCGCTGGCCTTGGTGGGTGAGGACCCGGCCAGGGGGACGGGTCAGCCGAGGGCAGCGATGACAAAGTCGGACCAGGAACCATTAGGTCCTTCTCCATCTCCACCCAGACCTCCATCTCCACCCTCGCAAATCAGCGCACGAGAAAAATGAGCCAATCAACTGCTTTACACTTCAGTGTGTCCTAAATAAAACATAACACCTTTTAAATTTTTATCTTAAAAATCTAAAGCTGCATCTCCTGTCAAAACACGGCAGTTTTATGGCTTTAATTTTTCGTGTGCATGCTGTCAAAGTAAGTTTAGCTTCAAGGTTAAAACAGCAAATAAAAATGAATCTCAACAGTCTTATCACAGAAAAAAAAAAAAACCCTAGCTCCTATTGTAAACAGGATTTGAGACCTTAATTCCATGTTTGTACTTGAACCTTAACCTTAAAAGTACAAGAAAAAATAATCTAGTTCTTATAAAGTAATCAACCCTCCCGACAAGGGGATGATTTATCTGTTTGGCTGGACATACCAAATGCAGCCTTTTGGTCCGTTTTTCACCCTGCCCAGGGGAGTAACCTCTTTGCTATTTTGTAACAGTTGCCTGCTCTCTTTCACAAATTATGTAAACCTCGGGCAAGTCATCCAACTGCCTCCCTATCCTTGGGTCTCTCCCTAGTTAATAAAATGAATTGTCCCAGGATAGGCAGTTAGGAAAAAGCTTTCAAGTTCAAAATGCGATCGTTTCACTATTCCAAAGTGGAGACTAAAGTGTCCGTTTCTAACGAAAAAGTGACCCTGAGTACAACAGATGTTCTCAATGCGAATGGGAGAGCAATTACACCTGTGGGTGGGTGGGGAGCGGCCAGGCGGACACCTGGTGCCAGCAGGCAGCTACACCTGGGTGCTGACAAGGGCTCCGCTCCCACTGCCCTCTGCTGCTCCGGCTGTCCCCAGGCAAGGGGGCGGGGTGCAGAGAGCCTTCCAGGGAGTTCTGTGGAATAAGAAGAGATGTCTGGGCAGGGTGGGACCGAAAAGGGGTGTTTAAAAAACAAATGCTGGGGAGGGTCAGATGGGTCCCTCCCATCCCAGAGGAGAGCTCCAAGGAACATGGTGTAGGTTATTCTGAAGTCAGCAGGCCACTCACATACTGTGTCCCTACACGGCCTTTCTCCTCCCGACACCAGGCCCTGTTCAATCGCAGGGCGGCTAGCTCTCAGGCTGGCTTCCACCACCAGGAGTCCTAGCTACTACAGCAGGAGCAACAAAACCAGTGAATCAATAAAGAATCAAGGACAGAGCAGGGAACTATAGCGAAGTCCTCACTGTATTGAAGGTGGCATTGCATTCAGTAGCATAGTCAGGGTAATATAACACACACAAAGACAACAAAGCCAGATCCCCTACCTCACACCGTAACTCTAACCCCACAGCTCTCAGCTGGGGGAGGGGACACATTTGCCGTCACTGGATATCTAGCAATGTCTGGAGGCATTTTTGATGGCTACAATCCCAGGAGCAGCTGTTTGCTACCAGCATTTAGTGGGCGAAAGACGGGGGGGGGGGGGGGGGGGGGGGGG
>CM027407.1:134038176-134078979 GCA_015711505.1 Sylvilagus bachmani
GACACTTGCCCCCATGCTGTCCCCTCCCTGATCTTGGCGCCCCCGGGGCACCGGCCAGCTCACCCCTCTGCTCACCCCACATCTGCACCACGCCTGCCAAAGGGTGCAGGGCACATGCGCACGATCGGCTCCTGGCCTCTGCTTCCTGCCTCTTTAACGGCATGGAGAAGAACAGAGCTCAGAACCCCGCAAACTCTATTGTGAATTCCTTGGAAATCTTATCGCTTTTCTCCCCAACTCAATTACCAAGAACCGGCTTTTCCAAAACCAAAATAGGCCACAAAGGTATTTTTGGGTGACACGAGAGTCTGAAGGTCTTTCAAAATAAATGTTTTCCTTCTCTTTCAGAAAATAACTCCGTCTAAATAAATAAACCATTACCCCAAGAGCTACACAAAGAAAAGATAGGAATGGAAAAGGAGGGGAAAAACATAATCCACCAAACCACACATTACTTAACACCCCTGGGACCGCGCAGGCCTTGTTTTTGCTATGACTGTGTTTTGTTTAGCAAAAACACTCGGCAGTTCCACTTTTTCCCTGGAAACAACCCCTCCGGACCTCTGCAGAGGAGCCAAAGCGATGTCTCTGCTGTTGCAAACATTCCTGTTGGAAAAGCGTGCGCTCCGACGCCGGCGAGACGCCACTGCACCTTCCAACGCTGGTTTCTAGAAAGCGGTTCTGTGTCGCTCAGGCCGGCAGCTGGAGCGCTACAGCTCCTATTATCCTGCCCAGGATGACTTTAACCTAATTATTCAAAGTCCGACTTTGCTCTTCTAATTGCATCCGCTAATGGATCTGTCAATACCAGGGGCGCGAGGTGCGAGACAGACAGCACTGTTCAAGCAAATCCTTAGCTTTGTCCCTCCCCCGGCCCAAGCTCCTTGAAGACTGCTATTTCTACCACTCAGGTGGATCCAATTTAGTCGAACTAAAATCAATCATTTTTCACCGTGGGTTTTCTTGAGGTATAGGTAAGGAACAGGAATTCCCTGTGTTTAAAATCACACTCACAGCCCGAGTCTTCCGTACTGACAGGTGTCATTTCTCAATCTGGGGAACAAGTTAAAATGGTCACTTTAGGGCCTGTTAGAATCGGATTTCTGTCGTCCTCTCATTAAACAAATCCACATTGCTGAAATTTGCAAAGAACATACACCCTGAGGCTCCGGCCAGCTCACCATTAAAACATTCTTCTTGCTTCTAATTGAAGTATAATTTCCATAACGTAAGATTTACCATTTAAAAGCAAACACAACACACTCACAGGGTGTGCCACCATCCACTTCCTCTAGTTCTGAAACATCTGTATCACCCCAAAGAGAAACCCCATAACAAGCGAGCATTTATACCCCGTTACCAAGTCCCCCCACACCTCCTGGCAACCATCAGCACACATCATGAAACACTACTCTAATTTTTATTATATATATTTAAGGTGTAAAGCACAATTTGTTTTTAAAGACATTTATTTGAAAGGCAGAGTTACAGACAGGGAGTGGGGAGACAGAGAGAGGTCTTCCATCCATTGGTTCACTCCCCAAATGGCCACAACAGCCAGGGTTGGGCCAGGCCAGAGCCAGGAGCCCGGAGCCAGGAGCTTCTTCCAGGTCTTCCACATGGATGCTGGGCCCAATGACTTGGGCCACCTTCAGCTGCTTTCCCAGGTGCATTAGCAGGGAGCTGGACGGGAAGTAGAACAGCCGGGACTTGAACCGGCACCCATATGGGATGTGGGTGTTGCAGGCAACAGCTTAACCTGCTGTTCTTTTTTTTTTTTTTTTTCCAGGTGAAAGCAGGCTTGAGGCGAGCAGCCCGCAGACTTATTTCAGTTAGTACAACAGCTTATATAGCCACGACCAGCCAATCTGGTCAAGGGGCGGTCTATGCCCCAACCAATCACAGCCTGTTGCCAGGCAGTTTCCAAAGCCATCCAATCACAGCCTGTTGCCAGGCAGTTTCCAAAGCCATTAACCTACTGTTCTACCATACAGTCCCCAAAACAGGATGTTCTGATATACACAGCACAGGGATTACTAAAGTCAGAGTAACACATGCATCATCTCAGAGTCGTCTTTCTGTATGTATGTATGTAAGAGGTTCTAAAATCTACCCTCAGCAAATACCAGTACCCAAGGGGGCTACCAGAAGTTCAAGAAAACGGAATCAAAGCTAAGTTTTGTTTTTTTTTTTTTTGGGGGGGGGGCGTAAAAAACTTTTGAGAACCATGCATCATGCTCTTCATTTCATGAACTTCAAAATAGACGTAGACTTCTGTTTTCTGCAAGCGTTTGGAAGTGGGCCCGTCTTACCTGCCGTGGCCCCCAGGACCGCTTCGTCCCACGTCACTGCAGGTGTCCCGGGCACGGAGGAGCCCAGTGGCATGAGACATGCACGGGTGCCGCCGGAGGAGAGCGTCAGCCGTTTGAAATGACACCCCCGCTTCATTTCCAAATAACACACGTGAGAGTGAAGGCAGAGTTCTATAAGACGACAGCTAGGCTGCAGTACACTAAAGGTTTTCAACAGCCAAAGTCAGGGCCAGGACCATCCTGGGGCTTAGTGTTTTTTGTTTTTGTTTTTGTTTTTTTTGTTTTTTTTTTTTTTATTTGACAGAGTTAGTGAGAGAGAGACAGAGAGAAAGGTCTTCCTTCCGTTCGTTCACCCCGCAAATGGCCACCACGGCTGGAGCTTCGCCAATCCAAAGCCAGGAGCCAGGTGCTTCTTCCTGGTCTCCCATGTGGGTGCAGGGGCCCACAGCACAGAGCTGGACTGGCAGAACAGCAACCGGGACTAGAACCCGGTGCCCATTTGGGACGTTGGTGCTGCAGGTGGAGGATCAACCAAGTGAGCCATGGCACTGGCCTCTGGGCTTGGAATTTTAAGGAAGCGAAAGGGAGAGGGTGGAGAGAGGGAGAGAGGAAGAGGAGAGACGGGGGAGGGGGAGGGACATACTTTATCCACATCACACACACATACACACTCACACACACGCATGCGTGCTTGTCTGCTCAGATCTACTCGTCCAACATGGCAGCCTCTGGCCAGGTGTTGCTACTGAGCACCGGAAGTGAGGCTAGTGGAAATGGGGCCAAGTATAAAATACTCCTGTACATCAGATGTCAAAGACTTAGCAGGAATTAAGAAATGCAAAATCATCTGTTTTTTTTTCTGTATTGATGACCATATTTTGGATACCTAAGAATGCAGTGAGTTAGCCCGATTCATTGCATTGTGTTTAACCTTCTTTAAATGCAGCTAGCGGAACACAGAGGCCCACATCTGTGGCTAGGCACACGCTGCTGTTGGAGAGTGCTGTTCCGTACCATTATTTACCGCTCATTTGCCTCGCAGCATCCGGTCACAACTTCTGATTGTATAAATTATTCATGGGCTTTTTTTGCTGTCTTCCCCCACTAAGTTCCACCAGGCCAGAGCCCACGCCAGGCTGGCTCTCCAACAAGCCGGCCAGCCACGTGAGCCGGAGGAGGCTGCAACAGCCGTGGGGAGACGAAATTATCCACCGGCAAGACCCTCCTCCACGTAGAGATGGCGCTGGCATTTTTTTTTCCAAGAAAGGCCAAGGCGAGTGCCCTCTGTAGCCCTTCTGGAGGACGGAAAACGGAGACAGCCGTGGATCACTTAACGAAGGGGACACGTCCTGTGAAATGCCATCATGAGGCCGCCCCCCCTTCACCGTGTGGACATACACAGTGTCTATGCAAGTTAACACAGCTCCCACGTCACCAGGTGGTAGAAGATCGTGGGACCACGGGCACGTATGCAGCCCAAGACTGCACATGTAATGGAACACTGACCCATTCCATTTTAAATGCCACGAAGGACATCCAGGCTGCTGTGTGCCTGTCAGTGCCACCTCTAGCCAACCTCCTAGCCCACGCAGGCACACCTCGCACACCGCACCTCATTGTATCACCTTTCCTCTCTCCCTGATTATGTCAATGCGAGACATGAGAGCAGGAAGAAGAAAAAAAATGAGGCAAGCATCAGGCCTTGGCATGCCGACTACAACACCCACGTGCCACAGTGGACGGCTCTCGCTCCCGACTCCAGCTTCCTGCCCGTGCAAACCCTGGGTGGAGTGAGCATGCTCAAGAACTTGGGTTCCTGCCACCTGCACAGGAGAGGAGGACTGAATTCCAGCCGCTGTGGGCATTTGGGAAGTGGGAGCATCTCATTCATTCATTCTCTCTCCCATCTTCATCTCTCAACTCTCTCTCTCTCATAAATATTTAAGGAGAAAGAAGCTAAGTGTCAGGATAATTCACAAATGAGCCACTGGAAACATCAAGAGTTGGCCTGACAATGAAAGCACAGGAGGAATGTCAACGTTTCACCCTGTTGAGATGGCCAAGGACAGGACAGAGAAGCGACTGGGAAACTCACCGCCACGTGGCAGAAAATGGAAAACAAGCCATCTCCCAAGAAGCCCATGTAAGATTCCCAGGGGCGTGAGCAACTTCACTCAGCATGGCATCTGCACAGGGCGTGGGCTAACACTGCGATCTTGTTCTGTCCCGAGATATCACCACCAGGCTCAACTCTATGTTGTTTTATCAATAAAGTCTCTACCCAGCACTTTCCAAGCCTTTTGAATACAATATGACAAAATAATGCACTATGGAAACTTCTAGAAAGCAGCAAAATGCACCACTGTGCAAGACCCGTTCCAAGAGGCTTAGAACACAGTGAATCCCTTTCTCTGGGGGCCTTGCCCGACCTCTGCCCGCCACGGAAGCTCACTCATCCGGTCAGCGGTGCTACTCCCAGGCACACCAGCCAGTTCCCACGGGGATTCTCCCATCCTGGCCGTGGTGGAGACACGTTGACTATACAGCAATAAGGCCACACAAGCCATCAGTAAGACTTACACAAAGCCCCACACACTGTAAGCACGCTGCAAGAAATGATACTCTTCCACATTATGACGTCATGAAAAATTCAACCAAACTGAGCTAAATTCAACCAAACTGAGCTAAACTCAACCAAACTGACCAGTTCTCCATGCTCTAAGGAAAACTTCCACACCTCCATTGTCAGCTTTGCATGAGCAGTTACCGCGTTCATGTGCAAACTCCCGGATGCGTGCGTGGAAACAGAAAGTCATACACAAGGGTTGACTGGATTGGATAACCAATCTCTATCAAAATTAGCGCTAGTGTGCTCTAATTTTTTTTTCCACACACATTAAGATATGGCATCTGTGATGCCTCGGGAGGTTGCTTGTAAGAAGTAATTTGGTTCCCACTATTAAATGTGGCTCTCACTGGTGTTTGGGGGTCTGTGCGTGCATGCATGCCCTTCGCAGCTGCCTTCTGTGTATTCCAGTGGAAAAACAGCAAAGTTTAAAGAGAGCATACAGAACTGGGGGAGACCAGTCGCCAGGGAGACGTTCTTCAGAACAATGACAGAGAAGGAATTTGGTGAAAATCAGTTCTGTTTACACCCTGAAAAACACACTCTATCCACAGCTGGCATGAGGAGAGAAAGATGCATCGTAACGGGGCACAAGCAAGGCGTTCCTAACATGCTGGAAATGACCCTGGGCAAGTCTGGCCCTGGAGACCGCCCAGGAAGTTGTCCAGCTGCACGCACTTTAAGGAATCTTTAGGTGATCTCTAGGGTGTCTTTCTTCCCTCCCCGAGTCTGCCTTCCCCCACTCCTCCCTTCCGCCCGGGAGCCACCAGCCACGTCTGGTTACTGATCACCTGGAGTGTGCTGGTGTGGACTGACACTGAAAACGTAAAACGCACAGAGGGGTTCAAAGAATGAACACCAAAAAAAGAATACAAAACTTCCCAATTTTACATTTGTTAGAGCTGAAAGCATAATGATAATGTCTTAATACGTTGAGTTAATCTATTTTTATTTTTACTAAAAAATTTGAAGTAATATCCATGGCTCGCACATTAAATTTCTAATGGATGGACCTGTTCTAGAACCTTCTGCAGATGCATTTTACTGCAGTCCAAAACCACATGATCTCTTTTCTCCTTTTTTACGATGTCTTTTTAGTTCCTTATTAAGCATCCTTTGGCTACAGCAATGAGGATGGTCTTTTTTTTTTCCAAAAATAAACTAGTTACACGGAGGAATGGGGAGAAGTTGCCAAAATCTTAACAGTGTGGGGTCGAATGAGCAACCTTCCTCCACACACAATAAATCTTCTCCCTTTGGCCAGCTCTCATGGCTCCACGTTAGGGGGAGAACGCAAAGCCGCCCCCGCCTTCACAGCTGGGGGACTGCGCCTGCACCCGGGGAGGATCTGCCCCTCCGGGGTCTCCAGGAACAGTCGCTCTGTGCCCAGGGACTCTGGGAGTGTCTGCACCCCTCCTGACACTGTTGGTACAGGACGTCCTCCTGGTGACAGCCCTCACACCCCCAGGCGTGGCAGGCTGGGGCGCCGCTCTGGCGAGCCAGGCGCATGTGCAGCCTCCCGGCTAGGGGCATTCGGCCGGACCCTCCGCTGTTCTGGGCATTGCAGATGGTCTCGGGACATTCCAGAAACGCGACTTCTCCCGCACACGGAGAAAACGTGATCCGCGCGGTTTCACAGCGCTAACTAACCTCTTCCCTGAGCGCCCTTGCCCGGTTCCAGTGGGAGGAGGCAGGGGGATCACCGTGCCTGGAATTCCCCCATCAGCAAGCCCAGGAGAATTACTTTGCTATCACTGCAGTCCACTGTCTTAATTCTAAATGATACAGACCCCATTCGGCAAGTAAGGACTAGAAATCTGGAACTGAATTATGGGATGGAAAGCCGAGTACTCTCTGGGGGCCAGCATTGTGTCACAGCGGGTTAGGGCCACTGCCTGCAATGCTGGCATCCGCTGTGAGCACTGGTTCAAGTCCCAGCTGCTCCTCTTCCAATCCAGCTCCCCACTAATGTGCCTAGGAAAGCAGTGGAAGATGGCCCCAGTCCTTGGGCCCTTGCCACCCACATGGGAGACTAGGACGGAGTTCCAGGTTCCCAGTTTTGGCCTGGCCCCAGCCTGACCCAGTCCTACCTGTTACGGCCATTTGGAAAGTGAAGTCAACAGATAGAAGATCTCTTTCTAAATCTTCTACCTCCTTCTCTGTACCTCTGCCTTTCAAATAAATAAATCTTAAGAAAAAATGAAGCATCCAATTTTGTATAAAAGTAACTAAAAAAAAGAAAGTTGAGTATTCTCAGATGTGGCTACAGCAAAGATGCATGGTGTCCAAATGCGAGTCTTGCTCTGGAGACAGATTCTGTGGGTTCAAACCTCAGCGCCACCCTTAACAAGCTGTGCGCCTTTGAAAGAGTTAAGAGCCCTCACGGGCCTCAACTTTGCCTACACAAGATAAAAATAATGCCTGCCTCACTGGGCTGCTATGAGGAATAGTGAGATCATCCACAGAGAACACAAAAACTGGGCCTGCAACCCCTAAGTCCTCTATATATGGGAGCTGCTAAGATCATTATTGTCGTTGCTGTTATTAATAACCCTAATAACTCACAAGTCGTTAGCAAGCACGACAGATCGTCTTGTCTGTGAGCTGGCCATCATGTCTGAAATCACTCCAGCCGTACATCAGCGCTCCTCGGCTTTCATACCCGACGTCACCTCCACAGGCCTACGCATTCCCCCTGCGACCCCTGTGCTGGTCTCACTTCTATTCATTCTGGAACGTGAGCCAAAAACGGGACTCACAGAAATAAGGGAGGCAGACGGCTCTGTAACTTGCTCCGGACTCTAGTGCTGACTTCTGGGAGGAAGGGGAGTTACAATTGCAATGAGACAAGAGAACCCTGGAAAGTTCGAGAACATAGCACCACCTCCAGGAGTGAGCAGGACAGCCGAGGGCCCCAGGGAGGCACCGGAGTGCAAAGAGATGCAGCCATGGGGGGGACACATTTAGGTCACACCATACAAGGAAAAGGCAGACGACAGGGGGACAGCCAAGACGAAGACACCAGCAAGAGGCCTCGGGGGTGGGGTGGGGGTAACAGATCTGGCTGCCCAATCCCAACCCCTCTCCAGGCCTGACGCGACTCCATCCCAAATGTACAAAATTAAACATGCAAACAAGAAATCTTTCTACGAAAGAGATGTGCAACTGCAGCCTCTCCGCGCTCCTTCCTAACCCAAGGGCCCTGAACTCTCTACCAACTACCACGAACAAGGGTGCAGAGCCCAGAAGCTCGTCCCAACTTGGGCCTGCCCTGCCTGCAGCTCTACCTGGGGGCATTTCAGGCGAAACAGTTAAAACATAAAAGCCATCAACAGCTGCCCTTCGCCATGGCAATGAAAGGGGAGGCATAAAGGAATCCAGCTTGGCCTACCTAGGCACACGATGGTGGCAACTTCAGAGAGGTAGGGCAGGCAGGTGGGGGGGCTGCAGCGCCCACCCACCTGGGCTCGGGCGCCCCTCCTAGAGTTCTCCCACTGCACCATAACACCGCGAGACCTGACGCCACCAGCATCCGGTTCAGGATGACACATCTCCCACACCTGCATGGCCTCACGTGGCTCCCATGAGCAGACTAGTTCTATCAACCCCCCAGGCAGGCAGACCTGGCTTTAACTGTTCTTGAAAAAAGCTTCAAGATTTTAATCCTGACTCAGGATTAAAACACAAAGTTTAAGAGTGGGAGTTGTGGCACAGCAGGTTAAGCCGCTGCCTGCAAAGGCTGCATCCCACATGGACACCAGTTCGAGTCCCAGCTGCTCCACTTCTGATCTAGCTCCCTGCTAATGTGACTGGGAAAGCAACAAAAGATGGCCCAAGTCCTTGGGGCCCTCTTGCAACCATGTGGGGAGTGAACCAGTGGATGAAAGATCTTCTTCCCTCTCTGTCTCTCCCTCTCTGTAACGATGCCTTTCAAATAAATAAATAAATTCTTTAATATGAAAGCCACCAAGTTTAACAAATGCTGTAAAAACTAGCCCAGAAATCTGTTCTGCATCAATCAGAGCTAGAATTATTTTTGTCTTTTCTTACCTAATTAGGAGACCCCACTTCCAAGTCTCTTGCCTTCTGTCTTGTGCCATAAGAAAACAAAACCAAAGAGATGCTGAGAGCTGAAGGCCACAGGGCAAAGCCAGTCCTCAACCTCTGCTTGGCACTGACCTAAACGGATGTGGCAATGTCCCTGAGGGGCTTTGGTTGTGCTCCCCGCAAGGGACTTCAGCGACACCCTGGAAGGGGCAGGAGGCAGGACCCGCAGCTCAGAAGAGGAGCTGCAAACCTGAGAACCATCTCCCCAGACGTAAACACTCGCAGGTCCTGGGCTCGGGGCTGCTCCCATTGCAAGAACCTGCAGGCCCACAGCTGAACACTGGCAAACCCTCAACGTGCCATGGCTGAGCAGAGCCTGGCACATCGCAAAGCAGACAGGTGAGTAGCCAGATCACAGGAAGTGAACCAGGCAAGGGTGCGATGGAAGGCAGGGGAACAAAAGAGTCTCCGACGGGACCTCCGCTTAGCCAGCATGCCACAGTAACCCACGCCCTACGACACGTGGCCGACAGCCCTGCGTGCTGCACTCTCAGGGTCCCAGGGGATGCTCCAGCGTACCTGTGGCTTTTTGCTTCTCCAGCAGGGCTCCGGGCTTAGCAAACACCGCTAAGGAGAGCCCCACCCAACCTGTTTACGCCAGCTGTGCTGCCTACAATAAGGAGGCCTAAGCTAATGCCACACAAATGGAAACACGAGGACTAGACAAGAGCTGCTCCCAGGACTCCACAGATCCCCTGAGAGAGAACGGCTGGAACAAACGGCTATCGGGAGAGAGGAGGGCAAGGAGACAGAGACAAGTGGAAAAGTCATTCTAAAAGGCATAGCACTGAACTCAGATGGCCCTGTCAGCGTCCAAGGTCTCTTTCCATCCTTAACACTCTAACTGAAGGGGCCGGCGCTGTGATGTTAGCTTGCAGTAGCCGGCATCCCATATGGGCACCAGTTCAAAACCGGCTACTCCACTCTCCACTTCCAATCCAGCTCCCTGCTAATGCACCTGGGAAAGCAATAGAAGATGGCCCAAGTGCTTGGACTCCTGCACGCCCACGGGAGACCTGGAAGAAGCTTAAGTTCGGCCCAGCTTCAGCCATTGCGGCCATCTGGGAAACAAATCAGTGGATAGAAGATCTCTCTCTCTCTCCTGTAACTCTGCCTTTCAAATAAGTAATAACAAATCTAAAACAAACAAATAAACAAAAAACCCTCTGATTGGAATTAATAGGTTAATACAAAAAGATATAGATGATCAATCAGCAGATTCCCCAGTCAAGACCACAGTCCCACACCTAAGATGGGTGAATGAACACAGATTGCTAAGTTTTATACTAAAACTTTTATATACTCCTTTTAAAGAATTCTTTATTCCAAGTAACTTTTTTTTATTTTATCTTAAGGCAGAGAGAGAGAGACAGAGAAAGATCTTCCAATCGCTGGTTCACCTCCCAAATGGCCACAATGGCTGGGGCTGGTCCAAGCTGAAGCCAGGAGCCAGGCGTTTCATCCAGGTCTCCCACATGGGTACAGGGGCCCAAGCCTTTGGGCCATTTCCCACTACCTTCCCAAGCGCATCAGCAGGGAAGTGGATTGGAAGTGGAGCAGCCAAGACTTGTGCTGATAGGGGACACCAGGGTTGCAGGCAGTAGCTTAGCTCACTGTGCCACAATGCCAGTTCCCCCTCCCCCAACCAACTTCTAGTCACGTGGAGGGTGTGACGGGCATCGGACTACAGACAGAGCCACTGTCACTGCAAGCCCTTCCCACTACCATATTTTTTTCCACTTGGTGTTTTAGAAGTTAAATACTGCTTCTCAATCCACCCTTCTGAGCAGACGGTTTCAAAGGATTTTACAGCTGAAAAATAAAAAAAAGAGCACCCAAGAGGATGACAGAAACAATATAAACAATCCAGGTAATGGTGGTAGCTGGCATCCACTGAACGTATTGTACACCAGACACTGCTGTGTGTCTTTACGGCATCCCCATTCACTTCTCCCGCACCCTCTCAGCTGAGCACTGTTATCATCCCCATGGTAAAGAGGAAGACACTGTGTCTGGCCCACGGTGGGTTGAGTAGCGGCCGCCAAGATGGCACAAACCCAAGCCCGCAGAGCCCGTGCTCCTAACCACTGGCCCGTGCAGGTCCCTAATTGCCCAAGTCAACCTCCTCATTCCACACATGGTGAGGTAGTGCCCAGGGGGCTCAAGCAGGTAACGAGAGAGACACAGCTACAAGTAGGATCAGGACTGTAGAAGACGCCAGGCTAGCCAATCCGGTGCTTTCTCAGCGGCAGCAAACGCAGCCAGAGTGATGACTCCGCGAAACCAATGTGCGCGGCTCTCTTGTCCCAGCCCAGGCTCTGCACTGTGGATCGACTCCTGCAGCCATAACCACTTGGGCTCGGTGTTTTCCTTGAAAGGCTGAGCACAGCTAAGAACCACAAGGCCGTTCTTTAAAATGTAATGCTTATTTCATCAATGAGTTTGGTAGTGTACTCATGATTGGAAAAAATAAAATAGAGCATGAAGGGGCACAATGTGTTCGTTGCCACAGAAGTTTACACTGAAAGGACCAGAAAAATAAAGGAGGCTACACAGTCATCAAAAACAAGCAGCATAGGCCGGCGCCGTGGCTCAACAGGCTAATCCTCCGCCTTGCAGCGCCGGCACACCGGGTTCTAGTCCTGATCAGGGCGCCAGATTCTGTCCCGGTTGCCCCTCTTCCAGGCCAGCCCTCTGCTGTGGCCCCGGAGTGCAGTGGAGGATGGCCCAAGTGCTTGGGCCCTGCACCCCATGGGAGACCAGGAGAAGCACCTGGCACCTGGCTCCTGCCATCGGATGAGCGCGGTGCGCCGGCCGCAGCGCGCCAACCGCGGCAGCCATTGGAGGGTGAACCAACGGCAAAGGAAGACCTTTCTCTCTGTCTCTCTCTCTCACTGTCCACTCTGCTTGTCAAAAAAAAAAAAAAAAATAAGCAGCATAGACCAGACATGCTTACTGCTAGGGTGCAAAACAACACAACTCCAATGCTCAAATTTAATTTTTCTTTTTACTTTTATTTGAGAGGCAGAGAGAGAGAGAGAGAGAATGTGCTCCCATCCATTAGGTCACTCTCCAGATGCCCACAAAGGCTAGGAGCTCAACCCATGTCTTCCATATGGGCCCCTGCCAGACTCTGCACTAGCGGAGGCAGAATCAGAAGCTGGCGTCAGGAGCCAGAGCCAGGACTCGAACCCAGGTACTCTGATGCAAGACATGGGCATCTTAACCAGCAGATCCAAGGCCAGCCCCCAGTTTGCCTTTTAGCAGTGCTACACAGTTCACAAAGAGGGACTGACAGAATGCACGCAGCCAATGCAAACATCTCCACCTTCTCCCTGTCCCTGAACCTCTTGCCCACAACCTTGCAGAAATGAGAGACAAAAGTAACAGCCAGAGGTGAGCAGGTGCCCTGTCAGTGCCCTCGCCCCCAGGGGGTGTACAGCTCATATCCCGTGGTCTGGGCCTCCCCAGGATGAGGAGGGGCCACAGGAGAGGTTTCCTGGGCCACCTTCTGCACCCTAAAGGTAACTGTCTCTGTCATGTCCAGCATTTCCCATCCCAACGATGACTTTCTAAACACTGTGGTCTTCTGTCTTCATATGCCCTTTGCCGGCCTTAGCAATGCACAGTGAGCCCACGCCGGTCTCCACACACAGGTAATCCAACAGGTGCAAAACAAGTCTACTGTTTCCAGGGGCGGGGAACCTCATCATTTGGTCTGGCCCTGCCAAGGTAACTGTGAGCAAGCCTCGGAATTCAGTCCACCTACAGCAGGCTAATTTCTACGCTGATCATTTTGTGTGGCCCACAGACGATGTTATAGACATCTACATGGTCCTTGGCAGGAAAAAAGTTCCCCACTCTTGCTAAGTTTCTGTAATGAGTAATGAGGTGAGAATCATTTTAAGTATGTCTTAGGTTATACAAGAGGTCTTCAAAGGATCATGAAAATGAGTATTAAGAAGAAGATAAGCATTTCAGAATGTTTTATGCCAAACGAAGCTTCCATTTTAATTCCACTTGTCATGAACTTTTCAAAGATTTATTTATTTATTTGAAAGTCAGAGCTACAGAAAGAGAGAGAGAGAGAGAGAGAGAGAGAGAACAAGAGACAGAGGGAGAAAGAGAGAGAGAGAGAGAGAGAGAGAGAGAGAGAGAGGCAGGCGGGCATTATCTCCCATCTGCTGGTTCACTCCACAGATAGTCTCAACAGCCAAGGCTGGGCCAGCCAGAAGCCAGGAGCCAGGAACTTCATCAGAGTCTCCCACATGGGTGCAGGGGCCCAAGTACTTGGGCCATCTTCCACTGTTCTCCCAGGGCATTAGCAAGGAGCTCGATCAGAAGTAGAGCAGTCGGGACTCAAGCTGGTGCCCATATGGGATGCTGGCATTGCAGATGCTACCACAATGCCGACGGCTTCCATAAATCTTAAGAAATCCCCTCGTATCTTTCTAGCTCCTCCTTTCACTTTACCTCTTTATACACATGCACCTGAAACACTAGGGGGCTCCCAAAAGCTCATGGGAACTGTGCAGTGCCTTTACCCTATGGTCCCATGGACATCTTGGGACGACCTCAGTTCTGAACGTGGAGGCCACGCCTCTAAGTCTCCATTCCCACCATGACTGCTGTCCTGAGCTCCAGACCCATACCTGCAGTTGATTCAGAAAAAACTCCAGCTACAAATCCCACAGGCAATGGGAACAAAGCCCCGCCCCCTTCCCAACACCTGCTCCGCCTCCCGAAACTCCAGGTGGTCTACGAGCCTGCAACCTGGCAAGTGATGCAGGCAGAACCCCCACCCCACCCCCACTCCCACTGGCTCTTCTCTGTGTCCACGGGGTCGCTGCATCCTGCCTGCCAAGCCTCTCTCTCTCACCTTCCTTTCTAAGCCCCCCGCCCCATGACCAGCCACCACCTCAGCTTCAGGAGGCCTCTTAAGCTCCACCTCACACCCTCCACAGAGGCCCTGGCAACACCATCCAGCTACACATGAGGCTGGGGCTCCTGTCCCTGCCCGAAACCCAGGGCCCCATCATCTGGATCAGTAATTCTCACGGGGGACGGCACTACCTCCTAGGGAACATTCTGGAAACTCAGGTCAGGGGAGCACCATTGATTACCACCATGACTGGGGGAGAGGGCCTTCATGCAGGTAAAACCAGGCATCTAGACACATAGGGCCGCCCCACCGAAAAGCACCCTAGCTCCTACAAAGTTGGAAAATCCCACTAGATATCCTCTGTGGATGGAAAATTAGCTAGAATTCTCTCGAAGCCTATCATCTCACTCTGTCTTACATACCAATAAAACGATTCTGCATAGTTTCAATATACACAGTGAACTGTGCGGGAACACACACCTGCCTACATTGAGAGAACTCAAGTGCTGGAAGACGGATCCTCTACGCAGTCGCTGTGCGTGCCGCACTGGGATGGCCGTGCAGCAGGTGCCCACACCCACTACGGCAGCTCTGTATTTCAACGGCCAGGGCCGCTGGCTTCTCTGAATGACTGTGTGCGAGGCCGTGTGGACCCAGGTTCTGAGAAAGACGTTAGGACAACGGTGAGCTCGCCAGGCAAGAGTGCCCAGTCAGTTACTAGTGTCGCCATGGTGGCAGGAACGGGCAAATGGGTAGACAGTCGGTCCTCACTGTCTGAACTCTCCATCCATAGATTCAACCAACCAGAGAGAAGATACTCAGGGAGGGGCGGTGCAGTGGGACTCAGGCACCCACATCCTACACAGGAGTGCTGATTCAAGTACTGGCTACTCCACTTCCTACCCAGGTTCCTGCTATGCACCCTGGAGGACAGCAGATCACGGCCCAACACCTGGGCCCCTGCCACCCACAGATGGAGTTCCTGGCTCCTGGTGTCAGCCTGGCCCAGCCTGACTGTTGCATACACATGGGGTACACCAGCAAAAATAAGATCTCTTTCTAGCTCTGACTTTCAAATAAATAAATAAGTCTCTAGAAAAAAAAAATCAAGAAAACAAGTCGCTAGTGAACCCATACAGACTGTTTTCCTTGCCATTATTCCTTAAACAATGGATTGAAACAACTATGCAAATAGCATTTATTTTGTTTTAGGTATTTTAAGCAATTTACAGATTATTTATAAAGGATTGCACAGGTCAGACACAAATATTACTCAATTGTCTTATTTTTTAAAGATGTCTTGATTCATTCATTTATTCAAAAGGCAGAGTGACAGAGAGGGAGAGACAGAGAAAGCTCTACCATCCACTGTTTCACTCCCCAAATGGCCACAAAAGCTTGGGCTGGACAAGGCCAAAGCCAGGAAACCAGAACTTGGCGGGAATCTCCCACGCGGGTGGCAGGAGCCCAGGCATTTGGACCAACTTCTGCTGCTTCCCCAGCTGCATGAGCAGGGAACCAGAGCAGAAGCAGAGCAGCCGGGACTCCGACCAGCACTCCGATACGGGATGCCAACAGCAGCGCAGGCAGCAGCTTAACCCGGTGCCCCCACAACGCTGGCCCCACCCGCCATTTCATAAGCGGGACTTGAGCACCCATGGATTTCGGTACACACAGGAAGTCCTGGAGCCAGCCCCTGTGGGGATCTGAGGTCCACTGTAGGAGATCCCCACCTCCACTCCACATCCCCTGGTTGCCTAGGCCTAGACAGTCCCTGCTCAGCCTGCTCCACTCTTAGCAGAGACGGCTTCCAGCTACTCACCCAGGCCTCCCTCCTCTTCTCAGCATCAGCTGTTTCTGCTAGGATCCCCCTGGTCCTCTGACGGGAGGTAGAGCCTGGCCAGTCATGCAGGGTGGACGGCCAGGGCCTCATCTGCGACAGCGACCTCCCCAGGACCTGGGCACTGGGATCAGCCAGCCACCGCAGCACACAGGACTGCCCTGGTATGGTTAGATGGCAGGTGTTTGTGAGAAAGACTCGCTCTGTGTTTTTCTTTAACCATCACTTGGAGAGTGAGGTTACTTGCAGGGAGCTGGGGACACCAATCAGGCTCATTTGGCCAATGGACACAATCTGTTCACCTCCGCTTTGCGTGCAGGTGTGAAAACCCTCACGCTCATAGCTGAGAGTTTGGGGATCTGCTGGGAAGAGACTGAGAACAGGAAAACAGAACCCAGGGATATCACATATGAATTAACCCTGGGACCAGCAGAGAACTAGCGAGACAGACAGAAAGCAATGGAGTCGAATATTATGTAAGGATTAGGAAGACACTGAATTACAGGTGCATTCTAACCAAAAGTGTCGTCAAGAACAGGTCCCCCAAAGCCCAGGACAGGGGCCTCAGGCTCCATTGTCTTCAAGGGACAGCAGCACTGAAAATGCAGGCCACGCAGAGAGGGACACGCTCCTCGTGGCTCAGCCTCCAGCGCGCGGATAATCAACTAAGCAGACAAACTAATCTCGTTCTCAAGTAATCAACGCACCCGGCAGAAGCCGCGGCTCGCCCACTCCACAGAGCTGTCCCTCGGCCAAGCTGTCGGGAGCACGATGAAATGCCAATCTGGGAGCGGGCGAGGCCAAGGAGGAGGCGCACAAATTGGGTTCCTCCGCTCCTCGGGAAATCACAAGATTCTAAACTAATCAATTAGCTCCGCGGCCCTATCTCTGCTCGTCACGAAATTCCCTGGGAATCCACTTACCACTCTGTGATCACAGCCAGCAAATGAACATCAAATTCTCTGCAGAACGCGAGGGAGACTGCACCTTGTAATGGCAGCGGAACTGATTAAGGGCACTTAATCTGCCAACGGCTAATTCTTAGGGCCACGAAGCAGAGTGGATGGAACGTTAGCAAGGAGCAGAGTCATTCATTTCTGATAACACAGAGAAATGGATCCCGGCACGCCGCAGGCTGCCTTGCCGACAATTACAGTAAGCAGGGCTGCTCTTGTCAAACCGATGCCTTGCGAGTTTGAATGCAGAGCCAGTCTTGGTAGGTCTCAGGCACAAAGACACACCCCCTTCCTTTCAGGAAGGAAGCCGCTCAGGGGCTCCAGGAGCACCTGCAAGATGCGAGGTGGCCCAGACTGGAGACAGGCTTCTCTTTCTATGTAGATTTCGTCTCAATCAAATTTCTTGTATGTTAGAAGGCACTTGCAAACTCAGGTCTAGTTAGAATAAATTTATTATAATAAACACTCTCCGCTGAGCCAACTCTTAGGAAAGAGGTCTTGGGCAGGCGTCGTGGAGCAGTGAGTTAAGCCTCCCTCTACAAAGTCAGCATGCCCTATAGGGCACCAGTTCGAGTCCCGGCTGCTCCACTACCGATCCAGCTCCCTGCTAATGCACCTGGGAAAGCAGAGGGAGATGGTCCAAGTGCTTGGGCCCCTGCACCCATGTGGGAGACCTGGATGAAGCTCCTGGCTTTGTCCTGGCCCAGATGTGGCTGTTACAGATATTTGGAGAGTGAACCAGCTGATGGAAGATCTCTCTGTCACCGTGCCTTTCAAATAAATCAATCATTTTAGAAAATTAAACTATAGGGGATAAGAAGAATATACAACCATCTCACACACAAAGAGGACTACTCTTTACCAGCAAGACTTGACTCAGTAGACACTGGTTTGGTGTGAGTATGTCTGAGAAAGTCACAGATGGGTGGGGCCTCAGAGGTGCGGGTCACGAGGGCTCAGTCCCAGGGGTGGCTTAGTCCTATTACAGCAGGGCTTGGCATAGCCATTGAGACGCTGCTGGGAGTTGCCACATCCCACCTCAGAGGCCTGAGTTCGAGTCCTGGCTCCACATCCTGTTCCAGCTTCCTGCTGATGCGTACCCTGGGAGGCAACAGGCGATGGCTCAGGCAATTGGGTCCCTGCCACCCATTTGGCATCCCATATGGGCACCGGTTCTAGTCCTGGCTGCTCCTCTTCTGATCCAGCTTCCTGCTATAGCCTGGGAAAGCAGTAGAAGATGGCCCAAGTGCTTGGGCCCCCGTACCCATGTGGGAGACCTGGAAGAAGCTCCTGGCTCCTGGCTTCGGATTAGTGCAGCTCTGGCCGTTACAGCCGTATGGGGAGTGAACCAGAGGATGGAAGACCTCTCTCTCTGTGTCTCTCCCTCCCTCCCTCCCTCCCTCTCTCCCTCTCTCCCTCTCTCTGCCTCTCCTCTGTGTAACTCTGACTTTAAAATAAATAAATAAATCTTTTAAAAAAATAAAAGGAGTCTGGTCCCTTTCACCCTCCTGCCTTCTGCCACGTGAGGACACACCATGCGTCCCTCAGAGGGGCGCTACAACAGGTGCCATCTGGGAAGCAAACATCAGGCCTCACCTTGCTCCACCCCCCTAATCCTGAGCAGTGAGCACCTGCTCTTCACCAACTACCCAGGCTTGGGATCTCGGTCACGGCTACACGGATCGAAGACGTTTCTGAGCACCTACCCCGCACCACGCAGTAGCAGGTACCAGGAAGATAGAGAAACCAGGTAAGACGTGCAGCCGACAGGGGCTTACAAGGAGGTCCACAGAGCACCTGTCCTCCCGCATCAAGGTTCACATGTGCTCAGGGGGCTGGCGCCTCAGGTAGTATCTTTGTCCACACTGGAAGGCATTTGCCCCCAGAGCGAAGTGGGTTTTTCCTCTCCCTTGCCATCCATGGGAAGTTGCACATGCGCGCATGCACACACACACACACACACACACACAGCTTTCCTGCTGCACCTGCTCTTCAACAGCTGATCTGGGCTGGACGCCTGTCAATCAGTGAGCTGATCCTTTCGGGATCCACCATGGAAGTGTCTGACCACTGTCTACCTAGCACAGAAACAGCCTTTGTCTGGCTGGCAACCGCGCGGCTGAAAGCTCGGATCCACACAGACAAGAAGTCCCGGGAACTCCAAACCACAGGGCTTCCCACCGACTTCCGGTCTCCCCGCAGACTCCCTGGGCGACGGCTGCTCTGATTTCATACCCACACGTAAGGAGTATGCTCATCTATTTTGTCTATTAGATAAACATCCTAAGAATCTGAAAATACCATACTCGGCCTCGTGAATTCTCTCGAAGCTACAAACCAGGACTGCTGGATTTCCTGAATGAAATGAAGTCTTCAGAAAGGTCTACGTAAAGCCCGCAGAGGATTTCCAACAGCTAAACTCGCACAAAGAGTACTTTACCTAAAGAGAGGCCATGGTCCATTTTCTCTTATCTCAAAGGGCTGAAAATTAAAAATCAAACTGAACGTTGCACTTTAAATGATCTTAGAATTTTTTTAAAAAATTCTAGTTCAGGGGTCAGTATAGTAGGCTAAGCCTCTGCCTGCAGCACTGGCATCCCATATGAGCACTGGTTCTAGTCCCAGCTGCTCCTCTTCTGAACCAGCTCCCTGCTAATATGGCCTGGGAAGGCAGTGGAAGATGGCCCCAAGCGCTTGGGCCCCTGCAGCCACATGGGATCCCGGGAAGAAGTTCCTGGCTCCTGATCAACAAGGCTCCGGCTATTGCGGCCATCTGGGGAGCACCCCAGTGGATGGAAGACCTTTCTCTCTGTCTCTCCCTCTCTGTAACTCTACCTGTCATCTATTTAAATAAATCTTTTAAAAAGAGAGAGAGAGTGAGCTTTCATCTTTTTTGTTGCTGTAACTTTGAGCTGTTTGACATTTGCAGACTAAAAAAAGAAAACTAGGAAAATTAAATGTGATTTTTTTTTTCTTTTCAAATAGCAGAAGCCAAGTTTTTGAAAGCCTGACTTTTCCAAATGATTGACGGACTTCAACACTCTGTGTGGACACAGTTCTGTTCTGAATATCTATTAGCTGCAGAGCTGATCCAGAAATGACATGTGACTGTCATGTGAAATCAGATAATGCCACCTGTGCAATACATACGGTGGGAGCAGTGCATCCGGTGAGCCCCTCTGGGCCTACAGAATCCCGGGACGCTCTGAACTTCTCTGTCCCAGAGTGATTCGTATCTCTGCCGCATTCTGCTATTTGGACTCCATCAACAGCAGGAGGAGCCGTGCTGGGGAGCTTTCCTGTTAATTGCACTTGCTCTTCATCCGAGGAGCCAATTCCTCCTCTCCCCTCTTTCCCTTCCCCTGAAGCCCATCAGGCTAGGGAAGACCACCCATCTGAACCTGGCTTTCCCGGGAGAGCCCTCACAGGCTGTGCACCCCTTCTGAAGGTGCAGGATGAAGAGAGAGACGGGGCAACTGGATCAGTGACTCAGCCAGCAGCACCGCCATCCAGGAGGACAGCCTCGCGCGTCCATCAGCCTTGCGCGTCCATCAGAAGTTGGGCACAGGGTCTGTTTCATTAACCTCGGTGTTCCTCCGATTTCTTTGCTAAAATACCACGTCAGAGGCCTGTTACACAGTGATGCGGCCCCTTCCCTGCCCAGAGCTTCTTAACCCTTCCCACGGCAGCCCATGCTCTGCACGGGCCACAAAGCAGGCTTGGGCTCAACGTCAAAAATACAGGCGTCGGAAAAACACACTGCTGGGCCCTTTGGGGACGGGAGAGCAGGAGGCCATGTCGCTGGAGCTCCCGCCAAGACTACAAAGGGTCAGGTTCAAAGGTCCACAACACGGGCTCCACGGAGCAAGGGCTTGGGACAGCTAACGAGCTGCACCTGCTCCTGCTCCGACCACTGCCTCTGAGGAGGAGTAGACGAAGCGCTAATGAGTTTCCTAGGAGCGGCAAAGACGACCTTCCAGAAGGGCGCCGTGAAAACCATCTCTGACACAAGTGCCGATCCCCTCCAAAGCGATTTCACCTGCGGGCACACATAGTTCTTTAAAACTCTTACAGGAATATCAGCGACAACAAACTTTAAAATCCTTCCGACACTCCCATTTCCAATTAAAAACAGATCCACAGACACACACACACGTGCACGCAGGTTCCACTCAGAAGCCAAGCTAAGTACCTAGGTTTGCCCACAATAACCTACTAGACTAGCATGCTGTAACCCCACTGGCCAGGCCCCAGACAACAGCAGAGGCTTCGAGAGAAAGAACTGAGCCCTTTCAGCCAATTACACAATTACACAATATGACCATGTTTACATTATCAAAGAGAGGCAGACCAAATTACCTAGCTACTTCAAATTAATAACCCCATTTACTGCAATTATCTTGCAGGCAGGGTTTAAATAATCTGAGTAATTACCTCAACGCATTCAGACACTATAGATCGGGCCTGTGTATCCACAAGTCATTTTTCCCCTAACATCAGCAAACATCCAAACCCTCAACAGCAAATTCACAGCAGCTTTGTCCAGCAGCAGTATAAGCAAATTTCCCCCATTATCTGGCAGATTCAAATTTGTTACACTCTTAATAATCCAGGATTGATGGTATCTTTTTCCTGACAAAAACTCACTGGGCCACAGAACTGTAGAGCTAGTAAGTGGTACCCAAGGCCCCAAGGTCTAAAAGAATCAGTCCCTGGCACACTCCAAACAGAAATGCAGCCTGCTGACCGATGGCAGTGAAGGGAAGGAGGGCCAAAGCCGGAGCCTGGGTCCAAATCCTGGCTCCACCCCTTAGCAGGTGCATGATCTTGGCAAGTTCCTTAACCTGTACGACCTCAGGGCTCTCATCCATACAATGGTGGTAACAACAGAACCCAGCGGGTACAAAGACTCCATCGATGATGTCTGCAGTGCACTTGGCACAGTTCTTGGCACATAACTACTACTTCTAAACACTTATTATTATTACAGAATCATCACCTTGAATGGGCCCCCATCAGGGTATGTCCACATCCTAATCCTCAAATCCTGTACGTATCAGCTTACTTGGCCAAAGGTGCAATTAAGGATCTTGGGAAGCAGAGCCTGGATCATCCAGGTGGGCCCTAAGTGTCCTGTGAACACAACAGCAGAGGGAGTTCTGAGCAGATGGAAAAGGACACAGACACAGATAAGGCCCGGAAACAGGAAACCAAGCGCTGGTGTCCGTGGGTGGAGCTCGGGACGAAGCAGAGAAGCAGGGAAAGGCAGGGCTGGTTGCACAGGGGGTGGTGGGCGTGAACACGCGGTGCAGGGCTGGTTGCACAGGGGGTGGTGGGCGTGAACACGCGGTGCAGGGCTGGTTGCAGCAGGGGGTGGTGGACGTGAACACGTGCAGCACGAGGCTGGAGCTCACCCCGTAACGCACCTCGATCAGCAAGCACAGCATTCTGAAGCGCCAACGCAGCCTCATTTAAAATGCATTTTGCGGGGCCAGCACTGTGGCATAGTGGGAATGAACACATTTCAGGAGTGACCAGTAGATGGAAGATACCTCTTTCTCTCTTTCCCACCCTCTGTTACCCTGCTTTTCAAATTAATTAATTAAAATCTTTTAAAAACAAACTTCTTGAACATATTTATCATAGCTATTTTTAAATCCTTTTTTAAACAAAATCTTTTTTTTTTTTTTTACTAAATCCAATGGTATTAATTCTAGACCACCTGTGAGTCTGTGTCTATTATTTGTTGTTCTGTCCCCTTGGGGTCACACTGGCATCCCTAATGATTTCTGAATGAATACTGACATCATGCATCGTCATGACATCATGACGGAGAGCCTTCTGACAATGCTGTCTTCCTCAACAGACGGCTGCCTCCTCCTTCCACTGTGCAGATACAGTCTGCGATGGGGACAGGGTCTGACCACCTACACCAACAGAGACTGCTACAAGGCCCCCAGGAGTCCTGGCTCGCCCTGTTGCTAAGACTTGGCCCTCTAGGACTTTCCATGGAGAGCCGGCTCTGTTCACTGGGCCCCACCCCTCCACAGCACCACCTGAATTCTAATCCCGCCCATGCACCACGAGCCGGCAGGACACTCCCAGGTCTCTGAAGGCTCTCCGCTGGGCCCTCCATCTCCCATCTTGCACAGCTTCAGTGTCTGCAGAAGGAAGGGATGGTGTGCTGGAGGCTCCTCCAGGTCTGTCTCTCCAGTCCAGTCCCAAGAGACCACTGTGCAGGTTTCTCTTCCGCAGAGCCAGGAAAAGCCTGGATCTCGCGCCCCCTCCGCACCTCTCCCAGCACTCAAAATCCAGAGCCCCCCAGGAACGACGCAGCTGCACACCCGGCCCCCTCGACTGTCCCCCTCCTGGCATCCCCGCCGCCATTCCTCACTACCGCAACTTTTCAGATGGCTCTCAAGAGACTTTTCCATTTCGTATTTTATATGGAGTTTCTTGTTCTTCCGGGAATCACTCATTTGCCTCACGCCATCCAATCCTAACCAGAAGTGGAAACCTCTCTGGTATATTTTTCAAAGCATTTGCATTACAATGTTTAATTCCCCCCTTCAGAAACCTACAGGAAAAATAAGATCTCTTGGATCCTGAGCAGTCAAAACCACAGCCCACAGGCCACAGCTGGTTTTCGTAAATAAAGTTTTGTTGGAATACAGCCACATCCACTCATGCGCGTAGTGGCCGTGGCTGCTCCGGCTCTCACGAAAGCTTTGGCAGAGTCGGCCAGCTGTGGCACAGAGCGTATCGGCTGTCAAGGCCAGGACATCCGCTATCTTTCCCAGGCAGGAGTCTCCACGCTGAAGGCTGAGGCTCAGACAGGGGCAGGGACTTAACCTTGGGAGCAAGGCCGCCTCCCCACTTTCTTGCTCGCTCCCGATCACGATGACTTCTTATCTCCACTGTTAAAGATCAACACAAGGAGGGAGGGAGGCCGCTCCCGGGAAGGAAGAGGGAGGAGCCCCAGGGAGCACCGGGAAGGGCCCTTCCGCTTGTGCGGCCGTTTGGGGACTTTTTTTTTTTTTTTTTTTGGCAGTCACCTTGGAAATCTGCTAAAATAAATAACAGAAAGCGACTGTTCGGGGATGCCACTTTGAGGTAAGTGAACATGTAAGGAAAAACAAAAGAATCCTGACGAATGCATTCATTTTTTTTTTACCTACTCTCTTGCTGAAAGCTTTCATAAAGGCGATGTTCTTAGCCAGGGATGAAGACCTCCAACATAGAGGGCGGCTCAGAGGGACACACACCCACACACACACACACACACACACTGCCTGATTAAACAAAACAATAAAAAAATCCAATACAGTTCCAAACTTAACAATGACTTAAAAGAAAGGCCACTTGTCTCATCTTCCTCTTTTCTCTCTTCTACTTGATACAAGTACATGGTAATTTGCTTTCTGATGTGAAATTGTACAGTCTGATGAGTGGTGCAATTTACCACCCTGTATCAATTACGGATGCTAAAAATCTCAGAATCCTAAGGTCTCACACACACACACACACACACACACACACACTCTTGCTCTTCCCCTAGCTGAAAACTAGAAAGCAATTCAGGGTTTTTATTCTATATTTTGAGTAAAACATAAAATCAAGTCTCTGATCCTAAGGAATGAATTTTAGGAATTAAGAAAAAATAAATATATATACTCTAATCATTGTAGCATATTCTATGTATATGTAAGATGAAGAGTCAGAGAGAGCGAGCAAAAGAAAGTTCTCGTCAGCTGGTTCATTCCCCAGATGTCTGCAACGGCCAGGGCTAGGCCAGGCCAGGCCAAATCTAGGAGCCAGGAACACATCCCAGGTCTCCGATGTGAGCAACAGCAACCCAACTACTTGGGCATCCTGCTGCCTCCCAGGATCTGCGCTAACAGGAAGCTGGAGTCAGGAGACACACGAAGATTACTGAACCCACTAACCAGTGTCTTAACAGCTAGGCCAAACACTCCACCCCAACATGTAACATTTTAAAGAGTATCTTAAATATTAAGCAAAAGGTGAGTGAGCAAAGAGTTAAAAATCTACAATATACAAAAAGCTTTAAGAGCCACTAAGCTGGGGCCGGCCTGTGGCACAGTGGGTTAAGTTACCACCTGCAACATCACCATCCCACATGAGCACCTGTTCAAGTCCGGACTGCTCGCTTCTCCGCTAATACACCGGGGAAGGCAGTGGAACATGGCCCGGGTGCTTGGGTCCCTGCCACCCACACCGGAGACCTGGAAGGAGCGCCAGGCTCCTGGCTTTGACCTGGCCCAGCCTCAGCCATTGCAGCCACTTGGGGACTGAATCAGTAGATAGAACTCTCTCTGTCTCTCCCTCTCTCTGTTTCTCTCTCTCTCTCTCCTCTCTCTCTGTCTTTCAAATAAGTAATTTTTTTAAAAAGAGGTAACTTTATTTTTTTTTTCAAAAAAATCAGCAAGCCAAATACTTGCATCCCAAGAGAAAATAAGCGAAGGACAAAAACTAGATGTTTATTTTAACAAGCGTAATGATTAGCAACTAGACAAAAAAATGAAAATACAGTTCAACCTTGCTAGTCAGCAGAGAGAGACTGAGGGAACCAGGGCATCTTGTGACCTACTTGAGGGGGATTAATCCCAGCACAGGTAACTGTCCCGCAGGATCTATCAGAAAACGGCCTTATGCTCGTGGCGGGAGTCTGCATGGGGCACACGAAGTACTCAACCACTTGTGCAACTGCTACACCCACTGCTGTAGCTGCTCACGCAGTACCAACGGGGAGTGGTTCCAGGATTCACCAGGGACTCCACAACCCACATACGCTCAAGTCCTTTTTTTATAAAATGACACAGTACTTACATACACCCTACACACATACATATAACCTACACACATGCACACAACCTACACACATGCATACATCCTACACACATACAACCTACACATGCACATACAACCTACACACATACATATAACCTACACATATGTATACAACCTACACACATGCATACATCCTACACACATATAAACTACATACACACATACAACCTACACACATACATATAACCTACACATATGTATACAACCTACACACATGCATACATCCTACATACACACATACAACCTACACACATGCATATAACCTACATGTGTGTATACAACCTACACACGTGTATACATCCTACACACAAACACATAACTCACACATATACAACCTACAAACATACACATAATCTACATGCATACATACAACCTACACATGTGTATATATCCCACACACATATAACCTACATGCACACATGCATATGACATGCATGCATGCATACAAACTACACACATGCATACAAACTACACATACATAACTTACACACATACAACTTACACACATGCATATAACCCACATACACATGCAACCTGCATACATACATATAACCTACACATATGACCTAAACATACATACAAACTACATACATACATACAACCTACACACATACAACCTACACAGACATACAACCTACACACAGACATACAAACTATACACATCCTCCTGTATACTTTAAATCCTCCCTAGGTCACTTCCAATACCTAACACCATGCAAATGCTATGTGAATGGTTGTTATGCTGTATTGCATGAGTGATGACAAGGAGAAAAGTCTACCTGCAGCACAGATGCAATTTTTAAAAACATTCTTGACCCATGGTTGCTTCGATGTGAGGTTGGCAACCACATCTGTCTACAAAACTAACCACCACCAACTCCACCTGCAATGGATGTCCTTCCCATCCAGACCTAAAATCTACTCCCCATCCCTCTCAATCTGGGATACCCTGGTGACTTTCCCTGACCAACAGAATGTGGCCACGGTGATAATGTGAAATCTCCAAACCCCGCCAGAGCAGCAAGGTAGCTTCCTCCAGCCCCCTGAAGGAACAGATGCAGGAAGACAGACCAGGTGGAGGAGCACCAAGACCCCAGCACTCAGTATCAACCATCGCCAGCCTTCCACCAGCCGCCACCGCGTGCAGCGGAAGAACGGCCTTGCTAAGCCCAGTCAACTCACAGAATCACGAATAAAAGGAACGGTCATAAGCTACCAACTTCTGGGTAGCATGTGACACAGCAAAACATAAGTGAGACAGTATGTCCTGAGTTCTTTCTGGACGGTGAGGGCCAGTCTAGCTAAGGTGCAGAGAGTGAATGCAAAGGGAGATCACTCTGAACAGTGTGTGTGGGGGGGTGTTAATGCGGGAATGGACACAAGGGCCAGAAGGAGGGGGGAACCAAGCAACAGCACTGTCCGTTCTCACCTTGCGGGTGCAGAGAAGGATGTGTTAACGTGGCCTCTAGCCTAACAGGGAGTGAGAGACGCACAGAACCAGGAGAGGAGCCGTGGTTTCAGTCACTACCACCACCCACCCCTGAGCTAAGGTCTGACCCCTGGAGCTGCTGGGAAGAACAAAACAAGATGCTGGAAAGAGTGGAGGAGGCACTGGGAAGGGCAGAGGGGAGAAGAACAAGCTACAGTCTAGCCTCGAGACTCAGAATGTTTTTAATTTTAAAGGCAGAGTGACTGCGAGGAAGGGAAGAAGGAAGGGAGGGAGAGTGGGAGAGGGGAGAATGGAAGAGAGAGAGAGAGAGAGAGAGACAGATCTTCCATCCACTGATTCACTCCCTAAATGCCTGCGATAGCCAGGGCTGGGCCAGGCTGAAGCCAAGAGCCAGGAGCTCCAGTCAGATCTACCATATGGGACACAAAGGGACCCAAATAGTTCAGCCACCCCTTGCTGCCTTCCCAGGCACATTAGCCAGAAGCAGAGCTCAAGTGGAGCAGCCTGGACCCCCACCCTCTCTCCAATAGGGTATGTAGGCATCCCAAGTGTGGCAGCTCAACCCTCTGACGCCTGCCCCAAATGACGGCACCTCGACCTTTCAATCTGGGGGAACAAAGAACTAAAGGTCAGTATCACCTCACCAGGCAAAAGCCACAAGGCCCATACACTCAGCCAGCAGGACGCAGCCACACCTGCGCAGACAGCTCCACTGGCTACTGGGTACCCCCCCCCCCCGCACAGTCCCCCCGCGCCTGTCCCAGGCTCCTGCTACCTCCAGCCTCACTGCCCATTGCTCCTCCCCTTCTCTGCCTGAGCCTCAAACATGCCCAGCACAGAAAGGTGTAGCTCCCTGCAAGAGAGGGGGTACGACCTGACCCTCGGGGAATGCCCAGAGTTCAAGGCCGGGCAGAGAAAAGCACTCCGGTGAGTCATCAGTTGTCAGGAGACAAACAGGGTGGTGGCGGGGTGGGGGGGAGGGGTTTGCCCTACTACTTAAGACACTGCGTCCTACACCCAAGGGCCTGGGTTCAACACCCGGCTCCAGCTTCCTGCGAATCCTGACCCTGGAGGCAGCAGGAATGGCTCAAAGAGTTGTGTCTCTGCCACCCACGTGGGAGACCTGCACTGACTTCCTAGCTCCTGGCTTTAGCCTGCCCCGCCCCCAGCCATTGAGGGCATTTGGGGAGTGAACCAGCAGATGGCATCTCTCTCTGTCTCTATGTCTCTGCCCCTTAGATGGACAGACTGATAGATAAACAGAGTGACAGACTGATAGACAGACCCACGAATGGTCCAGGACCACAGGAGGGAACCAGAAACTCAAAAAGCTGGCGGTAGTCAGCATCCAAAGCTGCAGGCAGATAAAAGCCGATAGAAACAAAGTCTAGAGGAAGGAAGGGAGGCAGGAGGGAGGGGCAGCTGTTCACAGCCAGCAGCTGGGCAGGCCTGGCAGGAGGGCACCGCAGAGGAGGGGCCTGAGACTGCTGCCCCTGCCCTGCCTCCCTGGCGCCGTACCCCCGGGGTTCCCTCTGGGGAACACAGCTGGGAGGAGTAAGCTTGCTCTAGCCGCTAACGCCAAACTCATTCCTCAGCAAGCCTCCTCCATGCATTTCCTCACGCATCAAGCCTGCCAGGCTCAAAGACCGGGACATTCAGGAAGGGCTTGCTCAATGCACAGAGACACCAAGGCAAGGCACAGGTCTGGCACAGCAGCGGGGCGATGGTCGGGCCCCAGGCACACGCTTCGCTTTCTAGAAATTCTCCCGGCCTCATGTATGTGGTTCACACCGTCAGTCAATAGGCTATATGGTTCACACCGTCAGTCAACAGGCTTTTATAGTTTCCCTCTGGAAACTTATCTTGAGGATTTTCCAACCCCTCACTTGCCCTTCGGCTTCGATGTCCCCCGGCCCCTGTTGTGCCTTGCGTGGCTCAGACACGTCTGCCTGCGCCCCAGGACTCTCAAACACGTCCCCACCCTGCGATCCGGCCTCCGACCCCAACAGCCCCGACAGAGAGGGGGGCCCGAATCCCGATCGGGCGGGGCTCTCTCTGCCAAGCCATTAAGTCACTACATGACTCCCATCCCGGCAAATGACGCTGAATGTGTCAATCACAACCAGCCGGGTGACAGCGTGGCCGGCAAGGCTGACCTACAATCCGGCATGTGAGCTAAAGAAACTGAGCAAAAAATATGACTCAGAATAAAAGATAAAGCTAAGCCAGAGCCTAGGTTTAAATCGGAAAGGAAATGGCCGCTCACTGAAGCCAACTCCAGCCGAGCCAATGATCAGCCATCGTAAAAGACGACGTAGCAGAGGCCCGATGTCCTCATACAATGGAACGATTTAATTTTTATAACGGAGGCGACAACGCCGCATAATTAGACACAGCCAGAAAAGGGTGCACACGCTTCCCCTTTCTGCCGCTGTTCCCCATCACTCGGCCTGCCCGGGCCACACCCGACACCGCACGGCCAAGGCCACTAATAATCCTCGTGTTCCGTGCCTACCCCGGGGGCCAAGCAAGCACAAGAGTAACAGCATCGGGAATGAGCCAGCCCCCGAGGCGAGCAGTCGGGGCACGGTGGCCAGAGCTAGGCACCCAGGCTCAGACCCCCGCTGTGCTACTTCCTCCCAGTTTTCTCATCTGTGAAATGGGTATAATCACGGTATCTCCTTCATTGAGGATTAAACAGTGCCTGGCACAGAGTAAGTGCTGATGACACAGTAACTGCCAGTGGTATTATTTTTATCGACCAGCACCAGAGACTTGCGAGGCCATCACACTCGCCCAGGCGGAGCAGTTCTGGGGCAGCGGGGGAGGACCTGCAGTTGGCGAGTGGGACCCTGGCGCCAGCCCTCAGAGAGCGGGAGGGTGGGATCCACAGGGGCAGAGGCACAGAAGCAAGGTGGGGGGCACACGCCGGGTCTGAGGCCCCTCCCAGTCTTCCAGGGAGGGCAGCCGTGGTCCCAGCGGCTGCTGCCCACCCGAACAGGAAGCTGCTTCTCTTCCCTGCTCCCACAGCAGCCCTGTGATGGGGCACAGAGAGCCAGGGCCGCCCCGTGGGAAGATGGGACAAACCCCACCCCCACCCCCACCAGGGACTCTGTGTTGACACAGACATTTCCTGTGGGGGGATGCTGCCGATAAGTTATCACACTTGCCCTGACAACGACCCCTGGATCTGGGGCTCCCGAGAGTGAGGTGACTTGGTCAGGATCAAAGGGTTTGCAAGGAGCAGAGGGCAACTTGAACCTGGCTCTACAAGGTGCCCTCTGCACCGCACGCCCCAGTGCCTGCCCCACACTGCACCGCGGCAATTCACGGAGCGCATCTCATCAGCAGGAGGCCTTCAAAAAGCTCGTGCGAAATGCTTCTCATGAGAAAAAAAAAAAAAAAACAGGCATGGGTTTCAACAAGTTTCTGTACCAAAATAAGTTTAACCTTTGAATTCCACTTTTCATGAGCTTTTGAAGTAGCTTTGTATCCCTAGAGGCCTCGGATTGCAAAGGAAATTTCCCCTGGACTACTGCTAAGTCAACTCGCGTGAGCAGAGAAGCAGACGGGCAGCGAGCGAGGCCAGACCGGGCCGCGCGGTGCACATAGAAACCCATGTCTGTCACCAACAAACTCGGTGACGTGAAACCACAGGGACGTCACTGGCACAACTCTTAAAATTAACCCAAAATTATGCATAAAATTAGAATATTTCACTTTTAAATATTTTTGAATTCCTTTGAACTGAAAGATCTTCAGATGTGGTTCAGAAAGACATCATCCTGGGACAGGCTTTGGACAGAACAGTGAAGACCCACTTGAGACCCCCACATCCCACATCAAAGAGCCTGGGTTCAAATCCCGGCTCTGCTTCCAATTCCAGCTTCCTGCTGGCCAGCCTGCTAGGCAGCAGGTGATTGGTGCAAGTATTTGGATCCCTGCCACCCACGTGAGAGACGAAGATTAGGTTCCCGGCTTCAGGCTTCAATCTGGTCTAAGCCCCACCCTCAGGCATCTGAGGATCGAATCAGCGGATGGAAGATTTCTCTCCATCTCGCCTTCCTTCTTTGTCTCTTTCAACTGAAAGTGAAAATAAATAAAAAGTTGTAAAGAATAACTGGGGGGTGGGAAATGACAGCATTCTTTTTAGTGGGTGATTCTGGGGAATTTACATTGAGTGTTTTTTTTTTTTCCCTGATCCATTCATGGCTTTCGCTGACACCTACACAAAGTGTCAGAATTCACCTGCTATTATCACCCACGGTATCTTCACCCACGAGGCTCTCCCTGCAGCCTCTGTAGCAAGGACCAAGCGCTGCAGAAGTCTAAGCTAAAAGACAAAACCGTCGAAACACCTGCCTGAGGAGTGTAGGAAAGAAAGCCACCACTCATTTCCCTGACTAATACACGGTGTGTTAAAATTATTTGTGAAGTCTGGGACTTGGAGTTTAACAGAATAACAGGTGTCGGGGCAGGAAGTTGCTGAGCGAGGCGACGTGTCCTGCCTCACCTAGCTGTCTTCCTCTCTGTGACCCAGTGAGGAGCCCAAGAATGAAGTACAGGGCTTAATTAAACACTGAATGCAAGGAAGCAACCGACATAATCTAAACAAGTAGACACAAACCCGAGCCAGGAGCCTCTGGCTCGGTCCTCGATTTCCGAGAAGGAATGAGGACCTTAAAAATTTCTCAGAGACAGGCACTTGGACTTGGTCTAGTGGATAAGATGCTGGTAGTGTGTGTGCAGGGCTGGCGCCGTGGTGTAGCAGGTAAAGCCACCGCCTGCAGGGCCGACATCCCACATGGGCGCCGGTTCGAGTCCCAGCTGCTCCACTTCCGATGCAGCTCTCCTCGGTGGCCTGGGAAAGCAGTAGAAGATAGCCCAAGTCCTTCGGGCCCTGCACCTGCATGCGAGACTGGGAAGAAGCTCCTGGCTCCTGGCTTCAGCTTGGCCCAGCCCCAGCTGTTGCAGCCATTTGGGGAGTGACAGCAGATGGAAGACCTCTCTTTCTCTCTCTCTCTGCCTCTGCCTCTCTGTAACTCTGCCTTTCAAATAAATAAATTAAATGCCTGTGTGCCACATCAGAGTGTCTAGATTTCACATCTGGTTCCAGCTCCTGACTCTGGTTTCCTGGAGATGCAGACCCTGGGAGGAAGTGTGGGGCTTCAGCCCCAGCCTAGCCCTGGTCACTGGAGGCATCTGAGAAGTGACCCAGTAGATGGGAGCTGTCTGTGTCTCTCTCTCCCTCTCTCCTCTCTCTCTCTCTGTCACTCTGCCTCTCCAAAAAAAAAAAAAAAAAATCTTAGAACAAGCCCCAGAAACAACTGAGACCAAGAAGAGGACAGGGGCCTTGGAAAAACCCAAAGTGGCAGGAACCTCGGACAGGTGCGAGGTGAACCAGGAGGCCCTGAGGAAAACTCATCTGGAACATTCTGGAACCACAAGGCAGCAGCGGCCTGACGAAGGTGTGGAGGCTCAAGGCTGAAACAATTCTCGGCTACGCTTCCAGCTCCAGGAACATGACTTCCTGTCTGCAATAGAGGCGGGCGTTGTCCCTACACATGATGATCTTCGCAGGCTCGCAGGCTTGCATTCTCGTTCTGGTCTCCTCATTACCTGCCGAGCCACACACAGAGCCACGGTGAGACCAGGAGTCGCCAAGAAATCCCAGGCGCTGGCGCCACCAGACTGCCTGGCCTGGGGCGGGTTCTCTCTCCACCAATGGCCTCCGTTTCCTCAAGTGCACCAGGTCAGGCTCAGCAGGCGTGGCCTCCCAGGGTTCCTTGCCCATCCAGGCACCACTGGGAAGTTGCCACTGGCCCTAAGTGCCCTGCTCAGTAACACCCGCTCCCCAAGGAGGTTGTCTAAGGATGTGACTTAGCACAGACAGTACAGGGAGTGGAGCACCGTCAGGTCAGCCACAGGACAGCCGGGCGACACTCCAGGGTCCCAGGTCACTGGGGCTACTGCACAGTGCCACGCCGCCACCAACTGAGGCACTGAGTAAGACGCCGGCAGTTAGGCCCCTGCATCCCACATGGGAGGGCCTGGGTTGGCCTCCCAGCTGAGGCAGACTCTGCACAAGTGGTGACCCACGTAATATGATTCCTCCCACTCTTAGGGGACACTTGGATTGACTTCCTGGCTCCCGGCTTCAGCCCCAAACAAGGGCCCTTGTGGGCATTCGAGGAGTGATCCAATGAGACGGGAGCTCACTCACCCCCTCTCTCTCCCCTCCCCCACCAGTCTCTCTTCTTCAAAAACTGTGTATGCCCTGATGATTAAGTAAGAAAAGGTCAGGGCTGACACTGTGACACAGTGGTCAGGCCACTGCTTACCACGCCAGCATCCCGTATGGAAGCCCCAGTTCAAATCGCAGCTGCTCTGCCTCTGACCCAGCTCCCTGCAAAGCAGCCGAGGATGGCCCAAGTGCTTAGGCCCCTGCCACCCACGGGGGAGACCCGGAAGGAGTTCCAGGCTCCTGGCTTCGGCCTGGGCCAGCCATGGCCATTGAAGCCATTTGGGGAGTGAACCAGCAAATGGAAAAATCTCTCTCTCTCTCTCCCTCCCTCTCTCACTCTGCCTTTTAAATAAATAATTTTTTTAAAAAGATAAGATCCACAAGGCCCGGCACAGTCTTGGAAGCACCCTATTAATACAAAGCGTAACTGTCTTTCCCGCACCCCGCCGGCGTCCACCTGGGATGGGGAGCTTCCTGCAGAGTCTCCCCCTTTCCTCCCTGCTGCTGGCTCCTCTGCAGGACTCAGGGCCGCCGTCTCTGCGCAACCCCAGCCCCGTGAACTGACTTCCCTCTGAACGACGCCCATGGTGCCAACAACTGGGCTTGTGCACCGGGCAGTCACCCACTCAAACACGGTAACACTCCATTGGCCAGCATCCTCAAAGTGGGTGGGATCCGGAAGAGGGCTGGATTATAACAAACACCCTCATTTTGCAGACAAGGGAATGACAAGTCTCAAGAATCATTGCAGGTATCCCCACCTTGGGGAGATACCCCAAAGTCCTCTTGAACTCTGCGTTTGGTATAATGAGAAAGAGTTACAGCTGAGAAGTACCCAAGGAGCTACAGATGCCACATCTGATGACTTCTCTCGACAAGAAACTGAAGGAGAGAGGGATGGGACTAGCAGCTCAGCCGTGATCATGACAGGACGGGCCTCTCACCCAGCTATCTGCCACACCAAAGCTCCTGCCTTTCATTGCTCCCATAGGACAACCCCCTGATGCACAGGCTGACGGACAGAAACCGACTAGTCAACGCTGCTGCTGCCTCCTATGATAAACACAGGCGGGTCCCAGGGCCACGAGAAACGGCCAATCAGCACGCCCTCGGGAAGCTGGCCAGCCCTCCAGGGATGAGTGACATCTGGACACGTACGGGCATCTGAGGGCCACTTTAAAGCACTCCAGGAGAGGTGCAGGGGAAGCAGGCTTCCATCCAAGGTAAGCTTTCAACTTCTGATTCGCCACGCGATGCAGTGTCAGCGTCAGAAAAACCTTAGCAACCACGGCACTTGCAAAGTGTTGCACATTGCTTTTCTAAAGCCCCGCTGGGGAGTGCCATAGTGCCAGGGGTGCTGGCTGGGAGACAGCATCGGGCCCAGCCCAGGAGGGGGCGAGGGGGAGGCTCTTCCACAGCCAGAACACGCAGGGCTAGCAGTGCACCTGCGGTAGCAGGAATGGCTCCTCCACTCTCATACCTGACAGGCTGAGTTGTGCCTTCTGGCCCCATAGTACTTCCACTTGCTGATCTGGAAGTACGGGTCCCCAAGGGAGAACTGTGGTGTCCCCAAACTGGAAGCTGCCATTGCCCCTTGGCCATTTTGGCCACAGAAACAAAAGGCATGACTGTACAGCTGGGGCGAATGACATCAGTTTCCAAGGGAAGCGGCACTGTCACCACACAGTGGGAGCAAGCAGAGAAAGCCCAGAGCCGGGGCGCCTCTTGGAGTTGTTTTGTGCGCTGAGTGGGATTTGCTCTGATGCCTTTATGCTAACAGCAATGGATCAGGGGTGCAGACTTCATCTGATTACAGCATCCCAGAGATGCTGGGGGGGGGGGGGGCTTGAGGCCACCAGGAACATGCCCAGAGGGTGGATTACTGGAGCTCAGGTTCTGCTAGCCGTTCTCTCTGCTTCCCGGCTTACCCTGTGATCCTTCCTCTACACCTGCCACGGCCAGCCTCCACCGGACACCGGACACCGGACACTGATGCCGGGGCTGCCCGAACTGTAACCTCCCTACTGTGAGCTGAAATAAACCTCTTCTCTCCCAAGAAGCTGCTCCTAGGTACTTTAGTTAAGGTAACAACGAGCAGACTCATGTAAACAGAAGACAACACTAAAACTAAAGCAACCGCCGTGGAAGATTTGAGTGTCTAGATCATTCTACCAGACTGCACAGCCCAGCCAGAGGGGAGGAGCCAGCCAGAGGCAGAAGCCAAGGCCCAGTGGTCAGGTCTCCATACTGAAGCTACGCTGACTACCCTCTCACTGCACCAATCCCATCTGAATATTTTACCTCCCACAGCCTGAACCACGAAAATAACTCCCATGGCCCAGAAATGAACGCCCTGTGAACTGGGACCACAGGTCCCCTCTTCAGAGGGAAAGCACTGGATAAAGGCAGGTGCTGGCACAGCAGGGCAGCCACATCCCACATGGGAGCCCCTGGGCTCCAGTCCTGGCGCCACTCCTCGTTCCAGCTTTCTGCTAATACACAACACACCCCGGGCGGCAGCAGGTGTCAGGTCAAGTTCTTAGATCTCTGCCGTCCACGTGGGCGACCTGGCCTGGCCCAGCCCCGGCTACTGTGGACATCTGGGAGTGACCTGAACCAGCAGATGGGCGATCTCAATCTCTCCATCCATTTCTCTCTCAAATGCATTTTTCTGCATGTGTAAGACGGCACGGTATGAAACACTGCTGTGTCTTCCAGGCAGAAACTACTGGCTGTAGTTCAGTGTCTGCCGGGGTGGGCTGTGCCGGCCCCTGAGCTGCTGGCTCAGCTCCAGACACAGCCATCTTAATTCTGGTGGTGAAGTAGGGCTAGGACCACACAACCGGCATTCCACCCTTGATGGCGGAATCCCTCTGGGGTCAGCTCAGACCTGGGGGTCCGCCTGAAGTCAAGGGACCTGCCGCAAGGCTGGTGTGCACGTGTCACGCTACCAAAATGACTGCACGTCCCGCAGCTGCGATGCTCATCACGCACTCATCACGGGTCCTGAGGACCCGGCGGGAGACGAGGCGCAGACATGGCCTCCGGGAGCTCACAGCGCATTGGGGGACCCCGTAAGTGACAAGCAGACAAAACGACAGGACGTCAGAGGACGAGAGCCCCACAAAGCGAATAAGGCGAGGGAGGAGGCGGACAGCGAGCGGGGCCGGGGTGGGGCTGTTTGGGGCAAGGAGGGTGGAGAAGGCCAGGCCAACGCCAGGACTCAAGAACTCAGTGCGGGTCTCCCACATAGGTGGCAGGGACCTGAGCACCGAGCCATCACCTGCTGCCCCCCAGGGGGCACATGAGCAGGAAGCTGAGTCAGAATCCAAGCAGAGACTGGAACCCAGGCACTCTGATACAGACATGGGCATCCTAAGCGCCCAGATACCCACCCACATGCCACTGCTGGAGACCCTCGGTCAGGAAGGGCCCTGTTGGCTCGCTCTCAATGGACACGAGCTGAGGTCACATCCCTCTCTGGCACACACGGATTTTTCTTTACTTTCAATTGACAGTGCAAGCTGGAGAGACATGAGTTACACCCCCCTGGGTTTCTCGGTTCCGTACAATTAAGAAAAGCTGTTTCTTAGTCACAAGCCGGATGACGACACCAAGATTTCCCATTTTCTCTCCACAGTGAGGCCGTCATCACTCAATATTAATCGATCCTACTTTTCATCTTACATAAAGCAGGGGTGGAAACAAATTTGGGGGCACGAAAATGGCAACTATTAAGGTAAATTATTAATGGCGTCTCCCTTGAAGCACACTGGTGCGCGCACGGCACCAACCACCCCCATGCACATGGCAATCTTGTCTTGGAGAAAGATGAGGGGATGACGAATCCCTTCCTAAGATTGGATGAACCGCAGCGCCTCGGGCCTGGAAGGCGGCTGGGACTCCGCACTGTCGCAGCACAATGAGCAGCAGATACAAAGGACCTGCAGCCCAGGTCCCCAGCAGGAGTATGCGTCAATCAAAGGCAATTCTGCTTTCCTGAGATCAGCTGAAGTGAGAACAGCAAAACCACACAGAAAACTCACGGATGGAAGAGAGTGGCACTTACACAAACACACACACACACACACGGAAATTAAAAGGTAAGTTCAAGGGGCCGGAGTTGAGGCATACTAGGGGAAAGCCGTCACCTGCAACACCAGCAGCCCATAGGGACACTGTTTCGAGTCCCAGATGCTCCACTTCTGATCCAGCTCCTTGCTTTAAGGCCTGGGAAAAGCAGCAGAAGATGGCCCAGACCCTTGGGCCCCTGCACCCACGTAGGAGACCTGGATGGGTCAGTCCTGGTTGTTGTGACCATCTGAAGAGTGAACCAGCAGATGGAAGATCTGTCTCTCCCTCTCTCTCTGCAACTCTGACTTTCAAACTAATAAATAAATAAATTTTTAAAAAAGTAAGGTTGAACATCTCTTCCTTTGACCAGTGTTTATAGTCCTTGCCTATTTTCTTGCTGGACTGGTCTTTTTACCTTGCATCTACGGAACTTTCTAGCAGAACCATTAATCCTTTGACTAGAACATAAATTCAAAATGCTATTGGCTGGGGCTGGGGCTGTGTAACACATTCAAAATAAATAAATCTTTTAAAAAATACTATCAGAAAAAATAATAAAATATTAAGTTTAAAAACAAATAGGTTTATTTTGGTGCAACCAGATTTTGCAATCTATAGTTTTTTCATAATAGGCATTTTCCATGTATTTCCATTGACAAAAAATATTGATGCTAATTTTAAATAAGGGGAATCGGGGCCAGCGGTGTGGCACAACAGGTAAAGCCACTGCTTACTGCACCAGCATCCCATATAAGCACTGGTTCGAGTCCCGGCTGTTCCACTTCTGATCCAACTCCCTGCTAATGTGCCTGGGAAAGCAGCAGAAGATGACCCAGTTGCTTGGGCCCCTGCACCTACACGGGAGACCTGGAGGAAGCTCCTGGCTCCTGGCTTCAGCCTGGCCCAGCCCCAGCTGTTGCGGCCATCTGGGGAATGAAGTAGCAGATGGAAAACCTCTCCATGTCTCTCCTTCTCTAAATAACTCTGCCTTTCAAATAAATAAATAAAATCTTTAACAATAAAATACAGTGGGGAAACTAAATTAGAGAAACCAAGTTAAAAGAAAAAAGCTAACATTATGTGCCTAAAAGTAAACAGCCTACATGGACGGGGGACAGAGGGGAACAGCTGAATCTCATCGTTTCTGATGGCGGTGCCCAGATGCTGATGTCTAGAGAAGATCCTCAAGTTCAAGAAAGGAACTTGGCTGCCCACCCCATCCAGCTCCCTCTCGGTCACTTATTTCCACGAGTGCTAGGGCCTGTGAAGGCTAACCACAGTACATTTGCATTTCATCAATATGTTTAAATGTCACAAATCTGGATTCTCCCAGCTGGAAGCCAGGCTATGAATCACCGCGAGCACACAGAAGGCTTCTGTGAAACATATAATTTAGTCTTGGGAAGAGACTAGCTCTGCCCGTCAGGCTCACGGCATGAAACTAGAGAAGGATGCTAGGGACGTGTCTCCAGGGCATCAAAGAAATGCTGAGGATGGAAAATGAACGCACGGTTCACTTGCTTACAGTGTAGCCCGAGAGCATGCCGGGATCTCGCCTGTGGACGCATGGCCTTGCGGGAACCGGACAGCCTCCCCCCAGGGGCTAAGGGCTCACAGCTGTCCTCGGTCAGATGGCAGCCACTGGGTCTGGGGGTCCAGGAGGCGCGCAAGAGTCCAAAAACCTGCAATGAGGCTCCTTCTTCCCACTCCTGGGGGCAGGGACAGGACGGCGCCTACAAACCCATTTCCACCCTGTTCTGCCTCATCTTCCTGGAGCCACAACCGTCTCCTTTAGGGATGAGGACACCGAGACACGGAGAAGGGAACTGTGCCAAGATCGCACAGGTTGTAAAGAGCAGAGCTAGAATCTGAAGCCCAGCTGTCTGGTCAAGAATCTGTATTGGGTCAGCACTGGGGCACAGTAGGTTAACCCTCCGCCTGCAGTGCCGACATCCCTTCTGGGTGCTGGTTCAAGACCCGGCTACTCTACTTCTGATCTAGCTCCCTGCTAATGCACCTAGAAAGCAGCAGAAGATGATTCAAGTCCTTGGGCCCCTGCACCCACATGGGAGACCTGGAAGAAGCTCCTGGCTGATGGCTTCAGAGTAGCCCAGCTCCAGCCGTTGCAGCTACTTGGGGAGTGAACCGGAAGAAGGAAGAGACTGATCTCTGTCTCTCTCTCTCTCTCTCTCTCTGTCTCTCTCTGTCTCTCTCTCTGCCTTTCATATAAATACATAAATCTAAAAAATAAACAGTCTCAGGATCAGTGCTGTGGTGCAGCGGGTTAAGGCCCTGGCCTGAAGTGCCGACATTCCATATGAGCACCAGTTCTAAAGTCCTGGCTGCTCCTCTTCCGATCCAGCTCTCTGCTATGGCCTGGGAAAGCAGCAAAAGATGGTTCAAGTCCTTGGGTCCCTGCACCCACATGGGAGACTCAGAAGAAGTGCCTGGCTCCTGGCTTCAGATCAGCTCAGCTCTGGCCATTGCAGCCATTTGTGGAGTGAACCAGCAGATGGAAGACCTCTCTCTCTCTCTCTCTCTCTCTGTAACTCTGTCTTTCAAATAAATAAAAAAAATAAATCTTGAAAAAAAAATAAAGAGAGTCTGCACTTCCCCCAATTCCACACGCTACCCATCACACAGGGGTAGCAACATCTTCAACAGAAAACTACCCAGATAAATTATCTGGTGATGGGCAGAAAATGACCATGAAACAGTAGTTGAAAACAATGAAAATGTATTCTTGGACAGTCTCTGCAAGCCACAAATCCAGGTGCAGAGTAGCTGAGCGGCTCTGGCTCCCGGTCCAGAGCCTGGGTCATCTCCGGGCCGGAGCTGGCAGCCACGGGCCACAGTTTGCACCATGTGCAGGCTCGAGGCGGGAGGCTGCACACTCCCGCTCACGGCTGGTGGCAGGACCTGGAGCCTCCAAGACACTCAGGCTGAGGACCGTCCCGCTCGATGGCTGTTAGCAGCAGGCTTCTTCGCCTCTCTGCAAGTGAGTCTCTCCACAGGACACATCCGCTGGTTCACTCCCCTGGCTCCTGGCTTCAGCCTGGCCCAGCCAGTGCACAACCCGGCGGCTGGCTTCCCTCCAAGGAAGAAAGCAAGAGCCCCGGACGGAAGCGGCGTCTTTGTGTAACCCTATCTCAGAAGTGACAGCTCGTCACGTCTGCCACATCCTGTCTACCAGAAGCATCACGAGGCTCCGCCCACAGTCAAGGGGAGGAGATTCCATGAGAGCTGAGTGCCAGGAGGCAGGGGTCACGGGGGGGGGGGGGGGGGGGGGTACTTTACAGGGCGCCCACCGGTATCTCACATCCGATACGCAGCGGAGTTGGGAATGAAGCGGCTCCCAAATGCAAGTTCAGAACCCAGCTCCAGCAGCCCTCCCTGTCTGGGGAACAACCGTCGGCCGGGTTCACCCCTCAAGGACTCTGG
>CM027407.1:134079079-134105371 GCA_015711505.1 Sylvilagus bachmani
CCAGGAGAGAACAGCGTATTCCGAGATATTTGTGGATTTCAGCCGTCAGTGTCTCATCGATGCGTGTAAAGTCCACGGGAAGAAACCTCACGGAGCCGAAGTGGGAAGGTTTTGTTTTTCTACACAGCTTCCAGGAAGGGTAAGGAAAGTAGCTGAGCCATGAGTTTGGGGGTTAAACGAGGCGGCCCAGAGAAAGCTCCAGGCCTGCTTCCAGAGAGAACAGACATTAACTCTGGCACTGAGGGGCCTCACCACCCTGTTCAGCACCGCATGCCCAACAGAGAGCCTGAGAGAGATCAGGCAGTGAGTAAATATTCAATGAATTAATTAATACATCACCATTGGTACCATGATGCACTTGTGATTGCAAACAAATTCTGAATTCACAGCCAGGATGCCCAATTCGAAGCATCCACACTCTCTCACTCTCTCATTCTCGCTCGCCCTCTTTGCCTCTCAAATAAACTGTTTAAATAAATAAAGAGGGTCGGTGAGCTACCTAACACAGACTCCTGCTGCTAAGCACGGGTGTGCACACACGACAGACGGAGGAAACCTCAGCTCTTGTCCTCCTCCAACCCGGCCACCCGGCCTGCCGAACATTTTGCATCAGGAAATCTGACCTGCAAACAGAGAACGTCACATCCGAAGCAGAGCCCAGAAAAGGACTCTCCGGGCACCCCGCAGCCAGCATACCCTACCACGGCACACAGGGACCGCTCCTGAGAAGCCTCAGGTAAAACCCAACGGGGCCTCCTTCCCTCTGAGCCACCGGGGAGAGCCGGGCAGACTAGCCAAGGACACTGGACTCCAGCAAGACTGGACACAGCCTCGGTATCGCCAAGACCAACCAGGAGATGGGTGCACAGCCCAGCACCTTGTTTTCTGTCCCACTCCCTCCCAACTAGATAAAAATTGTCACTATCCTAGGGGCTGTTTCTATAAATCCCAGCAGAAAAATAATTTCATTTTGCTTTGACAGATAACAGTCATCAGCCAGGAATTTAATTTTACTGAAGGCAGTCTTTAGTCTCTGAACACACACACACACACACACACACACACACACACGCACCTGAGCCCACTTTCACACAGGACTAGGTGCTGTCCTTTGGACTAGATGCAGAGGAGCTGGGAAAAGAACACGTAGAGTTTTTACATTAAGAAAGGAATGCAAAGAATGCCTTCCTGCCTCTTAAATCTAATCTCATTGACCCCATTAGCGAATATCTAACAAAAACATGAGTACTAATGGCAGAGCTGGTTGTAACATCAAAAAGCAACACACAGAAGGCATATGCCCAGATGATACGTCACACATATTATCTCGTTTATCTCTAAAATTCCCTGTGCACTGTAAAAGCGTGTTGACCTGCTGGGAGCCATGTTTTATGGGAACCGGTTTCCTCTCCACTCTGCATAAGGGTCTGTTCTGAGCACAGCTCCCCACCAGAACCTCAGCTCATAACTCACGCCACGGACTTCCTCGTGTGAGTCCTCAAAACAAAACTCAGCTCACAGCAATCACAGAAACCGGAAACAAACACGAGACGCAGGTAAGGAAATTAAATAACCCTGCCACACCCAGCGCTTGCTTTTGCACAGAGTGAAATCAAACACACACGCAGACTCCCCTGTGAAGACACCGCTGGACGGTTTGTTAATGAACAGTGAAAGGAAACAGAAGCCAAAGTGGGTCAGGAGAAACGGCTTAATCTAATAGTCTGGAAATGGTATCGGAAGAACAGATGGTTCACAGAAGTCAATGCGACCTAGGCGGGCAAGGAGCGATTGTCTAGGAAAGAGAAAGGTTGCTCTTCCCTGCCACGCGGACTATTTCCAGCAAAAAGGGAGTCTATATTGGGCACAGGCTGAACCTGAACTTGGCACACTGACAGCACTGGCGAGCGCGTGGCAGCCATCCACACGTCCCCACATTCAGACTCGTCCAGCTGAGCCAGAGGTCAAATCCAGTCCTATTTTAAGACCAGCAACAAGGAGAAGCCAGCACTCTGCTCCAGTGGGCTTCTAACCAACAGTCAGGAGGAAGAGCCGGGCCCCAGCAGGGGCTGGGCGGCGTGGCCCTTGGAGACCCTGGGGGATCCCGGGCAGCGCGAAGAGACTCCATGAAGGCAGAAGTCACCCCACGGGGGCCCCTGCCTGATGCTGGAAAGTTAGCGGGTGCCCTGGGCCTTCCTCCCACCCATGCACCCTCCCTCCTCCTCCGTGGCCTCTCACATTCGCCTTCAACATTTGCTTGTTTGTTTTTCCTACCCAGCATCGGTGACTTGCCAGCAGCAACCATTAGGGATGCACACATTCCGTTCTACCACTGCAGGTATCATAGTTAGAGAGGCGATAAGTATCTCATCTTTGGATGGCAAAACAAACACTCCAGGCTACTTTAAAGGAACCCCACAGTGAAATCCACTCTTACCCACGCCCTCTCCTGCCCTGCAGATCCCGCCCCCCAATTCTTTCCCTTCTTTCCCACAGTCTCCTACGCGGGGCTTCCCCGTAAAGGGAGCTGCACCTGCAGGCACTGCAGCTGGATGTCACGCTGGCCAGCTCCTCCATTATCGCAGCCTGGGCTTCGAGAAGGACCCTGGCCGACCACAACCTGCAGGTCTGTTTCTCAGGAAGGGCAGCCAGAGCCTCATGGAACGCACGAGACTGAAGAAGAAGGCTCTCCAGACGCTGGGTGAGCTCCCAATATACCCAGCGCCCACTGGCCAGAGCCATGGCTCCGACTGCCCCCCCTGCCCCGACCAGGGTGACAAGCACTCACTCACAGAGGCGTCTGAGCAAAGAGGGCGCTGCAAACCAGCACCTGCAACCCCGCTGGCCAGCCGATACTGCTCCCCAAACACATCTCCTCCTCATCCCTAACCCACCTTTCCTGGTGGGTGTCTCCACTGGCCACAGCCCTCAGCCCACTGTTCTCCTACCTGTTCACTGTCAGAAGCACCTGCCGAGTCTGTACCACACTGACTGCTGTGCCCCTACTCCCAGTGTGGGATCCAGGAGGTGGGGAGAGGGGTCCCAGATTTTATACTTCTGACAAGTCCCCAGGGACTGCTGCCGCTTGCCACCAAGGGGACCACAAAGACGGCCACTGAGCTAGACCACAGGGTGTCGACTCCCCAGCAGAGGCAAACACCCTCCTCTCTCAAATCTTCCCCATCTCAGGTCCATGTGAAACCCAGCTGTCCCCAGGGTGCCCCACTCACCCAGGGCTCCTTAAAACTATCAAGGTTGGGGGCCTCAGCTGCTCCACTTCCAATCCAGCTCCCTGCCAATGCAGCTGAGAACATAGCAGACGATGGCCCAAGGGTTTGGCCTCTGCCACTCACGTGGGAGACCTAAATGGAGTTCCAGGCTCCAGGCTCTGGCCTGGCCCAGTCCTGGCCATTTGTAGCCATCTGGGGAGTGAACTACTAGATGGACGATCTCCCCCCTCTACCCCCCCATGTAACTCTACCTATCAAATAAATAAATAACTCTTCAAAAAACGAAAAACCTTCAAGGGCTGTCCATCAGAAAAGCCAACATCCTCAAACTGACCCCTGACCTCCTTGGCCCCACGAACCTACCTGCTCACTCCTACGACACAGCCACAACCCTGCACCTCTGCCTGGCCTCAACCCTGCCCCACGGGGAGCCCGGCCCATCCTCCTCCAGGGCTCGTCTGGGTGCTCCAGCTCCTGTGGGGGCCAGGCAAAGCTCCCCTGGCCCTGGGAGCTGCCCTGAGGGCCCAGTCCTAGCCATGTCTGCTCAGCACACACTGCCCGCAGCAGGCCTGCCCAACCCACACCAGGGCGGCCGCTCAGACAACACTGGGAAAAGACACCCGGCTTCTGGGACCCGGCTTGAACAGCCCCGGTGGCTGGGTCCCCATCGGGTCCCCACATTCATGTCAACCCGGGGGCACCACTCACTGCTTCTTAATCTCAGCAGCACGTGCCTCCCCCTTCACTTTTTAAAAAAGATTTATTTCATTTACTTGAAAGAGAGAGGAGGAAAGAGAGAGATCTCTCATCTGCTGGTTCACCCCTCAAATGGCCACAATGGCCCAGGCCAAAGCCAGGGGCCAGAAACTCCAGCCAGGTGTCTCAGTAACAGCCTTTAGAGATTCAGTTTGATTTTTTTTTAATGCTTATCTAATTTGTATTCACAGAGCAACAAAGAGAAGGAGCACAAGGTGGGGGTTGGGAGGTTCCATCCCCTCGTTCACTCCCAGAATGGAGAATCCAAGCGCTTGGGCCGTCTTCCACTGCTTTCCCAGGAGCATTAGCAGAGAGCTGGATCAGAAGTGGAGCAGCTGGGACTCGAACATGTGCTCCAAAATGGGATGCCAGGGTCGTAGGGGGTGTCTTAACCTTCTTTTTTTAGGATTTACTTATTTATTTGAAAGTCAGAGTTACACAGAGAGGAGAGGCAGAGAAAGAGAGAGAGAGAGAGAGAGAGAGAGAGAGAGAGAGAGTCTCCAATCTGCTGGTTCACTCCCCGATTGGCCACAACAGCTGGAGCTGTACCAAGCCAAAGCCAGGAACCAGGAGCTTCCTCTGGGTCTCCCATGCAAGTGCAGGGGCCCAAGCACTTGGGCCATCCTCCTCTGCTTTCTCAGGCCATAGCAGAGAACTGGATCAGAAGTGGAGCAGCCAGGTCTCGAACCAGCACCCATATGGGATGCCGGCACTCCAGGCCAGGGCGTTAACCCACTGTGCCACAGTGCTGGCCCCAAGGGGGTATCTTAACTCTCTGCACCACAACACCAGCCCCTTCCCCTACACTACACCACTGAGGTTGGGTCCCTTCACCAAGACCAACTTAACTGGCCTGGCAAGCAGTTTGGATATGGGAATTGTTTTTAAAAAAAGATCTATTTATTTATATGAAAGGCAGAGCTACAAGACAGAAGATAGAGGAAGAGACAAAAGAGATCTTCCATGTACTGGTTTACTCCCCAAATGGGTGCAACAGCCAGGGCTGGGCCAGGCTGGAGCCAGGAGCGCATCAGAATGTCCCACATGATGCAGTGGCCCAAGTACTTGTGCCATGTTCCACTGCATATTACCAGGGAGCCAGACTGGAAGTGGAGCATCTGGGACTGGAAGCAGCGCCCACAAGGGATGCCGGTGGTAAACACAGCAGCTTCACCTGCTCTGCCTCAACACTGGCCCCACGTATGGGGATTTTTTTATGCAAAGTTTCAGAATCCGTGTGCCAATATGTATAATTGTTTTGAATTATGGCCTACCTGGCTTCCTGAATGTATTACAAGCCAATTACAGAAAATAAATTGTAACTTGATCACAATACATGAGGGTCCTCAAAAAGTTCATGGAAAATGAATATTATGAACAAATTATGCATGAATTTCAAAAATTTTTACACCAAAATAAACTTATCTTTTTTTTTTTTTTTGAGAGGTAGACTTATAGACAGAGAGAGGAAGAAAGTGAGAAAGGTCTTCCAACCACTGGTTCACTCCCCAAATGGTTACAACGACCAGGGCTGCGCCAGGCCAAAGCCAGAAGCCTGGAACTCTATCCAGGCCTCCCATGCAGGTGCAGGGACCCAAGGACTTGGGCCATCTTCTACTGCTTTCCCAGGCCATAGCAGAGAGCTGGATCGGAAGAGGATCTGCTGGGACAAGAGCCAGAGCCCATATGGGATGCTGGTGCCACAGGTGGAGGCTTAGCCTACTACACCACAGCACTGGCTCCTAAACTTAACTTCTTAAAATTTTTATTTATTTGAAAATAAGAGAGACATGCCGGCGCCGCGGCTCAATAGGCTAATACCTCCACCTGTGGCGCTGGCACACCGGGTTCTAGTCCCGGTCAGGGCACTGGATTCTGTCCCGGTTGCCCCTCTTCCAGGTCAGTGGAGGATGGCCCAGGTTCTTGGGCCCTGCACCCACATGGGAGACCAGGATAAGCACCCAGCTCCTGGCTTCGGATCAGCGCAATGCACCAGCCGCAGCATGCCAGTCGCAGCGGCCATTGGAGGGTGAACCAATAGCAAAAGGAAGACCTTTCTCTCTGTCTCTCTCTCACTGTCCACTCTGCCTGTCAAAAAATAAAAAATAAATAAATAAAAATAAATTTAAAAAGAAGAAAATAAGAGAGACAGACAGACAGATATATCATCTGCTGGTTCACTCCCCAAAGGTTTGCAATGGCCAGGACTAGAACAGGTTGAAGTCAGGATCCAGAAACTCAAGCCAGCTCTCCCACATGGGTGACCAGGACCCAGATACTTGGACCATTATCTGCTGCCTCCCAAGGTACATTATCTACAGGAAGCCGGAATCAGGAGCAGGGCCAGGATTTGAACTCAGGCACTGCAAAACGGGATGCAAGTATCCCAAGTGGCATCTCCACCAGTTTACCCAACACACCCATCTCAGCTTATCTTCTTTATTTGAGAGAGAGAGAGAGAGAGAGAGAGAGAGAGAGAGAGAGAGAGGGAGAAATCTCCCATCTACTGGGTCACTCTCCTAAATGCTCAGCACACCTAGGAGCCAGGAGCCCAGTGTAGGTCTGCTAAGTGGAGGCAGGGACAGAATCATTTGAGTCATCACGGCTATCTCCAGCATCTATATCAGCAGGAAGCTGCAGTCGGGAGCCAGAGGCAGATAAGAAACTCGGGCACTTGGCTATGAGGTGTGGTGTCTTATCTACCACCTTAACTACCAGGCCAACTGCCCACCACCAACTTCTCTCTTAAACACATTTTCTGTGAACTTTTTGTAATGTCCTCATATGGATAGCTTTGTAAATATTTACTGAATTCATTTTCTATAAAAAAATAGTCATACCAGTACATCATCTGTGCCACCTCCACTCAGGTGACAAAAATTCGTACTCCAGAGGCCGGCATTGTAGCGAGCAGGGTAAGCCACAGAGCACAGTTGAAATCCCAGCTGCTCTGATGCAGCTCCCTACTCATGCCCCTGGGAAAGCAGCAGATAATGGCTGAAGTCCTTGGGTCCCTGCCACCCCTGTGGGAAATCCAGATGGAGCTCCTGGCTCCTGGCTTCAGCTTGGCCCAGCCCTGGCTATTGTGGTCATTTGGGGAATGAGCTAGCAGATGGAAGATTTCTCTCTCTTTGTCTGTGTGTGTATATATGCGTGCATGTGGGTGTGCCTGTCTTACTCTGTCCCTCTGCCTTTCAAATAAATAAAATAAACATTTTTTTAAATGTGCACTCTCCATGGTCTTTGAAGGTACCCAAAGTGTGGTCTCGAGTTCAGTGTCTGCACCTGGGAACTTGTAGAAATTCAGACTCTTGCCCCCCCCCCAAACCACCGGAATCACAAACTTGGAGGAGCGGGGAGGAATCTTTGCCACACGCCCTGCAGGGGTCCTGAGGCACACAGCACTGTCACAACCAGTTCTAAGGCTCCTAGTCTTTCTGGCACATTCACGTCATCCTGCAGCTCTGGGTATGAGCCCCAGAGTCAGACAGGCTGACAGCACCAGGATTTGTGACTACTGGGCACCCAAGCAACTTAGTCCAAAAATCTTTGATGACTTCAGTTTCAGAACAGGACAGGAGCCAACGCTGTGGGTGCAGTGGGTTAAAGCCCCAGCCTTCAGTGCCCGCCTCTCACATGGGCACCAGCTCTGGTCCCAGCTGCTCCACTTCCAATCCAGCTCTCTGATCTGGCCTGGGAAAGCAGTGGAAGATGGCCCAAGTCCTTGGGCCCCTGCACCCATGTGGGAGACCCAGAGGAAGCCCCTGGCTCCTGGCTTCCAATCAGCTCAACTCCAGCCGTTGTGGCCATCTAGGGAATGAACCTCGCAGCCTTGAAGGAAACTCACAGAGACCGTCAGCCGCTTCTGCAGCCGCTCAGGGCACGGGCTGGCCAAACTGAAACAGAAACCGGGTCTTACATGACTCACTGCCCAATATGCAAGTTATGAATCGTGAGTGTCACCCTGTGTTATTATTATGACCACCCAAAATTTATTTACAGAGGTTCAGGCTGCAACACTGGCAGCCGAGATGCGAGCCTGCGTCTGACCCGCACAGTGTGGAAGCAAAAATGCCCAAGGTCAGCTCTTGGAGACCTCTTAGACAGGAAAACCGCAGAGAAGGGAATTTCAAAAATGCGGCGATGTGGACTGACCCTAGGAATGGCAATGAGCGTCGGGGGAATGCTTGATTAAGCAAGAATTGAAGAGGGAAAACAGAAGACAAGCTTGCAAAAGGCAAGCCAGGGTGCACTCGTGACTTCTGCACTGGTTCATGTTGTACCTTCGGTTTAAACAGCACCCAGGAGATCGGGAACCAAGACAGCCTAGAGGGAAGGCTCTGCACTCAGTGAGACCACACGCCGCTGTGCAAACCTCCAGACCCGCGGGCCGAGAGCAAGCGGCTTCCATTACCACTCCAAACTCAACATCTCCGTTTATTTTCCCTACACCATGGGAGTGCTGAAGAATCGCCACATGTAGAGAGTGAAGCTGGGTTGTGGTGCAGCAGGTTAAGCTGCTGGCATAGCAGGTAATGCCACCGCCTGCCATGCTAGCATCCCATACGGGCGTCTGTTTGAGACCCGGCTGCTCCACTTCCGATCCAGCTCCCGGGGAATGGCCTGGGAAAGCAGTGGAAGATGGTCCAGGTGCTTGGGCCCCTGCTACCCACTTGGTTTCAGCATAGCCCAGCCCTGGCCATTGCAGCCATTTGGGGAGTGAACCACCAGATGGAAGAGTTTCTCTCCCACAAAAGCACTAGGCTGAGTTGAAGAAGCCACGCAGCAAAGCACAGCTACCTAGCGTGTGGTTCCACTTGTCTTATTTCTAAAACAAGCAAAACACCTGCAGCCGGCCGTGGCGAGGGGGCCCCCAAGGGAACTCTCCAGGGTGCTGGAAGAGGTCAGGATCAGTCTGGAGATGTTTCTACAGACGTCTGCGCTGATCCACTCTCATCTAACCGTCTGAACATGGATGCCTTTCACTGTGTGTGCGTTACGCAAACATCACTGAGACACCGCTCAGCAGGACCAACAGGCTGGCAGGAGCTCTCTGCCGTGTGCAGGGGACACACCCTGCAGGAAGACGGTTCAAATGCCGGCTTCCAGTCCCACCCATTCACCGCCCATCCAGGCAGTTTCCCCATCTGAAGACACAGGGAGAGAAACAATCCCTTCCCTCGAGCAGACAGAGCTGCCTGTGGGCCCAGGGAAGATCAGACCACCTGACACGTGTTCCCCGAGCCATCCGCCCAGGTCCCCAGCAACCCGCCTATATGCTGACTCCGCCCACTCGGGTCCCCACCGCCCGTGGCTGAGGCCACCTTCACCCTGCCGGACAACTGCGGTGGCTTCCACATGGCTACCCCACCCCCGCCAGTCTGGTTCCTTCCTCCCTTCTTCATTCTAAATCCAGAGAGGTCTTTCCAGAGTGCACACGTGATCCTGTCGCCCACCCTTAGAGACCACACTGCACACACGACAAGCTGCAGGCAGCTCAGTTGGGTGGAGTGTGGTCTTGGGGGAGAACTGGGTGGGGGTGGGGGGCCAGATGACAAAAAGACAGACCTGAAGCTGTTGTCTTTCCACAGGCTGGAAAGATGACCTTCTGCCACCCATTTTTTGCCTGGCTAACTCCAAATCCACCTGTAGCTCTTAAACATTCTTTGGCACACACCCATCCATCAAGACTGGGGGTGGCCATCACTCCCTGTGTCACCACCCCTCCAGCCTCAGGCACTGACTGATCGTCCGTCAGAGATGTCAAAGCGACCCAGGGTGGCAGACTGGACCAGTGCTGTGGACTGAGTCGTGTCTCCCCCAGGACGACTGTGTTTGCAGGGAGGAAGTAATTGGGGTCCCATCAGGTCTCAGGCTGGGGCACTACCCTGAGGGACGAGTGTCCCCACAAACTCTCACACAAGCTCTCCTGCTTTCCCGACCCGGCCCCTGACCCAACACCATGTGAGGACCCAGCGACAAAGACCAGGAGGAGAGCCCTCCCCAGAATAGGGCCGTGCTGGCTCCTCGATTTCCAGGTAGGAGACTTCATCCCTTCCGCACTGTCAGAGAAGGCGTGTCTGCTGGTTACCACGCCCAGTCTGTGGTATTTCATTACAGCAGCCTGAGCAGGCCAGGGCAACCCAGGACGCCTCCCGAGCCGCCCACCTGTATGTACGTACATCCTCGGGCTGCTGCGTCTGGCCCAAGTCAGTATTTCTGGAATCAACCAAGCATCCCCCTATGTTTGCTATGAGCCCAGGGCAAATGCTCATGATAACAGTACATTATCCTAGGCCGGCGCTGCAGCTCAATAGGCTAATCCTCCACCTTGTGCGCCGGCACACCGGGTTCTAGTCCCGGTCGGGGCGCCGGATTCTGTCCCGGTTGCCCCTCTTCCAGGCCAGCTCTCTGCTGTGGCCGGAGAGTGCAGTGGAGGATGGCCCAAGTGCTTGGGCCCTGCACCCCATGGGAGACCACGATGAGTACCTGGCTCCTGCCATCGGATCAGCGCGGTGCGCCCGCCGCACCAGCCATTGGAGGGTGAACCAATGGCAAAAGGAAGACCTTTCTCTCTGTCTCTCTCTTTCACTGTCCACTCTGCCTGTCAAATAAATAAATAAACAGTACATTATCCTGAATCCGATGCCAGCTGTGACCTGGAACTGAGTCAGAACCCCCCCCCCCACGTGTTGGCCGGCGCCGTGGCTCAATAGGCTAATCCTCCGCCTTGTGGCGCCGGCACACCGGGTTCTAGTCCCGGTTGGGGCACTGGATTCTGTCCTGGTTGCCTCTCTTCCAGGCTAGCTCTCTGCTGTGGCCAGGGAGTGCAGTGGAGGATGGCCCAAGTGCTTGGGCCCTGCACCCCATGGGAGACCAGGAAAAGCACCTGGCACCTGGCTCCTGCCATCGGATGAGTGCGGTGTGCCGGCTGCAGCGCGCCGGCCGCGGCGGCCATTGGAGAGGGTGAACCAACAGCAAAGGGAGACCTTTCTCTCTGTCTCTCTCTCTCACTCTCCACTCTGCCTGTCAAAAAAATTTTAAAAATTAAAAAAAAAGAATCCCCCCGTGTCTGTGGGAGTTCTGCGTGGTCCAGGAAGGAGCCACACGTAGCTGCTGAGCACTGGAAATAAAGGAACAGAAGCCTTTTTATTTTAACTGATGACGTTATATCTCACAGGCATGGGTTCGCGGCTCCTGCGATGGACGGGCAGGACCAGATTGTTCAAGCGGAGTTCCAGCCCTGGGCACTGGCCTCGCGGTGCCAACAGTGCCCAGCACTGAACACACACACGCAGACAGCACAGGTGCTGTAAGAGTGGCCTGGCGCACAGAAACTGGCAAAATGCACACATAAAAGGGATAATGAGGCTCTATTTTGCAGAAACTGTGACGCTTTATGGACCCCTGTCTGGGACAAAAACCACCAAAGGGCAGGTTCATCCCTCGGGGACCAGACTTAATTGAAAATTTAAGACCCGATGAAATCACCCAGAATTGAGAGTTCTGGCAGCTTAAGTCCCTCACTGTGAGGGTCCTGCCGCTTTCTGCCTCTGCCAGGCTGACGGGTGAGGCTGTATGTTCCAACAGCATCCACGAGGGCTCCAAGCTTCGGGCACGGGACACACAAAACACTGCTGACTCGGATTCTGATTTTTTGAAAAGTACTTTTGGTCACCTTCCTGCCCTCGTCCCAGGCAGGCATGGGCCGACAATTCTCCTCTGGTTGTATTTGCTTAGAAGTCAGATAAGCATCTTCTCCAGGAAAAATAAGCATATTTAAGGGGACTGCACTGTGGTGCAGGGGGTTAAGCTGCGGCTGCAATGCTAGCATCCCATATGAACATCAGTTCAAGTCCAATCCACCTCCCTGCTAATGCACCTAGGAGGGCAGTGGAGGATGGCCCAAGAGCTCGGCCCCCTGCCACTCAGTTCCTGGCTCCTGGTTTCAGCTTGGCACAGCCTCAGCCATTGCAGCCTTTGGGGAGTAAACCAGTGGATAGAAAATTCTCTCTCTCTCTCTCTCTCTCTCTGCCTTTCATAAATAAATCTTTTTATTTTAAAGATTTTTTAAATATTTATTTATTTGTTTGAAAGGCAGAGTTAAGACAGAGATCTTCCATCCGCTGGTTCACTCCCCAGATGGCTCCAACAGCCAGCGCTAGGCCAAGCTGGAGCCAGGAGCTTCACGTGGGTCTCCCACATGAGCGCAGAGAGCCAAACCCTGGGCCATTTTCCACTGCTTTTTCCAGGCCATTAGCAGGGAGTTGGATCAGAAGTGGAGCAGCCAGGACACAAATCAGCACCCATACGGGATGCCGACACAGCAGGCACCGCCTTAGCCCACAGCACCGTAACACTGGTCCCTGTTCTGTTTCAATGAAGCAAACATCAAGAGACAGAGATGTTAAACAGTTTCACCCCAACAATGTACGTGTGATGTGCATGTTTCTTCAAAACCACAAATTCAGGAGACCGATATATAAAGAAAAAAATCTTACAATAGCTCCATATACACTTAAGAAACTGAATTTATTTTTTAAATTCCTCCCTGAGAGACAACTGAAAGCCTTAATACTTTCACTGGTGAATTCTGCTAAACATTTAAAGAAAATACATCACCATAATGCATCTTTCAGAAAATACAGACAGATGTTTTAGTTTAAAACATCAACATGGAACCGGCATTGTGGCATAGTGGGTTAAGCCACCACTCGTCCTGCCAGCATCCAATATGGGTAGCAGTTTGAGTCTAGCTAAATCACTTATCTTTCTTTCTTTTTTTTTTTTTTTTTTTTTTTTTTTTTTTGACAGGCAGAGTTAAATAGTGAGAGAGAGAGACAGAGAGAAAGGTCTTTCTTCTGTTGGTTCACTCCCCAAATGGCTGCTATGGCCAGCGCTGCACCAATCTGAAGCCAGGAGCCAGGTGCTTCCTCCTGGTCTCCCATGCGGGTGCAGGGCCCAAGCACTTGGACCATCCTCCACTGCCCTGCAGGGTCACAGCACAGAGCTGGACTGGAAGAGGAGCAACCGGGAAAGAATCCGGCGCCCCAGTGGGGACTAGAACCCGCGCCACAGGTGGAGGATTAGCCTAGTAAGCCATGGTGCCGGCTGCTAAATCACTTCTGATCCAGCCCCCTACTAATGACCTGGGAAAAGCAGTGGAGGATGGCCCATGTGCTTGGGCCCCTGCCACTCATATGGGAGATCTAGATGAAGTTTCAGGCTCCTGGCTTCTGCCTGGCCCAGCCCCGGCTGTTGTGGTCATTTAAAGAATAAACCAGAAAATAGAATATCTTTCTGTAATTCTGCCTTTCAAATAAACCAATCTTTAAGGGGTGGGGGGCCTGTGATGTGGCACAGTAGGTTAATCCTCCACTTGTGGCATCAGCATCCCATGTGGGTGCCGGTTCTAGTCCTGGCTGCTCCTCTTCCAATCCAGCTCTCTGCTGTGGCCTGGGAGGGCAGCAGAAGATGGCCCATGTGCTTGGGCCCCTGCACCTACATGGGAGACCTGGAAGAAGCTCTTGGCTCCTGGCTTCGGATGGGCTCAGCTCCAGCTATTGTGGCCATTTGGGGAGTGAACCAGAAGATGGAAGACTTTGCTCTCTGTCTCCCTCTCACTGTCTGTAACTCTACCTCTCAAGTAAATAAATAAAATCTTGGGGGGGGGGGGCAATCGTGGCATCAAAACCAGTAGTCAAGCAGATGTTGTGGTGCAGTAGGTGAAGCTGCCACTGGGGGCGCCCACATCCCCCGTCAAAGTGCCCAGGATAGAGTCCTTCCTCAGTCCAGTCCAGTTTCCTCTACTGCACTCCCTGGGAGGCAGCACATGGTGGCTCAAGTACTTGGGTCCCCGCCATCCACAGAGCAGAACTTGGCCTGGCCCCAGCTGCTGAATCCCAGTGAATAGAACGATCTCTCTCTCTCCCCTCCCTCCAAGTAAATAAATAATAATTTAAAATAGAATCCTGAGACTCTAATCACAATTAATACAGGGTGAGTAAACGCTATAACTAACTACACAGCAAATCAAATCCAGAAAAATTCAAAATAAAATTCAAAGCACTAGATTTTTCCCCTCTCTCTTTGGGTATCCGCTTTACCACTGAGATTCGCACTTCTATTCCTTTCATCATGACCTTCAGCAAAGGACTCCCTTAAGCATTTCTTAAAGGACCAGCCTGCTGGAGGTGAATTCCTTCAGTTTCCTCTTGCCAAGACGAGTCATTGGTCCTCCTTCATCTCCGCAGAGCAGCTGGGCTGGGTGTTGGGTATTCTTGGCTGGCCATGCTCCCCTTTGAGGACTCGGGATACTTCACCCCATTCTCTCTTGGACTGTAAGGTTTCTGCTGCGAGAGCAGCCGATAATCTCGGCCGATAATCTCTCAGGGATTCCCTAATGAGCATTATTGCTCTTCTTGGGGTGTTTTTAGAACTCTCTGTCTTGTATTTTGACAGCTGAACTGTAATACATCTCAGATATCATCTTTCTCAGCCAAATGAGGGACCCTCTGCGTTTCCAGGACCTAGATATCTATCTCTTCCCCAAAACTTGGAAAGTTTTGGCAAATATCTCACTGAATAGGTTTGCTATGCCTTTTCCCTACTCCACTTCTTCTGGAAAACCCATAACATGATGTTTGTTCATTTAATGGTGTCCTATATGTCTCAAAGGCTCTCTTCATTCTTTTTTAAATTTTTTCAATCTATTTCATTTATTTAAGAAACAAACACACAGACAGAGAGAGAGAGAGAGAGAGTTCTCTTAACCACGTTTACTATCCAAATGCCCATTCACCCAGGGCTTGGCCAGGACAAAGCCAAGAGCCAACCCAAGTATCCCAGGTGAGTGGCAGGGACCCAATACTTGAGCCATCGCCACTGAAGGAAGCTGGAATCAGGGGCAGAGCCAGGAATCCAACCCAGGCTCTGCTCCCTGGATGCACACGTCCCCGCACTGTCTCACAACGAGGCAAACACCGAGTGCAGGCTGCTTCACTCTTTTTAAATTTTCCCTTCCTTTTAAAAACCTGATTGGATTATCTCAAAAGAACTGTCTCCAAGCTCAGAAACGCTTTCTCAATTCTGCTGCTCAATTCTGCTGTTCAGGTTCTCAACTGTTTTTCATTTTCTTTATTGAGTTCTTTAGCTCCAAGATTTCTGATTGGTTCCTTCTCACGCTCTCCTTCTCTCTGCTGAAGTTCTCATTCATGTCATGAATTATCTTCTTAATTTTGCTGAATTCTCTGCTTATATCTCTTATGTCTCATTAAGTCCCTTGGACACCATTATCTTCCAGTTTGTTGATTTCCATCTCTCTGGGATCTGTCATCACAGAGTTGCTATGTCCCTTTTGAAGCATCGGGTCACTCTGTTTTTCCTATACATCTTTGTCCTAACACTGACTTTTGTGCATCTTGTGGGTGAGTTGCTCTACCAATTGTATAGAGTGGCTTTCGTAGTACAAGACATTCCATTGGGATATGTCCTGAGTGTTGCCTGGATTTGGTTCCATATGGATGCTTTAACACAGTGTCCACATAGCTTCTGCAGCTGGAAGAAACACTAGTGTTGTCTGAGTGTCTCAGTGGCCTAGGCTGTGGGCGTTGCAGGATAACACTGACAGCTGGGATGCAGCTGTCTTGGGCAGGTGCGCTGGCCACTGTGCTGTGGGCACAGGTTAGAGGTGCTCGTCATTTCCACCAGTCCCACAAAGGCAAGGCCACACCTGTGGACACCGGAGAGTATGGCAGTGTGGCTGGGGGCATGGAAGGGTGCCGTGTCAGCATCTGAGGACCACAAGGGCTGGGCCACCACGTAGTGCCCAGATGGGCCACCTGCCAGTGTCCACGGGCTGCACAGGCAACTTCACAGGGAACCAAACTGCTCAAGGGGTCTGCTCGGCCACTTCCTGGGAAAGACTGTCGGGGGCTGGGGCCAAACATCGCTTCTCCAGCCTCAGTGTGCTGAGCTTCTGAGACAGGATGTTCACCTGCTTCTTGGCGCCACAGGGGGATGGCTGGGTCACCTTATTGCTTCCTGAGGGTCTTGGCAGGCCACACCCCTTAGGAACAGCTGCTCAGCTCTTTACTGCATCACAGGTGAGTGAAGAAGTCGCCTGTTTATTTCTCTGGGCTTTGGCGGGGGGAGGGAGGAGGCCAGGATACTCAGGAGTGGTTGCCCAATTGCTCCCCAGGACTGAGGGTCCGAGGATGGGCAGCTGGGGTGTTTCTAGGGCAGCAGGTGGTGGACAGGGCCACCTGTCTTCTGGGCACCTCTGAGGTTGGGCCTCAGGGTTCTTCCCAGGGCAGGGGTTCCGGGCTGCTTCCCAGCACCCCAGGTGGGCAGAGTCTTGGGATGAGGCTGTGTGGCAAGAGCCTGGCCAGCAGGAGGAGGGCACACAGGGGCTGGGCTCTGGGCGCAGCAGTGCGGTGACCCGGCAGCTCCCCAGACTGGGCTCAGGACCTGCGAGGGCCACGGGGTTGTCCAGTGGTAAACATCTCACGGCCATGGCCAAGTGGGGACTGCCAAGGGCCGTCCTCACAAAGTCCCTCTTGGTTGAGAGGCATCTGGAGGGCCCACGGCGGACACTGCCTGCTTAATTCCCTTTACCACAGGCCTTCGTGCGTCTCCCTGCTCTGTGACACCTGGTCCTGTGCCCACGCACCAATGAATGGAGTCTTCCTCTGTGCTGTGCTTCCTGAGAGTGGGGGAGTCCGGTGGGGGCAGCCTGGCTACCGGGCTACCCAGCTTCCGGGGGCTCAGGATGTGGGCACGGGCTCGGGGGCAGAGGCTCCAGGGCTCTGCTCAGCACTGGGTGTTACGTGGCAGGTCTAGCACCAGGCACGGTCACAAGGCCCAGACTGAATTCCCTCTCCCTTTCCCAGCAGGAGGTATCTCTCTCCACCTGTGCTGATTGGCGCTGGGATCCGGCTGATGCTGCAACTCTTTCCTTCCTGCCTTCTTCGAGGCTTTTTTCCTTATTAATAAACGAAATCCAGGTACTGTGGTCTCTCACCTGGCTTCTGCAGCCCCCATGAAGTGTACTGGTGCACAAACAACCACTAAAATCAGTATCTTGGGGCCGGAGCTGTGGCGTAGCGGGTAAAGCTGCCACCAGCAGTGAGAGCATCTCATCCCATATGGGCGCCGGTTCAAGTCTGGGCTATTCCACTTCTGATCCAGCTCTCTGCTGTGACATCAGAAAGCAGCAGAAGATGGCCCAAGTCCTTAGGCCCCTGCACCTGTGTGGGAGACCTGGAAGAAGCTCCTGGCTCCTGGCTTCGGATGGGCACAGCTCCAGCCATTGCGGCCATCTAGGGAGTGAACCAGCAGAAAAAAAGATTCTCTCTCTCTCTCTCTCTCTCTCTCTCTCTCTCTCTCTTTCTCTCTGCACCTATCTCTCTACAACGCTGCCTTTCAAACAAATAATAAATATTTTTTTAAAAAATCGGTATCTCTGCAGGAAGGTGATGGCGGCTGGATCTTACTCAGCTGCCAGCACACTGCACCTGCCGGAGGGGAATATTTTTATGGCCTATACACAACAGCACAGCCCGTCTAAGAAGGATGTCCTGACTGGTACCAACGCCTCTCTGTCCAGCACCGTGCAGTTTATACAACACAAGAGCACTGACACCCAAGAGATCTAAGTGACTCCTGGCCCCTCGCTCCCCAGCATGGCATCTTATGCCAAGTAAGTAGACTGAGCAAACATCTCCTCATCTACACGAAGGAGAACTCACTGGGCTACTGTAAAGTAAGCTGACGCCACAGACAGGTGAATACACACAACAGCAGGATTAGTAATGGCCCCAAGTGGGAAATGACCCAAATGTCCACCAGCAGGTGAGTGGAAAAACCAGCTGCGGCATTTCTACACTGTGGGATACAACTGTGCAATACGATGGGACGAACGCACCACAGTGACATAAAGGAATCGCGAAATGAGTCAGCTGAGTGAATGAACACAGCCAGACCAAAGAGAGGCCACACTACGTGACTGCATCTATTAACAACTCTAGAAAAGTTCAGAGACAGGAAGCAGATCAGTGGCCGTGCGTGGATAGGGGGCTGGAGAAGAGACGGCGTGAAGCAAGGGGCCTGAGGAAGCTTTGAGAAATAGAATGGCTGAGCCTCTTTCTTTAAAAAAAATTACCATTTATTTATTTTCATTCTAGTTGGGAGGCGGACAGAGAGAGCAAGGAGGGAGAGAGATCGTCCACCTGCTGGTTCACTCGCCAGATGCCCACAACAGCCAGGGCTGGGCCAGACCAAACCAGGAGCCCAGAACTCAAAGCTGAGTCTCCCACAGGGGTGGCAGGGGCGTGAGTAGTTGAGCCACCATCCTCCGCCTTCTCCGGGTGCGCATTAGCCAGGAGCTGAGTAGGAGTTAGGGCCAGGACTTGAACCAAGCACTCCGATGTGGGATACGGGCACCCCAAGCAGCGGCCTAACTGCTGTGCCCAACCGCTGTCTGCCCTGAGCCTTGTTGTGGCAATGATCTCGTGGATTTGAACACGTTAAACAAGGTGCTTGATATAGAATACTTCAATTACGCCAGGAAAAAAATAAAAACGAGATCAGGAAACGATGTCCCATCACAGAAACTGGCACTCGGCTAATGTCAGCTGCATTCTGGAGCAAGAAACAACGGTCGCACTGGAACCGCTGGGGTACAACTCGAGAGGCTGCCCAGGAGATGCACTGGCAGATGTGACACCTGCTTCCGGGTGTCCCAGGACCCCACTGCTTAGGACAGCTCTTCCCAGCTAGAAGGCGCGAGCAAGGAAGACGAGCAGCAAGAGGAACACGACTCGGAGTTCGCCCTGAAGGAAGCACACAGAGGTCCACTATATGGCAGAATGAAAGTGCCACAAGGCCGGGATTGACGAACCACAGGCGTGCAGTTCTGACGGGTCACAGTCCAGGGGCGTGGGGGCCCGGCAGGCAGTGAGGTGGGGGTCTGTGCTAAAGCAAAGCAGCTGGAGGGAAGGGCCTGGGGGGCAGCAGGCGATGCCACAGCCACGGCCCCCCGGTCCTCCAGGGGACAGAGGGCGAGGCCGGCGAGGCCAAGGCCAAGCAGCAGAAAGCCCTGAGCGCCTGCCTGGAGCTAGCTCCACATCTCCAGGGGCGCCCGCCCAGGAGTCGCTCCGCACAAACAGGTCCTGTCTAAAGGGCAGCAGTGCGACCATTTATCAAGAACCGTGACGTCCACATCCCTCAAGTCAGCAATTCCTGAGGAAATGATCAGAAATGTGCCCAGAGATTTATGTACAACACTGCTTATCGCAACGTTATTTATAACAGCCTACAGCCCGAAATAACTTAAATGTTCAATAAGAGGAGACCGCTAAATAAATTATGGCCCACCGAGTGATTAAATCATGCACAGCCACTAAATCACACTTCCAGAACATACGGACGACGGGGCGCAGGGCACAGTCTACCGAGTCACAAGAAAAGCAGGTAGAAAAATACGTGCGGGCTATTTGCTCAATAATCACTTCCTGATGATCTGTTAAGTGCCAGGCACAGTCCGGGCAGTGGGGGTCCAAAAGAGAATCAAACACGATGCTTATACTTATGGAAAGAGATTCTGCCTTTTTTTTTTTTTTTTTGACAGGCAGAATGGACAGTGAGAGAGAGAGAGACAGGGAGAAAGGTCTTCCTTTGCCGTTGGTTCACCCTCCAATGGCTGCCGCGGTCGGCGCGCTGCGGCCGGCGCACCGCACTCATCCGATGGCAGAAGCCAGATGCTAGGTGCTTTTTCCTGGTCTCCCATGGGGTGCAGGGCCCAAGCACTTGGGCCATCCTCCACTGCACTCCCGGGCCACAGCAGAAAGCTGGCCTGGAAGAGGGGCAACCGGGACAGAATCCAGTGCCCTGACCGGGACTAGAACCCGGTGTGCCGGCACCGCAAGGCGGAGGATTAGCCTGTTGAGCCACGGCGCCGGCCGAGATTCTGCCTTTTAATGGAGGAAGGCGACAGCAAAGATATGGGGGGAAAAATAAAACCAGCCATAAGCAAAATACCCGACCCCTTATGCAGGAAGGAGTGCGATGGAGAACATCAAGAAAAGAAAGAGATGGGGGTCTGGTGGGGAGGCTGAAACTGAATGCACGGACGGGGAAAGCCGCAGAAAGAAAGGAATTCGGAAAACCGGCCAAGGCGCTCTCTGCAGGGACTTCAGGCAGAGGAGGAGGCCTGGGGGCCCAGGCAACCGCAAGGCTGAGGCTGCAGAACACGAAAGACAAATGGCAGGAGAGTGATGCCCCACAGGGAGGCTGGAACCACTCAGGCTGCCGTGGGGGCACCGAGGGCTCCGAGCAGAAGCAGCCCAGGGCGGAGCCTGGAGGCCGGGCGCGAGTCTCCCCAAGGCCGTCCTAGCTCCTCCTAACGGGCAGGAGGAGAATCCCAGGAAAGAAGGCGCAGTGCAGGGGAAGCCATGTGGGGACGCTGCCCCAGAGCGCACGAGAAAACAGGAGGTGCAGGGGGCCAAGCAGGGCGAGCGTGTATTCCGAGGCCCAGTCGCCTTTCCCAGTCTTAAGAGAAACACAATCCCGACACAGAAGAGGAAGGAGGATCACCCGACAATCGCCATTCAGCACCTCTCCCCATCCTTGTCCCAGGGTGTCCCTTCATCACCCTACAATGCCCAGCACCCTCAATCTCGCCACGTTCGCTGTGTCAGAAGCATGTCAGACAAGGTGGCACTTGATTTGGGGGACAGAAAGGAAGCTGTGGGCGAAGAGGAGGCGTGGTCACGGTCGCCAAAGGCACGCAGCCTGGGTGTCTGAGAGCATGCTGGGAATATGAGTCACACTGGGCACCACAGGAAGCCCCTCGCTGTGGGGACCGCTGGGCTCAGGCATGCTTCTAATCGGGAGACACGGGGACCCTGCAGAGACGCCCAGCTGCCCGCCTCTCTCAGGGCGGAGAAGCAGGTGCATCCTCAGTAAGGGGGCCGTGGCCGCAAGATTAACAGGAGGAGGGGGAGGAGGGGAGATAGACAAGAAAGATGAAAATGACAGGGAGGAGGTGGAAGGCGGAGACACCGGCAGCCCCTACTGTGTGCCAGCCATTCCAGCAGCCCTACTGTGTGCCCGCTTCACAGACACTCCCCCTTCTCATCTTCACAACCGCCCTAGGAGGTGGGCTTTCACGTGCTCACTTCACAGATGTGGGCATGAGCTGAGCGGCTCAGTAACACACACAGTTACTCCAAAGCACAGCCAGGACTCGACCCACGAACACAGGGGCTGTCCCCGCTCATTCTGCTCTCTGTCCACAACAGCTGAACGCAGACCTGGAAGCCCTGGGGAAAAGCGCTTACGAGGCCCCGGCAACTCGGTCCCCACTTTGCACTGCCAACGTCCAGGAGCCCTGCAAAGCTTGCCCAACTTAGGGTTACCACTTCCTGCGCTCTTCTCTCCAGGGGCTGAGTCTTCTCTCCCACCAGGCACGAAGCTCCAGGCAGCCACGCAGACACTTGGCTGTACACGGTTAGCATTTCAGCAAATGCTCTGGGCGCTCCGTGGACACCCCCTGTGTCGGGCACCCCAGGGCCACTCCCTGTGCCCTCAGACTTTGGGCACTGAGTGTGGTGGATGACCAGGACTTCCTCTGGCTCAGGAGGGCACGGCCCGACAGATGAGAAGAGCAGATGAGAAGAGCAGTGGACAATGAGCAGGCAATGGTGGGCAGCAGGTGGATACAAGGAGGTAAGGAAAAACCTTCCTTTTCCCATTGGGCTTGCTGCGAGCAGTGTGCACACTCGCTGGCCTGTGGGCCCGATTTGGCTCAGCCAGGTGGACATCCTGGCTTAGATGTGGTTTTATTGGTTATAATTTATTTGTTCATTTTGAATTGATATGTGCTACTTGGACATGTGTATGGGGTGCAGAATGACAATTCAATGCACGTGGACACTGTGTCATGGGCAGAGCAGGTGAGTGGCGTCTCCACCTCCTCAAGCATCTATCATTTCTAGGACCTGGGGACCTTCAAACTCCTCTTTCCCTATCACTTGAACCTGCAGCTCCCCTGTAACAAGGGAGCTGTCCCTTCAGAGCCTGGGCCTTCGCGAGCATGTACTTCACACAAGCCCACCCTTCCCAGCTGCTCCCAGCCCTCCCCCACCGCCCACCTGCCCTCCTGTCCCCGGGGGCCCACACTCACCGGCGCTGAGCGTGGTGAACTCCAGGAAGCGGTACTCATAAGCCACGTCGATCTTGGTCTCCACCTGCGGCCTCTTCAAGGTCGAGTAGATGTTCCCAGGCCGCTTCTCGTCCCGCTTCTCCAGCTTGTTCAGTCCGCAGCCCATCGCGACAGCTGCCGGCCAAGGGGAAGCAGAGGGAGGGGTGATGCTGTTTCCTGAGATTCGGTTTCTGACCACCGCGGTAGGGAAGGCCCACAGAGCGTAAGGTGACGTGGGTCCACGCTCGGCACCCACGCTGGCCTGGGACGACCCCGTCACCAGCGCCCCCGTGGCGCTTACCGGATGCCTAAAGCCTGCCTGTTTTATATCCTTTGTCCCCATAGGAGGCAAACAACACCCAAGAACACCTCCACCCCACTGTATTCTGTACCCACAATTTAAAAAACGGCATCGCAGGGGCCAGCATTGTGGCGCAGCCGGTTAAGCCACTGCCAGCCACACCGGCATTCCATATGGGCATCGCTAAGTCCTGGCTGCTCCACTTCCAATCCAGCTCCCTGCTAATGGCCTGGGAAAGCAGTAGAAGATGGCCCAAGTGCTCAGGCCCCTGCCACCCACGTGAGAGACCTGGTGAAGCTCCTGGCTCCTGACTTTGGCATGGCGGTTGCAGCCATTTGGGAAGTGAACCAGTGGATGGAGGACCTCTCTCTCTGTAACTCTCCCTGTCAAATAAATAAATGATTTTTTTTTTTACAAAACAAAGTCTCAAAGGCACTCCGGGCCCGAGGGTGTCAGTCGGTGGGAAAGGAAGGAGCGGATTCCCCGCGGTGGGGCTGCGAATGAAGCTGTTTGTCCCAATTCGCAAACTCTACAGAGACCGTGCAACAGTAATTGCTCACAGACAGCAACGTCCACGCACAGCCCTCCGCTGCAGACCACGGGCCTGGTGGAGGAGTCCCCCTTCCCTCCTCGTTCGGCCCCAACAGCAGGAAATAATAGGCTGCTGCCACGTCCTTAGTCATTTCAGACCGAAATGAAAACTGACTGCACACTAATGGCAGGGCCGGCGAAACTGGAAGCAGAAATGCGTGTGCATTAGAGCAAAGCTCTGTGGCTTCAGTGTGGAAAGAAAACGCAGAAATCTGAAAGCAACACGGGCTGGGCGCGCAGCCCTGCCGAGCGAGCACTGCAGACGGTTCTCTGCTTGGGCAGTGCGATATTCGTGCAAGGCAGAGGTCTCCTTCTGCGTCCCCAAGGTCACCACCACCACCACCCCCTCCTCGGGGTACCAGCCCTGCCACCGGAACACGGTTCAGAAAAATATTAACTGGCCAAGAATATCACACACAGAAACGTGGCGACCGCTTCCTTTCAGAAATAAGGACTTCCTTTGGCTCGATCCATTCTCGAGGTTCCCAGCTTCCTAAGGTGACCTGGCCAGCTCCAGAAAAAACAAAGGTGACCTTGAAACAGCAACAAGGGCACGGGGCAGGGGAGGGAGAGGGCTGGGGAGGGGATGGGCGGTACAGCCGCAGCCAGACTACACTTCTCAATAATTAAAAGCCGAGTCTGAAAGAACGGAGAGGAACAGGAAGGCTTACTTAGGCCTTCATAAGGGAACATCAGTGTCCAAAGGGTCAGGCAGACATGATTGATGTGCAAGCTGCGTGGTCTGATTACTGGCAAAACACTCCATGGTGCTGCAGACAGAAGAGCTCATATGCACAGAGGTTCTGCAGTGAACGGCTGAGAGGCAGGCAGACTGGCTGGGACAGAGCAGAAGAGAAATGGACGGTGAGGCCTCTCAGGGCTGGGACCAGGGAAGCTGGGGACAGGAGCACCGTGACGGCCACCACAACAGGTGCACAGACAGCCCAACAGCCCCCCCACACTTGGCCCCGACTCGTCACTGCATGCCCGCCACGGGCAGAGCATCAGCAGAGACGGTCACCCAGTGCGGTCTCGGCTCTGCCTTGCGGGAGCTGCACCTGCCGCAGAGGTGGGACCCGCACACCACCACCCAAGGCGGGCACGCGGCAGGGGGGCCTGGAGAGGGCATCCGAGGCAGGCTTTGCTGCCTGCGTTGGACAGGTGAGTGTGTGAACAGCTACAGAGAGCCCAGCAAGAGCAGAGGCACAGGGGCGTGAAAAGCAAGTGCAGGCAGCTTCTGTCCCTGGCTGGACAGGGGGCAAGAGGCGAAGGGAGGGCTCAGAGAGCCGGGTGCCCACAGGGAGCTGCTCGAGAATCAGACGACGGTCCCCCGCCCCGCCTCCCGGGCCCATCCCTGCCTCTACTCGCTGGTCGGAGCAAGGACGGAACGCAGGTCCCCACTCAGCCTTAAGATCCACCTTTCCCACTGCATGTGACAGAGCTGCACCTGCAGGGGCCACGGAAGCAAAGGAGCCATTTAACACCCAGAGGGCTTGTCTGGTCACATACACGAAGTCGTCTTTAACAGGACACAGGTGCGCTAACCACAGAGGGAGACCCTGATAAAGCGCACTGCAAGAAGATTAAAAACTCCTGTTTCTCAAAACACACGACATGTAGCACGAAATCTGCCGCATGTCTATCCGAGCCGGCTCTCCCAGAAGGGGAAAGTCCAGCTCCTGTGGCGTAAACACTGTCCTCCAGGCAAGGTTTCAAGCCATCGGGGTGATTTCGGTCAGTGAAGACTGAGTGGGGTAGAGTTGCCAGCACCAGCTCTCGGGAGCCAGCGTGCATGAGCACAACCCCTGAACACCGTAGCAGTCACTCCACAAGGCACGTACAGTCACAATCAATCAAAGAACTCCTACCAAGCCATGAGGAAGAGACAGACCAGCCGACAGCCAACGGGGGACAGGCCTGGGCAAGCACTCCGCAAGCCGGGATACACGAAGGCACTCAGGAAAAGCAGCTCAACTTCATCTCGCGTGGGGAACACACCAGGACGACCACCACGAGATGCTAACACACACCGGCCAGAACAGCTTAAAAAAAAAAAAAACTGACAATCCTGAGTGTCAGCAAGTTGTGAACCAGATGAAATCCCCCCACACCACTGGGGAAAGTGTAAACTGGTTTACAACCACTCAGGAAAACTGGCAGAGGTAGGCAAGGGGAACACACATCCCTCCTGCGACCCAGAAATCCCTCTCCTAGGTAAATATCACCAGAAATGTGCTCACACAGGCATCAAGACACTTGTGACAGGGGCCGGTGCTGTGTACAGCAAGTTAAAGCCCTGGCTTGCAGCGCTGGCATCCCATAAGAGCCAGTTCGAGTCTTGGCTGCGCCACTTCCAATCCAGCTCCCTGCTAACGTGCCTGGGAAAGCAGTGGAGGATGGCTCAAGTGCTTGGGCCCTGTACCCGCATGGGAGACCAGGAGGAACCACCTGGCTCCTGGCTTCAGATCGGTGCAGTGCCAGCCGTAGAGGCCATTTGGGGAGTGAACCAACGGAAAAAGGAAGACCTTTCTCTCTGTCTCTCTCTCTCTCTCACTGTCTGTAACTCTGTCAAATAAATAAAAATAAAAAAAGAGGAGTGAAGGAGTGGGAGAGGGGGAGGCAGAGACAACAGAATACATCCTGACTCCCCTCCCATACAGCTCAAAACAGGCAGCACTCATGTCCAGTGTTGCCTGGGCGAACAGTGGCCACGTATGAGCATGAGGGCTCCTGGGTTCCAGTCCTTCCATTTCTTATCTGGAAACAGGTTACATACCTGTGTGCTCTGTTTGCGACAACTCCTTGATCCACTAAGTCATCTGCTTCTTGATCTATGGACTTTCCCTTTTCAGAAAAGTTCAAAAGTAAAACAAAAACAAAAGCTACCCTGCAGGTGTACTGAAACATCTCTAGCAGTAGTGCTAAGCTGGAATTCGGGAAAACACAAAATCGTCTACACAGCAGGCATCAAGTCTTCTGAATGGAAACAACAGAAGCTTGTGGTGTGTGTGTGCACCTGAGGCCAGCTTATCCTACAAAGTCACTTGTGCTCTGGCTCCGCTTGTAATCCAGCTTCCCACTAATGCACACCCTGGGAGGCAGCAGGTGATGGCGCAAGTACTTGGGTCCCCGCCAACCACATGGGAGACCTGGAGGAAGTTCCCAGCTCCTGGCTTCAACCTGGCCCAGTCTCAACCCTTTTTTTTTTTTTT
>CM027407.1:134105871-134136477 GCA_015711505.1 Sylvilagus bachmani
CCAGGTGCTAGGTGCTTTTCCTGGTCTCCCCATGGGGTGCAGGGCCCAAGCACCTGGGCCATCCTCCACTGCACTCCTGGGCCACAGCAGAGGGCTGGCCTGGAAGAGGGGCAACCGGGACAGACTCCGGTGCCCCGACCGGGACTAGAACCCGGTGTGCCGGCGCCGCAAGGCGGAGGATTAGCCTGTTGAGCCACGGTGCCGGCCATTCCTCTACTGTTACACACACACCTATGGTGAGGTTTAATTTATAAATTAGGCACAGAGTATTAGTCCAGTAAGAAGATACCTGAAGCTGGCTATTTCTCTACAAGAATAGGGGTTTGTTGAGCTCACACCTTTGGGGTTCAAGAGAATGGCACCAGCACCCTGGCACAGCGCAGTATGGCACACGGACACCTGGGGACCTCGCCGTGGGGGATGCACTCAAACCCTATCCAAACCACAGCACCCGGGCAGAGCGCAACAACAAAATCCAATCATGAATTAGGACAATCACAGCAACTCACCAAAATAAAAGTCCTCTACACCACGTGAACTCTGTTTCTAGAATTTTCCATTCCATATTTTCAGATTGTGATTGACTACAGGAATCCAAAACTGCAGAGAGCAAAACCATGGATGAGGGAGGACTGCTGTGCAAATGCTAACCATTTTAGGATTATATCAGTATTTCTTGCTACTAATTAGAAAGAGCCCTTTTAACCTGCTCTGGCCTGTGGCCATAATTACATAATTACTGCAAAGGGTGCTTATGAGATTACAAGACGCCGGAAAATCCCAAAAGACCTCTCTAATACATTAAAAGTGACTAAACCAACAGTCTGGTTTCTTGTACTTTATATTTCCAAAAACCCAGTCACACATGGTATGCTCACATTCCACAAAGCGGAGTCTGTGCTTAACCAAACCTCTTTAACTTTCTGGATAAGATCGACTGCCACCACGGCCCCAAATCTGACGCATCTGAGAGCTATTCCATACAACTTGCCAGGGTCCCAAGGAAGAAGTGCAACACAGAGGGACTTGAATACAGATCCTCGAGAAGATGGGTCTGTAGACTGACAAAGTGGAACACTTTGGTCATAAGTCAAGGGCAGCTGGCTGGAGCCAGGGTTGAGGTGTATCGGGCCAAACCGCCGACGGCAGTGCCAGCATCCCATACGGGTGCCAGTTCCAGTCCCAGCTGCTCCACTTCTGATCTAGCTCCCTGCTAATGTGCCTGGAAAAGCAGAAAGAAGATGGCCCAAGTGCCTGGGCCCCTGTACCCACATGGGAGACCCAGAAGAAGCTCCTGGCTCCTGGCTTCAGCCTGGCCCATCCCTGGATGGTGCGGCCATCTGGGGAGTGAACCAGCAGATGGAAGATATCTCTGTGTGTGTGTGTGTGTGTGTGTTTGTGTGTGTGTGTGTATTCCCCCCACCCCCGAACTCTGCCTTTCAAATAAATCAATTAAATCTTTAAGGAAAAAAAAAGCAGCCATCTAGAAGTCTGAAAATTTCACCACAAGGTCATAAAGTAGCCTAAGCATTGGTCAGTACCAAATGACCAGAGAGGAGCCCAGCTGGCTCTGGTTCTCTACCTCTGGCTGCCTGGTGACACCAGAGCCCAGCCCCACTCCTCTGTCTGATGCTGGAAAAGGAACCACACTCCACCCTCCACTGTCCTGTATCACAGGGACACTGAAGTGGCCAGCACACACACACACACACACACACACACACACACACCGTCACGTGCTGCACCCTGGAGGCGGATCGGGCCCAGGAAAGCCCCAGCCGGTGTGCCCTCCATCTCAGCAAGGAGCCGTCGTGGTAGCCTGTAACCTGATTTCTGAGCACTCTGGTTCTGGCCTGCTGAGAGGGATTTTTCTTCCTGAATTCAGCCCAGGTAGGGAGTAAGTCACACAAATGCATATTTAAAAGCTGAACGGAATTCGTATTTGGAGAGCAAAGAATTAGCAAGGCTCAAGCGGGGCTACCGCGTGCCTGCCGCACTGATGCTTCCCGAGAGGGCGTCTTGATAAAACACGCAGTGATAATCATGAAAGCCCCTTTGCAAGCCCAGGAGAAAGAGGAAACTCAAATTTATGTCAAAACCCAAGCGTGAATGGGAGCAAAGATCACACACACTCAACCTTTCAAAGGTAAATGTAAAAAGAACCGTCTGGCTAAATTTATCTCTTTGTCAGTGAAAAATAGCCTAAGCCTTAGCCACGTCTGTTGCCAATTCTTAAACTGAAGGAGAAAAAGCAAATGGTAGCAAACGCAGCAGCATCAAACTGAACTTCTAGCCAGGAGGAAAATGCCCAAGTCTGGCGGTGCCATCCAACCCCACGGCCACGAACCACACGTGGCGCTGGACCGCCTGGCATCCTGCTGATGAGACTGAGGAAGTCAATTTTCAATTATATTTAACATTAATTCATTTATATTTGCATAGCAACAGCCACAAGTAGCTCCTGGCTACGGTACTGGCCAGCGACAGACACTCACCCAAGAGCTGGCCATCTCTTTCTTTTCCTTCAATAAAATTACAGTCCTAACAGCTGGCACTGTGGCATAATAGGTTAAGCCTCCACCTGCAGCGCCTGCATCCCATGTGGGTGCTGACTCGAGTCCTGGCTGCTCCACTTCCAATCCGGCTCCCTGCTAGCAACATGGGAGTGCAGCAGAAGATGGGCCAAGTCCTTGGGCCCCTATACCCACATGCGAGACCTAGGAGAAGCTCCTGGCTCCTGGCTTCGGATGGGCCCAGCTCCAGCCATTGCAGCCATTGGAGGAGTAAATGAGCAGATGGAAGACCTCTCTCTCTCTCCCTCTGCCTCTCTCTCTCTCTCTCTGTAACGCTCCTCATACATAAATCTTTTTTAAAAATTACAATCCCGGCCGGCGCCGTGGCTCAACAGGCTAATCGTCCGCCTTGCGGCGCCAGCACACCGGGTTCTAGTCCCGGTTGGGGCACCGGATACTGTCCCAGTTGCCCCTCTTCCAGGCCAGCCCTCTGCTGTGGCCCGGGAGTGCAGTGGAGGATGGCCCAGGTGCTTGGGCCCTGCACCCCATGGGAGACCAGGAAAAGCACCTGGCACCTAGCTCCTGCCATCGGATGAGCGCGTTGCGCCGGCTGCAGCGTGCCAGCCGTGGCCGCCATTGGAGGGTGAACCAACGGCAAAGGAAGACCTTTCTCTCTGTCTCTCTCTCTCACTGCCCACTCTACCTGTCAAAAAATTTAAAAAAAAAATTACAATCCCAACAAATAATATCCTAAATTATGGACAAAATTATTACTTCTTTTTTTTTTATTTTACTTATTTGAAAGGCAGAGTTGGGGGGTAACGATATCTTCCATACACTGATTTGCTCCCCAAATAGCCATAAAGGCAGGGGCTGGGTCAGGCAGAGGTCAGGAACCGGGCACACCATCCGGGTCTCCCACATAGGTGGCAGGGGCCCAAGCACCTGGACCATCTTCCACTGCTTTCCAAGGCATATCAGCAGGGAGCTGGATCCAAAACTGAGCTCCCAGGACTCAAACTGGTGCTCAAACATGAGGTGACAGCATCGCAAGCAGTGGCTTAAGCTACTGCGCCAAAATGCCAGCCCCTAAAAGCAGTATATCGCAGGCCCCAGCCCTGCCGAACTGAGGAAGGTTTGAAACCAAAAAAAAAAAAAACCTACAGAAAGTGATCCTGGTGTGTCACTTCCTGTATCTGTGCTCTGAGGCTCCAGTTTGCATTTCTGTATACCAGGGCTCCCAGGACGTGGAAATCTGGGCTTGCTGATGCATTCTGCCACCACTGGATCAACACCGCACGCTCTCATCCCACAAGGCCTCAGGAACGTGAAAGCAAGAGCTCTGGGCAAGTTAACCTCGCGAAGCTGCCGTCTCCTCAAGGCTAACGTGAAGTTAGCATCCATGTTCGCCTCCCGCGAGGGTTCCGTGCAAATGAAAGCTTGAAAAGTGCCCAGCAGGACCCGGGAAAGAGCAAGCCCTTGCCCGGGGGGTAGCTGCAATTATTATTTTGTCAATCACAATAAGAAAACCTGCAGCTTTAAACAAACAAACAAATAAAAAGTGCACGTTACGGTCTGCGAAGTTCTCCCAGGTCCGCGCCCTTGCAACCTGTGCGCCAGGTTGTGGTAAAACAGCTGCTGCCAAAACACCTTTTGGGGTCCTGACATCTTGGCACCCACTGTCAATCTCTAGAAAGGCAACCACCCAGCTGGATGCGCCAGGAGTCACGGAAACCATACCGTAGCCCTACTCTGCGGAAGGCGCTGTACCAGGCTTGAGTTGGAGAGGAACAGTCCCCCCACACAGTGCCATCCCATATGTGCCCTGCAAAGGTCGGCTGGCACGGCGACACTCTGACAAGACGCAACAATTCCATCCCAGGGTGTGCCACACGCCAGAAAGTCTCACTTCCTACTTCCTGGACCAGCAAGGCCAGGTTCTGCTGCCGGTCCCGCCCAGAGAGAGAAAGGCACAGGAGACCCTAGGGGGGACAGGCCCATTGTCCCCTCCAGGACCAAGAGAGGGATGGAGGCTCACGGGCCGTGTTTCTCACTGAGAGGCCAGATCCCTTTCCCAGGAGAGCGGCTCTCTGTACCCTCACAGAGCAAATAGTGGCTGCTGGAATCCGAGGGGAACCTCTACCAAGTACATGTCAACGAGACGAATAGGCCAGAAATCCCCACAAGAGCTTCTAAGCACAAGCTTAGCGGAATCCTGTAGGGTCTGGGGTTATTTTTCTCTTTACGGAAAGCACTCAAGCAATCTCGTTTCATAACCCAGAGTGGATTCCCCTACGGAATCCCCTTCTCTGAAGATCTCTACAAATCAGAGATTCACCTGACTGGTCACAGTAATCTAAGTCTAACCCCATTTCCTGGCACAGTCAGGGGCTTCTTCCCACTCTCCACCCCAGAAAAATGGGTTGCAGTCTGTCTCTGGGAGGCCTGATGCCTGGTCTTTCTGACCCAGTCAAACCACACTCTCCACTATGGGACAGGAAGTCAGGGTTGGCTGTAGAGTCTGGAATCTCTCCTTGCTGTCTTTGCTGATGAGAGTACAACACGGTACAACCAGGCTGGCAAAAGGCCTGGCAGCCTCCTAGAAGATTCACACACACCTCCCACCTCTACCATCCGGCAATTTCACGCCACAAGAAACAGGAACATGTGTCCGCAGGAAGACGGGCACACAAAGCACCTAGCAGCTTTATTCACAGTGTGCTGGGAAACAGAGCAGGGTTGCCAGCGCGGGGTCGGGGCAGGGGCGACGGGCAATGGGGAGGAAGGAACTTTCTGAGCCGATGACAGTGTGCTCGGTCCCGGGGGACTGGAGTCACACAGGTGCACGCGTCTGTCAGAACATGATGTAAACGACTCTGGAGATCTGTGCATGTCACCACCTATACATAAAATTAACCTTCAGAAAAAACACGGCCACGGGCGGAGCTCTCATCACATGTGAGCTCAGGTGTTTAAGAAGGCACTGCCTCAGTGTCTGTAATTTACTTTAAAACCTACAAAACAGTAAGCTGGACCAATGGGTGGCGGCATGGGCGGGCAGATGTGTCAAGAAGCCAGCAGGCGTACATGCTAATTACAGATGCCAGGTATGGGCAGTTAGGCAGTCAACATTCTTGCAGCTTTGCTGAATCTTAAAACCTGGGCTGGCGGGGTAGTGTGTCCCGGCACTGCAGGTGGTGATTTAACCTGCTGTGCCACAGCACCGGCCCCAACCTTGCTGAATTTCTAATGTGACAGAGATGCCACCTTTCCCCATCCCATTGTTTTAAAAAGATTTATTGATTTATTTGAAAGAGTTATACACAGAGAGAAAAGTTTTATATCCAATGGTTCACTCCCCAATTGGCCGCAACGGCCAGAGCTGTGCCGATCCAAAGCCAGGAGCCTCCTCTGGGTCTCCCATGCAGGTGCAGGGGCCCAAGGACTTGGGCCATTTTCTACTGCTTTCCCAGGCCACAGCAGAGAGCTGGATTGGAAGTGGAGCAGCTGGGCCTCGAACCGGCGCCCACATGGGATGCCAGTGCTTCAGGCCAGGGCGTTAACCCACTGTGCCACAGTACCAGCCCCATTTTTTTTTAAGGATTATTTATTTGAATGGGGGGAGTTACACACACACACACACACACACACACACACACAGAGGGAGAGAGAGAGAGAAAGAATCTTCTATCCGTTAGTTCACTCCCCAGATGGCCACAATGGCCAAAACTGGCCCAGGCCAAAACTAAGAGCTCATAGGCCAGAGCTCCATCCAGGTCTCCCATGTGGATGGCAGGGATCCAAGTTCATGGGTCACCCCCACTCCGCTTTCCCAGGCACATTAGCAGGGAGCCAGAATGGAAGAAGAGGAACCGGCTGCTCCACTTGCAATCCAATTCTCCACTAATGCACCTGGGAAAGCAGTAGAAGATGCCCCAAGTCCTTGGGCCCCTGCACCTGCATGGGAGACCCAGAAGAAGCTCCTGGCTCCTGGCTTCAGCCTGTCCCAGCACGGTCGTTGTATCCAACTGGGGTGTGAACCAGCGGATGGAAGACTCCTCCATCTAACTCTGCCTTTCAAATAAATAAATCTCAAAAAAAAAAAAAAAAATCAGCAAGGCACCCAGGCCCACCAAGCCATGGGCCGTCCTGGTTTCAGTCCTGCTAGAGCTTTACAGGAACTCCCATCACTCTTTTCTGCCTGTTTCCCTACAGACAAAGCGGTTACTTGAATGTAAGCCAAAAATTCTCACTCAAGAGGGAGACAGAACTCCCTGACTCTGATTCCCAATTTATTCTTTCAATCGCTGCACCAAATTTATTAGCTAACTGCACAGCACTCCATTTCCCTTTGCCCCACGCCCATGCAGCCAAAAAACAAAGAAAACCCAGGCCAGACACTTGATCCACAAATGCAGCCAGAGGCTACGGGGGCTTGAATTCCTCTGGGCAGGCCAGAAGCCCCGCCGAGGGCAAAAACAGAGGATGCAGTGCTCAGGCCGAGGTTAGAGTGACTTCATGAGGTTAGCGCACAGGCACGGAGGAGCCCGGACAGCTTGTGGCTGGAGCCCGCTGCGGGGTTTAGTGACATCTGGGGTCACTTGAACTTGGTGGGGATTCAGCTGCTCAGAGGTACCAATGAGGAATGCGCCGGCCCTGCCCCCAGTCTCTCACATTACATGCGGCTTCCTTCCCCGCCCGGCCCCACTTATCCCGGGATGACACTCGCTGACCGGCCCGGGCTGCCCAGCACCTGGGAACCCCGGGACCCAGTGCCGACCAGGGGCCGCTGCTGGGTACCGGGGCGGCCACTCGCGGAGCTCTGTCCCGGACTTTTCTTTATTATTTAAAAAGCACTTTTTTTGTGTGCTCATAAGCCCCTCGGAACAAACTCGCTGACACCACCCAGCGTCCCCAAGGACCACACAGGGCGGCCGAGCGCGAGCACCAGGGAGCGCGCCCCGGGCAGTCACGAGCAGCGACCTCCGCCGGTTTCTCCCCGAGGCGAAGGGCAGCAGCCCCAGCCCCGGGACGCGGAGAGCGCGCCACGGTCAAGTGAGCCTCCCCGCAGCCGCCCACCCAGCCTGGAGAGCCCTGAGCCTGGCAAAGTGGGCTGGGGTGAGGGGAGGAAAAAAATCCCCTGCAGCCGGGGAGACGTTGCCTCCGGCGCCGGGGACTCCCGGCGAGCCGGGTCTCTTCCCCCAAGTGCGTGGCGCATGTGCGCCCGCCCACTCCGTACCGCTGCCCGGGAGCAAACTGCAGCCGGGCGCACGCAGAGAGGCGGCCCGGGTGCCCTCTCCACCCTGCGCTCCGGCAACCTGGACTCCGTGTCCAGCTCCCGCCCGATTTCAGCCGCAGACCCGGGCGGCAGCGTGTCCCAGACCCACCTGTAGCCTCAAAGCTCCCCTCCACGGCCCTTCTGGGTGCCCTGAGCCGCAGAGCCCACGACCCCACAGGCTGCTCCGGGAAGCCTCTCCCCACGCCGCGCCAGGGATTCACACACAGCTCACCTCCCGAAAGAAAGTTGGCCCAAGACCACCCCCCCCCCCGCGTCCACACATGGGCCCTTCCCCGCGTCCCGCTAGCGCCGGGGGATCCTCCCGCCGCTCCGGCGCCCCGGCACAGGTCACCTGCAGGGGTCGGGGAGCGCCACGCGGACTCGAGCGGCCGGCCGGCACCGGGTCTGCGAGGCCGCAAGGAGGGCTCCGCGCTCGCCGACACCCCCCACCTACCTTTCGGGGACCGGCCGCGGAGAAGGCGCGGGCGCGGGCTCCCCGAGATTGCGCGCGGCGTCCCGGGAGCAAAGTTTGCGCGGTGCACTGGCGGCGGCGCGAGAGGGCGTGGGCGCCGGGGCGGGGCCGGGCGGCGGCGGCGGCGGCGGCGTCCGTCCCTCTGGCGATCGGCGCGTCGGTCCCGGCCCGGAGCCCGCGGCTGCCGCGCTCCCGCGCTCGCTGCGCCCCGCGCCCGGCGCGCTCCGGCTCCAGCCCCGCCGCGCCCCCGCCGCCGCCGCGCGCCCGCCCGCCCGCTACACTTCCTCTTCCTCTGAACTCATGGGCGAAATATGCGTCGCGGCGTCTTCGGGGGAGCCGCGCGGCCTCAGCAGCCCTCGCCCTCTGCGACCCGCGCCGCCGGCAACCCGCGAATCCGAGGAGCACAGACCCTCCCTCCTCGCCCCTGCTAACCCAGCGTGTGCGCGGCCCGGGGAGCGCAGCCGGGATGCCATCCAGGGGCCGGGGGCTGGGGGTGTAAGGAGAGGACCCGTCTCCGCCCGTTCCACAGGTGGCAGCCTCCCGGGCGTCGCGAATTACTTCTTGGGAGTTAGCGATGCTCGTCACACCCTCTTGTGCCTAGCTCACTTGGGCAGCGGTTTGAAAAACCAATCTTACCTGGCAACTTGGGCCGACCTAGGAGAAGATGGTCTAAAGAAAGCCGCGGGTCCGGGCTGCCTTAGCCTGGTGAAAATGGGCGGCGGCGAGCCCGCGATGAGGGACTTTCCTTGTGGTGCACGGCGGAGAGGCGGCACCTAGTCCCAAATGGTCAGTCCGGGAAGACTTCCCCGCTGCTGTACCTGGTGACGGGACGGGACGGGAGTGGGGACCTGCTGCCCTGGGCCTCTTCCTCCCGGGTTCCTGTGTGGGACCGTGTTTGGGTGGCAATCTGTCAGCGTCGTCATCGGGGCCCTGGCACCAGGCGGCTGCAGCGAACCATGTCCATGTTCTGCCTGTGCGAAGAGTCCTGAGACATGCTCCCCTCCCCCGCCCCGCCAGGGAGGGCTGATGGAGGCCCCAGGGGTGTTACAAGGAGGTCCTTTTGGTGCTAATAACCCCACACCCAGGGCAACGGAGGGTTCTTTGGTTTCCAGAAACTCTTGGCACCAGAGCGCACAGATTTTTTTCTTACTTATTTTTCTGTGGCCAATTTGGTTCTGTTTTCCTGCCCCTCTCCCACCCCCCACTTTGTTTCCTGGGTTCCCCCTCCCCGCCCCCCACCTCCTGTCGTGGTGTCAGCACCGCACCACCATCACAGTTCCCCTCCCCCTCTAGGGGTGGGGGGGAATAACAAGACAAGGCTAGCTGCCCGCCCCGCCCAGGTTCAGCTGGGAGTCTTGGTCTTGCACACCCACCAGGAAGCCACAGACAGAGAAGGGTCTTTGTGTTGTGTAAGGGCCCCAGGCCCTGAGCGAAGTAGGCCCACCTGAAACTGTCCTTCGAGGGCTCCCACACTGGGGAAAGAAATTAACCTTTACAAGTGTTAACCAGACTTCACAAGTGTGTGTGTGTGTGTGTGTGTGTGTGTGCTTCTCAAAGTTAACAAAAAATAACTAAATAAGATAGAAGGGGGAGGCGGCTTGCAGGATAAGCTGGTGCTGTTGGGGGAGGTGGTTAATTTCCTTTAAGCAAATCATTTCCACCTGATCAGGTTTGCACCGAGTTGTTTTCTTGTTTTGAACATCGGGTCCTGGAGGTTAATAAGCTATCCTGATTGTTTCCATTTTCTTGCGCTCAGTATCCTCCTGAGTACTAATGGCCTGGAGATGTCTTACATGACTTTGCCTGTGCGGGTTTGGGTTGCCGAAGCTTTCTCAAGCTCCTGGATGTGCTGATGCTTCCAACCTAGCACATAGTAGGTGTTCAAAAAATATATAAACTGATAGGAGGGGTAGATGAGTCATTAGCATCCTGATACCTTTGTTAAAGGTTGGTTGAAGAGACCACAAGAGACAAAGAGATCTCCCAGGGGCTGGGCTGTAGCAATAGTAGGTTAGGCCATGGCCTGTGGTGGAGGGAGCTGGTATCCTATGTCGGTTTCAATTCCTGCTGATGGCCTGGAAAGCAGTGGAAAATGGCCTAAGAGCTTGGGCCCCTGCACCTGCATGGGAGACTGGGAAGAAGCTCCTGGCTTCTGGCTTTGGACTGGTCCAGCTCTACTCATTTTAGCCATCTGGGGAGAGAACCAATGGATAGAAGACCTCTCTCTGTGTCTCTTCCTCTCTCTCTCTCTCTGTAACTCTGCCTCTCAAATAAATAAATAAATCTTTAAAAAGAGAGAGAGAAAAATTGTCCATCAGCTGGTTCACTTCCTGAATTGCCCATAACAGCCAGGGCTGGGCCAGGCTTTGAAGCCAGGAGCCCGGACCTCCATTCAGGTCTCGCACATGGGTGGCACTTACTCAAGCACTTGGGCCATCTTCCACTGCCTTCCCAGGCACATTCACAGAAGGCGGGGACGGAAGCAGAAGGGTAGGAACTTGACCTGGCACTCTGATGCTGGATGCAGGTGTCCCGGGCAGCAGCCTAACCCACTGCCCCACATCCACATCGTTAGAGCTCCGTAACCTACATTCAGCAATCACCAGAGTATTCTACTTCTTTACCTAGAATACCCAATGAGGAGCCAGGGCTGGATTTGCTTGTGTTGTGCGCAAAGCTCTCTCTCCATTTTCCACTTGGCTGCTGTGCACTGGTCAGCCAGTGGATAGATCTCGGGCAGCTGGGCCTTACCTCCAACTGACCTCGCCTACCCAGCGTCAACCCCAAAGATGCTGGAACTGCATCCTGGTGGGTTACCTTGGCAACCTCACAATGTCATCTGTTAGAATGTCCTAGGGCGGCAGCTTTTAATTCTATCGCAGCGGTCTCATCGGGGGTCATGTAATAGTGCTGGTTTTGCTCTGCTCACACTTCCTCCCCCTATGATTTAACACTAAGTACTCAGGGAGGGAGCCGAACACGGGGAAAACCAAGCTATTACTGCACGACAGGTCACAGATGGCCCCAGAACTGGGGTCCCGAGTGTGTGGAGTCGATAAAACGCAGGCCCCAAGTTAATGGGGAAGCTGAGCCTCTCCGACCCCCGTGGAAAGCAGAGGCGTTAAGCCAGCCTGGGCAAGTGGCAGAAGCAGCCGTTCGTGTAAAAGCTCAGGGAGGGGAGCCCCCGCTGGAGCAAGTCTCCCTGGGTCCCAGCAGCGCCAGCCAGCTCTGGAGGCGATCCAGGGCCCAGGCACCGGCACCTCTGGCTGTGTTGTCACCACACGGAGGCTCAGAAGGAAACAGAATTCCTGCCAACCTTCTACCCTGCCCACCCTGGCCCCACCATGTCCGCTCGCTCAGGCCCACCCCACTGGTAACTCAGCTCCAAATAACTCCATCCTCCGTTATTCTGGGGCGAGCGATCACAGCTCATGGCAGAAAATGGACACAACCAGAGCTTTGGAACCCAAGCCGCTGATTGGCCTAGTGTATTTGCAAGATCACCAAGCCCGGATCTCAGGGAGAAGTAAACTCATCTACGCCCTGGAGGCACAAGAATTATTCATTTTTATCATCAGAGTTAATATTTTAAGTGGGTTTGCAGCCACAGTGAGATCAGAGTTTGGCCAGCTGCTCCCCACTAAATGGTTTCAGGCAGCTGGCCCCCCAGGAGCTGAGCCACGAGCTGCAGTGTCAGGGCCTGCGTCCTGTGCCCTGGAGCCGGGGGTCTTAGAGGAAGCCGTTGCCCTTTGTTCGTTGTCGCAGGCACAGCCCTGGCAGAAACGTGCTGTCCCTGGTCACACTGGAGCAGAGCACGCTTGTGCCAATGTCAAAACCAGACTCTGGCGCCCTCCGTGGTGCGGTGCGGCAGTGTGAACTGGGGGCAGGGAGCTTGTTGGGTTTTTTTGTTTGTTTGTTTGTTTTCTTTTTGTACATGCATTGATCAGCCAAAGCCAGGACTTTTGTCCAAAGTGTAGTCAAACTAATACTTTGCAAATGCCACCCACAGGCATCACCAATTTGAGGGAAGTTTGGATGCCGGCCAAATGCTCCATTCACTCACACCCGCGTATTGTTATTCTGCGCCTGAAGCCACTCCTCTTTTCACCTCTGAATTCCCAGGCTGAGCAGGCAGTGCAGGGGCGCAGGGGCCCTCCTGTGGCTGAGAGAGAGTCTGCTCTCTGCAGCTCTGAGCCCTGGGAGGCTGCAGCGGGACTCCCGTGGGAAGCGGCAGCTTCGTCCTCCTCTAGCCCCGGGGAGCCCAGTGCTGGACCACTGCCGTCCACCTCTGCGTCCTACACCAGTTTCCCCGCTCATGGGGCACCAGAGTTGCATTTGTGAACCAACTTCATAGGGGGAAATACATAGATGAGAGGAATGCAAATTCATCCCTGGAAGACAGAGTTTTAAAAGTTTATTTGGGTACAGGACTTTGGAAATCCATGTATAGTTTTTTCATAATATGCATTGCCATGAACTTTATGAAGCCACCATGCATATATATTTGTATCTATGTATATGTATTTATAAATATTTCTGTAAATGATATACTCCACAGATATAAAAAAAGACACTGTGGGAATCAGCCAGTATTAACTGGTGGGGTGCTATTTTGGAATTATTAATTGATATGATTCTGCCTCTATCACTACCCTTCCCCACTGTATTTCTGGCTACACTGTACCAACCTTCTTAGCATCATCTTTTTTTTTAAGATTTATTTTTATTGATTTGAAAGGCAGAGTTAGAGGGGAAAGACAGAGAAAGAGAGCTTCCATTTGCTGGGTCCCTCCCCTAATGGCCACAACAACCGAGACTAGGCCTGGCCTCAGCCCGGAGGCAGTAGCTTTATCCAGGTCTCCCACGTGGGGGGCAGGGGCCCAGGCGCTTGAGTCACCTCCACTGCTTTTCCAGGTGCATTAGCAGGGGGCGGGATGGGAAGTGGAGCTGCTGGAACTAGAACAGGCACAGATATGGAATGGCAGCGTCACGGGTGGTGGGGCTGTGCCAGAACACCAGCCCCTTGCCATCAGCTAGAGGAGCCATCCTACTTGTCACCATGCTGTTGTAACAATATGGGAGGGGAAAGAGGCGAAGCCTTGGTTTTTGAGTCTCAGAAGTCAAAGTCCAAATAGAAAAGAAGGGGCCGGTGCTGAGGTGGGCGTAGCAGGTAAAGCCCTATGAACACCGATTCAAGTCCCAGCTGATCCACTTCCAATCCAGCTCCCTGCTGGGGCACCTGAGAAGGCAGTGGAAGATGGTCCAAGTGCTTGGGCCCCTGCACTCACATGGGAGACCTGGAAGAAGCTCCTGGCTCCTGGCTTCGGATTGACCCAGGTCCGGCCATTGCTGCCATTTATGGAGTGAACCAGTGGATGGAAGATCTCTCTCTGTCTCTGTGTCTCTGTCTCTGTCTCCGTCTCTCTGTAACTCTGCCTTCCAAATAAAAATAAAATCAACATTTAAAAAAACAAATATAAAGATAGGAAAAATGAAAAATCAAGCAGAACCATTTCCCCCTCGTAGGTCCTTGCCTCCTACTACCCACCCACCTGCCCCTGCGCACACCCCTTCTGAGAATCGGTAAAAGCCGGAGACTGGAGAAAAGGAGCGAGGAGAGGCAGAGGAGGTGGATGAGGAGGGGGTGACCGGTAGGACTCAGAGACTGACCAGAGTCAGAATTCAGAAACGCGCCAGCCTGCGCCCGGGGAAAGTCTTCCAGAACTCTCGGGAGCGCTTGAGAGAATGGCTCAGCTCTCAGAACTTGTGCAGGAGAAGGAAGTGGCTGCTCATCCTTCCCACTGGCCCTGGGCAGCCAGAGCGTGACCAGTGCGCCTGCCAGAGAAGCCAGCTCCCACCCCGTGGGATCAACCCTCATCCAATAGCCCAGGATGCTGGTCAGCCCTGCAAGTGGAGAGGAGGGCCCCGGGCGCCTGCGCGGCAGTGAGCAGCCCCGAGGGTAGGAGGAGATGCTCCCGCCCACCTCCCGCAGGGCCTGTATTTCCATGCACCTGAGTGCATCTGTTGGGGTCTCCCTCCCAGGGCAAGGCTGTGGTGAGCAGCAGAGCTGCTCCCCAGGTGTTTCTGCTTCTCTGCTCCAGGCCGCTGGTCACTGCCCCTCCCTGCTCCTCGTGGCTGGGAGAGGCTGTGACTACAAGTGGCTCATATCGCTTCTACAGCTCTTCATTCATTGCCGCACCCTCCAGGGCTCCCTCTGCCCTCCAGCAAGGCCACTGGCAGCATTGCAGGAGGTGGCTACTCACCGGTCCAGGTCCCTAAGTGATCATGGGAAGCCAAGCCCTCTCTCTATACCGGTCACATAACACAAACGAAAAGTGACTTGTGTTAAAGCCACTGTGATGACAAGTTGTTTGGTTCTGCGGCAGAAGCTAGCCTATCTTGACTGACACCCGTTCCTAGAATGCATCGCGTGTTCTCGAAGGCAATGGGAGTGCCAAAGGGAGGGGTCCAATCAGCAGAGCATCTCCCACGTTCCTGTGGGATCTGGATGATTCTCAAGGGGCCCGTTGGAGAAGGCTGATCAACAAATCAATATCAGCTGTTAGCCCTCATTTAACAGCTGTCCACTGAGGACCTACTGTGTGCTGCTACTAGGCTGGGAACAGGGACTACAGCAAGGAACAAGAGGCACTGTTGTCGTCGTCGGAAATCTCGCAGATGGATACGCTGGACAGTTAATGTACTGCATGCAAACGAGCGCTGGCCTGGCTAGCTGAGAAGTCTTCCCGAGGAGACACCATGAGTCAGCGATGGAGCGGGACTCAGCAAGTCCAGCTCTCTGCCTCTAAGCCGCGTGCTTCTTATTGCTCTTCCAAGCCTGAAATAACAGAATTCAACTGCAGGCTGCCTTATGATCCTTCTGTAATGTTCGCTGATACCTGAGATTTCTTGAACACGCACATCTTTGCATTCCATAATCAGTGCCTAGAGCAAGTCTGACAAATAAGAGGCACTCTCTAAATGCTTGTTGACTGAATATAATATGTTTGAATGAATAAATGAACAAAGAGAGGTTTCGATCATTGCAGTTACTGAACACACTCAGAATCACTCACACTAGACCCTAACTGATCACTCCCCATAGGTGCTATGTCTGACGTGAAGCATATGCATTTTGATATATTGGTTGATGCTCTTTTTTCTAAGATTTATTTATTTGAAAGGCAGAGAGAGACAGAGACAGAGACAGAGATCTTGCATCTGCTGCTTCACTCCCCAAATGGCTACAACAGCAGGAGCTGTGCCAATCTGAAGCCAAGATCCAGGAGCTTCTTCCGGGTCTTCCACGTGGGTGCAGGGGTCCAAGTGCTTGGACCGTCTTTGGCTGCTTTCCCAAGTGCATTAGCAGGGATCTGGATCAGAAGTGGAGCAGCCGGGACTCAAACTGGTACACATATGTGATGTCGGCACTGCAGGCGGTGGGTTTTACCCGCTCTGCCATAGCAGTAGCCCAAGCTGATGCTCTTTACAATCTCAATGTTTCCTATTACTGCCTTTTATGTCTCGCTCTGTAACTCTGCCTTTCAAATAAATGAAATAAATCTTTAAAACAATAAATAAAAAGTTTGGATTCTTGGATTTCAGATGGCCAGGGGGACAGAGGATGTAGATAAAAAGAAACTTGAAGAGGTAGGAAAAGTCTGTGCTGCCTCTCAGGGTGGTGCCCCAGCCATGGAGCACAGGGAGGGCCAACAGAGTGCAAAGGGCAGCAGGCTGAGTCAACTGGTCAACCCCTGAGGTTAGAGCAGCTGGTGTTCTGCCCCCACGGTGTCTTCCCCGGCACCACAAGTGTCCTGGACCAAGCTAACTCTGTTACAGGTGAACGCTGGGAGAACAGCAGGAGCTAGACATGACGTATCATGGGCAGCATCCTCAGCATTTATGACTTTTCCCCCAAGGGCACCTCCATGAGTGCCCCATGAGGGCAGCCACAGCCTGCACAGAGACACACAGCACGAGGGCAGAAGTCGGCACGACCACAGCACTCTGGAGAGGGACGGACGGAGGGAGCCCCAGGGGTCCCTGGACGCTGACTTGCTGTGGAAGAAATCAGGGGAGGCTGGGGAGCAGCCATGGGCTGTAAATAGCCCCACAGAGCTCCCTGTGGCCAGGGAAGGCGCGGATGCAGCAAGAGGTGTGCTCGTGTCCCGCAGGGAGCAGGAGAACTCACTGAGAAAGCCGGGCATGCGGGAGCCACTGCAGCCCCGAGGCAGCCCCGAGGCATGGGGCCAGGGAGGGCGGGCTGCCAGGCCACGCTGCCTCTCTGGACACCATCCCAGGGGCGGGGACAACACAGAGCAGCTGCACCACATCCTGCTAGAGCCCCCACTGCAGGGGAGCCGGAACAAATCCTGAAAGTGGCTGGGAGTTCACTTCTGTCACCCCTTCTACCCTCTGCGGTGTTGTCATAGGCACCTAAGGCAAGCTTTAGCCCTCACACACCTGAGTCCCTGCTGCACTTGTTTCTGATATACACGTGTGTGTGTGTGTGTGTGTGTGTGTGAGAGAGAGACAGCGGCCTGGGGAGATCGGACAGCTACGAGTTGACCCTGCAGGTCAGTGGGCAAGCAGAGGCCCCCTCCCACCCAACCCTGTGCCCTGTAGGCCCAAACTCTACCTGGAGTTACTTCCTCCTTGGCTGCCGCGCACGGGTCAGGCTTAAGGTGAGAGATACGTGCTCTGCCCGAAGCCAGGAACTTGGAACTTAACCCGAGTCTCCCACACAGGTAGCACAGACCTGCGTACCTGACCCACACTTGCCTGCCAGGGTGCATCAGCTGAAACAGAGCTGGGACACAAACCCAGGGACTTGGTTATGGGTGTCCCAGGGACTGTGCCCAGCACCAGCCCCCCGGCGCCAAGAGGTTTTGTTACCAGAGATTCAGCTGTGTTACCTACCTAATATGACAGCCATTTATTCCTCTATTTCTCCAACTACTGATCTAGTCATTTACCCAGGGCTCTGGCTTCTAAAATAATGTGGTGAATTAATGAATGAATGAAAGAAAGAAAGAATGAATCAACAGGTTCATCTCAGGAGCTCGTGCCTCTACAGCTGCACTATATTAATAACGTTTCTTGCATCACCTGCTCTTTCCCTTGAAGGACTCTAACGGGGGGAGGGACAAGAAATTAGGCCTGGGCAAATATCAGGGGTTTCTTAAAAGGTTAAATGTTCGGCCGGCACCGTGGCTCAACAGGCTAATCCTCCACCTTGCGGCGCCGGCACACCGGGTTCTAGTCCCGGTTGGGGCACCGGATTCTGTCCCGGTTGCCCCTCTTCCAGGCCAGCCCTCTGCTGTGGCCCGGGAGTGCAGTGGAGGATGGCCCAGGTGCTTGGGCCCTGCACCCCATGGGAGACCAGGAAAAGCACCTAGCACCTGGCTCCTGCCATCGGATGAGCGCGGTGTGCCGGCTGCAGCGCGCCGTCCGCGGCAGCCATTGGAGGGTGAACCAACGGCAAAGGAAGACCTTTCTCTCTGTCTCTCTCACTGTCCACTTTGCCTGTCAAAAAAAAAAAAAAAAGGTTAAATGTTCCCCAGAGATTAGTGGGCAGGACATTCTCTGGGAAGGAAAAGACAATCCCCTCCCAGAGCAGAGCTGCCCCTCCCCTTCGGAGAACCTCTAGGCATGCACTTATGATGTCACTGCGACCAGCCAATCCTGTAACACCTCAGCACTCTTCCTCAGCATTCTTCGTCAGCATTCTCCCATATGCTAATTGTCCCTTCTAACCAGCCAATCCCGTGCCACCTCATTCTCCACCAGCACTCTCCACCAGCATTCTTTGCCAGCATTCTCCCATATGCTAATGGTCCCTCTGAACTGACCAATCCTGTAACACCTCTGCATTCTCCGCCAGCATTCTCTGCCTGCATTTTACGCATGAGCATTAGCAATATGCTAATTTGTTGCCTATATAACCTGTGTGAAACTGCAGCTCAGGGCTCCTCACGCCTGAGGTGGAGTCCCATTTGCACAAACGTTCAATAAAATCTCGTGCTTTTTGCATCAACTCGTCTGGAGTCTGGATCTTTGGGCGTCCTCCCGAACAAGTGGGCATCTCAGCAATTGGGAGGTCCAACACCCTCTGCTCATTTCACACTGCTCTGCCATCCACCCGTCTCTGGGCTATGCTTACAAGTTGGGATGCTGGCGGCTGCAGATCCACCTCTCTCTCAAGGTGATGACCTTCTGCTCAGAGGCCATGGGGGTTTCAGAACAGAGCCCTCCATCAGCCACCGCTGAGGCCTGTCCTCGGGGCCCTGGAGTCCCCAGGCAGTGAGAAGAGGAGGCATGAGAGGCGTCTGCAGGCCTAAGATCCTGGTTTTGGCTGCCATCCTTGGCTGAGAAACAGCTGGATGGCAATAGGCCAGCCTCCAGCATCTGCCGTCATCTCCAGACGTTCATATCACTCATCTTTGCTAATGCTGTTATTAAGGAATTATCAATATTTTACCAGGGTTATCACTTCTTGCAAAGACAGCTAATTAAGTCACGCAGGGCAGGGCCCCTGTGGTCAAGCCCAACAATCACAAGGCAGGGCCTTATTTCCATCTCTCCTCTCCTCTCAAGGTCATTATGCTAATTATTTTAAGGAGGGAAACTTGATTCCAAAAGCCACCTCTCTCCCTGTCATTTTTTCTAACCCCAGTTCAAGACACAAAGCGAGAGTCTTTAAGTGAATCTCGTGTAAAATGATTAACAGTGTGCCTCCCAGCTTCCTGCTACAGATCAGACAGACATATGGGCCCTGGTCACCTCGAGGTGGAAAGAAAATGGTGTAAAATGCTTTTGAGCGACTCCCAGAATTACCGGGAGGGCGAGGAAGCAGGCTGGGCCAGCGAGGCTAATTGCATTTTCCAGGGACAACCTAAGGCAGCTTCTCCTACCCTGCGTGCTCCTCCAGAGCCTGGCCATTTGCCCAGCCCCGTCGTTCATCTGGGCGGTCTGTGACGCACACGTAAGCAACAGAACGTGGACCAAGCCGCGTGGCTTTTGTGGCTAGGAGGGAAGGTGGTTCACAACCCAGCAGGTGGGATTTGCTCATGGAAACTTCAGTTGCCACGCAAGCAGCCCTCTGCCTTGAGACCACCATGTTCTGAGGAGGCCCAAAGCAGCGCCTACGGAGACAGCCTGGCAAAGAGTTGGGGTTCTATGGAGAGAGGGAGAAATGTCTAGATGTTCCCCATCACTCTGATACGGTGTAAGTAGGTAGTTGGTTAAAGTTTGGTGAGCTGGAACTCTGCAGCTCTTTTTTCTTTTTTTTTTTTTTTCACTATTCATTTATTTATTTGAAAAAGCAGAGAGAGAGAGTATAAGAGAGAGAGAGAGAGCACTCTTCCAGCTGCTGGTTCACTCCTCAAATGGCCACAATGTCTGAACACAGGCCAGGCTGAAGCCAGGAGCATGGGACTCCATCCGGGTTGCCACGTGGTTGACAGGGACCCAGGCATTTGAGCCACCTTCCCCTGCCTTGCCAGGTGCGCTAGCAGGGAGCTGGATCATAAATGGAGCAATTGGAGGTGCATATGGGACGCTGGCTCTACAGGCAGAGGCTTAACTCACTGTGCCACAATATTGGCCCCTCTCGGGAACTTTTGTATCCCTGCAAATTGATGCTGGTTTGATATGCCCACTTTCCCAGGATGCACCTGCTGCAACCAGGACCAGGACGCATGCTCAGACCCCACAAAGTTGTGTACCTGACTGGGGCACCACCCTCTTCGTTGTAAAACGCAGTGGAGTATAGAAGAGAGCTCTTTGTCCACTGCAGAATCACTCTCATTTTCTCTCTTCTGCTCTTGCTCAGAGATGCCATTTTCAGGTTATTTTTTTCTCTTTCTTATCTATGAGCAGCTCTTTTGCCCATTCAGAATGGGTATTTCTCGGTGTGGGGCGGCCCACACACATGCATGAATGTGTTTATTCCCTCTCTGTTAAATAAACTCTGTTCCTGTTTGCACACAACAGCAGTCTGCTTAGTGTTTTTACCTCTGCAGGAGACCAGAACCTGGACTGGAAATCAGCATGTTCATCGCCCACATCAGCTCCAGCCCCTCGCTGTCTTCCAATGCATGAAACACCTGAGCCCACCACCACCCGCTACCTTCCCCGAGCCCTGAGCCACAGCAATCACAAGTAACAAGATGCTTGTTGCTGAAGCCATTCTGCTTTCAGGTGAAGTGATTATGTAGCAATAGCCAACCAGAACAGTCAGGAGCAGAGGACTGGCCGAAAAGGATCAGAAATGGTTTGTTCACACAGAACCCTGCCACGGGCTCCATTCTCTCCACACTCCCACAGGCTTCACCTGGTTCTGTAGCCGTATGTAAGGAAATAAACAAAGAATGGGAACCCTGACATATCACAGTGGCATGCACATGGTTCTTGATAATTTGAAGCAAAAATATCTCCAATCCCCTCATCTCCTGCCACTCTTACCTGTTCCCGCTACCAAGCAAAACTAAGCCAAAGATGTCAGGTGCTGTTTTGTCTAGCTAGACACATGTTTGTGATTATATTTTTAAAGGAGGGCCATATATTAATTGTTTTAAAGATTTAGTTGTTTATTTGATAGCATTACAGAGAGAAGGAGAGACAGAGAGAGAGGTCTTCCATCTGCTGGTTCACTCCCCAAATGACTGCAACAGCCGGAACTGTGCCGATCCGAATCCAGGATCGAGGAGCTTCTTCTGGGTTTCCCAGGTGGGCGCAGGGGCCCAAGGACTTGGGCCATCTTCTACTGCTTTCCCAGGCCATAGCAGAGAGCTGGATTGGAAGAGGAGCAGCCGGGACTAGAACCAGCGCCCATATGGCATACCGGTGCAGCAGGCAGAGGCTTAACCTACTGCGCCACTACACCAGCCTTAGGAGGGCCATATTTTTGTATGTTGTGTTTTAAAATGTTGGTTGAAATAAACAAGAAAAATATCTCTAAGCCCTTTAACACACACACATGCACACACACGCACATACACACACTTAGTGGGACTTGTACTATGAGACTCATCAACCTCCACATCTCTTGGAGAGACAGCCCTGTGGACCACAGGGGGCAATGGCAAAGAATTTTCTTGCTACTTTTTGCAAACCACTAGCTCACCTCAGCTCCAAGTTCCTGCTTTTGGTTCTCATTATGACACCCAGAAGAAACTTTCATTAACATTTTTTACTTAAACAAAATCATGACACAGTTAACAGCTGCTGCAGGATTTTCAAACCCCATCATCTGGGATTTTCCCAGAACACATTATGAATATTACAAGACAAGCATTTTCTGGAGGGAAATCCAGCTCCTGACTCATTTGCCTGGCCACACAGCAGGTCGAACGACCTTTATTCCGGGGAGGGGTTGGTAGGATGACAGCGAGGACCACCCCCCACGCCTGTGCTGACCGCTACCGGAGGCTGGAAGCCTGGGGAGCCACAGCTCGTCCACGTGTCTCCCAGCAGGTCCATCAACAGCTGTTGTCAGGACTTCGCTTGTTTTGGCTGCTACCCGCCCAGACCAGGGAAGATCGGGTCCAAACAAGTGTTTGATAAAGGCTGACAGGGCTTCAGATTTGATCAGGGAACAGCACACGGCTCCCAACCGTGTTGACTTCAAACAGCAACCATTTAAAAAAATACATCTCATGGTTTCTGGGTGTCAGGAACTCAGGAAGGGCTCAGCTGGGGGATTCGAGCCCAGGCTCCCTGCTGTGGCTACAGTCACATGGTGGCTGGAGCTGAGCCAATGAGACTGGAGCAAGTGGGAATGGCCAGGCAGACCTTTCTCTGTCTCAGTCTTCCTCCCCCACCTCCCCCTGTAGTCTTGGGGTATCCCCAAGTGCTGTTTCTGCATGGGTTCATCAGAGCACTTTCATGGAGGCAGAGGGTTCAAGAGCAACCATTCCCATGAACCAGAAAGGGCCTCACTGCCTTTTTTTTGGGGGGGGGGCAGGCAAAGTGGACAGTGAGAGAGAGAGACAGAGAGAAAGGTCTTCCTTTTGCTGTTGGTTCAACCTCCAGTGGCCACTGTGGCCGGCGCACTGCGGCCAGCGCACTGTGCTGATCCAATGGCAGGAGCCAGGTACTTCTCCTGGTCTCCCATGGAGTGCAGGGCCCAAGCACTTGGGCCATCCTCCACTGCATCCCCTGGCCACAGCAGAGAGCTGGCCTGGAAGAGGGGCAACCGGGACAGAATCCGGTGCCCCAACTGGGACTAGAACCCGGTGTGCCAGTGCCACAAGGCGGAGGATTAGCCTAGTGAGCCACGGTGCCGGCCCTCACTGCCTTTTACCACCTAGCCTGGGTGTCACACAGCATCACTTTCACCTCATTGGTCAAAATAATCATAAGCTGCCCAGATTGAAGGGTAGGGGACATGGACACCTAGCCCTCCGCAGTGGGAGGAGTCATATTGTAGGAAGAGCACTGGGCTGGGAGGGGTTGTGGCCACCATCTTTGCCTCAGGACAGACACCCTAGAAGCAGAGGTTGAAAAACTCCTGTGTGACTCATTTATGAGGACTAGGAGTGGGAGCAGCCAAGCCAGAGCATAGCTTCAAGTCAAGTCACCCTTGGCCTGATCACACAGAAAGCTCTGGAACACGCTTGTTTGGCAGCATCTTTCCCTCCTTGAGTCAAAGAAGGAGGGCTCTTGCACACCCACAGCAGTCAGCCAGACTTTGGAGAGACCCAAGAGAGGGGTTGTAGCTTTCAGGTGCCCCATTCCCAGGCAACTGCACACGCCCTCAGGGTATGCTCAGGCATGACTTGCTTGTGAGCCTTTAAGAACTGTCTGGAAAAGGATCCCTGGGGATCTGAGTAGGACCCCAAGAGCTCCTGCTACAACCAGATGTGAGGCAACATTGAAGGGCCAAGTTCTACAGGGGTTAGCAGATAAGGACCTGCATTTCCAGGTGAGTCCATGACATTGATCCTGAGGAGGGCAGATGTTGAAGGGTGGAGCAGAAGGTACATTAGCCCCGAGGTATTTAACCCAAATAGGATTTGAGGACTCAATTAGAAGACGCCTTGGAGGGATGGGCATGTGGTGGCACAGCAGGTTAGGCTGCTGCTTGGGACAGCTGCATCACAGATCAGAGTGCCTGGTTTGAGTCCTGGCTACTCCACTTCCAATCCAGCTTCCTGCTAACGTGCACCCTGGGAAGCAGCAGGTAATGGATCAAGTGCTTGAGTCCCTACTACCCATGGGGGAGACCTGGCATGAACTCCCAGCCCCGGCTTTGTGGTCACGGGGGAGTGAACTCTTGGATGGAAGATCTATCAATATCTGTCTCACTGCCTCTCTGTCTTCCATTCAGATGAAATGCAAATAAATAGGTAAATAAATGACACCAGGAGTTCGGGACAGGAAATCTACCTAAACTGGTTTAACAGCAAAGGGAAACGTATTGGTTTATGAAAGGGGAAAGTCACTGGGAGGTGCTGAGCTGGCGTCTGCCTTCCTCGGCCGCTCCTTCTGTCAATCAGCTCTTCCTGCTTTCTTGTGGGGTCTATTTTTAGGCACTTTCCCATTTTGGTGGGAGGCTGACCTTAGTCACACCAGGCTTACCTCCTTGTCTCTCAGTAGCTCTCGTGGGAAAAGAACTTTCTCCAAACTTACAGAAGTCCAACCACTCAGTGACTCAGTGTCATTGGCTCAGCTTGGTCACATCTCCTAGCCAGCCACGGCCAAGGTTATATGATGCTGATTGGCCACACCTGGGCCACCAGTGGGGCTGATGGTGAGGTCAGTCCCACTAGAACCACAAGGATAGGGAGGAAAGGGAGGCAACGTCACAGGAACAGCAGAAGAGAGATGAGACTAGAGAGGGGACATCTCCCCAGCAAAGGAAATTAGAGACCATGGGAGGAATCCAGTCACAGGGAACCAGGACAGGGGTCACGCTGACTCCACTGGGAGCCACACCTCCCTGAGCCTAAGCCACATCCAACTCCTCTGTCCTGGAGCACTCTTGATTCTGGAATTTGGGGCAAGAGTCACGCACCTGAAGGCTTGATCCCCCAAGGGAGGCTGGGTGGCTCCGGTTTAGAGGCAGGAGGATTTGAAAGCAGGCCCAAAACTCATCACAGTCTTGCCCTCCAGGTAGACCAGAGGTCCTAGTGCTCACGAAAGTTCCAAAAACTCCACCTGCAGAATTTAGTTGATCAAAGTTCACATACAGATTAGAGGCTTGAAAAATACGCTCTATGAAGAAAGTCAAAGAGACGGATGCTAATTTAACAGGAAACACAAACTGTAGCAGCACACAGACAACAAGAGACGAGTGTGCTAACTAGGCTGCCTTCCTTTACAAACGCGATGGGAACTAGCCATTCTTGAGTTCTACTGGGATGAAAGCGAAAGCAAAGGAGCTTAATTGAAACCCTGGGGAATGGAACACAAGGAGGAATTCTTTGTTCAACACTGGCCTAAATTTTAAGCTCTATTTAATCGTAAGCCTCCTCTGGGTAAAAGAACTGTGTCTTCTTCCTCTTCCTCAAAGTTTGGAGGGATGGACGATGGGAAACTGAGAGTACAAGGAGAGAGAAAGAGAGAGGGAGAGAGAGAGAGGGAGGGAGGGAGGGAGGGAGAGAGAGGGAGAGAGTTGTACCAGCTTCTCTAACTGTTGAGGTTTTGTTTCTGACGATAAACAAATCTGATTTAGCCATTGTATGAGTTAGGAGCACTTTGGCTGCAAGTACAACTTCAGTGGTTTGAACAAATAGTGGGGCTGCTTTTTCCTACGTAACAGGCTGTGGGGCTGGTCTTGGTTTGCAATTCATGACGTTTCTAGCTTTTCCTCCAAGGGCACAAGATGGCTGCAGCAATGTCGGGTGTCACAACCACCTCCCATCACAAGGAAGGAGGAAGAGACAGCACGCATGCCAAGGAAGGAAACGCTGCCAAAGAACCTCGGAGTAAACAAGCACTTTATTTCTTATGATCAGATTTACGTAGCAGCCGGTGCTGTGGCTCAACAGGCTAATCCTCTGCCTTGCGGCGCCGGCACATGGGGTTCTAGTCCCGGTTGGGGCACCGGATTCTGTCCCGGTTGCCCCTCTTCCAGGCCAGCTCTCTGCTGTGGCCCGGGAGTGCAGTAGAGGATGGCCCAAGTGCTTGGGCCCTGCACCCCATGGGAGACCAGGAAAAGCACCTGGCTCCTGGCTTCGGATCAGCACGGTGCGCCAGCCGCAGCGGCCATTGGAGGGTGAACCAACGGCAAAGGAAGACCTTTCTCTCTGTCTCTCTCTCTCTCACTGTCCACTCTGCCTGTCAAAAAGAAAAAAAAAATGATGTAGCATGGCCACCTCCAACTGAAAGGAAGCTTTTGATTAGGGGTTGAGGGTAGAGATTAGGTCAACCTGGTTTACAGGGTTACACTATTTTTTTTTTTTTTTTTTGCAATTGCAGATGTGTGAACAAGGGGTGCGTAAGTAAATACTCGCTCTGGCCAAGGCTTCCTTGCCTGGAATCCAGGCAGCCCGCTCAGCTCTCGCTCCATCTCGGCTTTCCTAGTAAGTTACGTTGGCTCCGCATCTGGGTGTGCAGAGATAATGCTCCCTGAGCATTATCAGGAGATCCGAGTGACCTGCTGGATCCTGGAGAGAAACGCACTGGCCACAGGTGTAGGCACAAGACCCAGGCCCAGCCACTCCTAGTAACCCCGGCACCGCTCCCAGGGCTCAGTCCACAAGTGGCCAGGTGGAGCTGGCAAGGCCCTTGGGTTTTCCCAAGAACGATCAATTTAGAGACAAAGAGGTCTCAAGGCTGCCTGGGGCAGAGCTGGAAGCAGGGGCTGCTGGGAAACAGCCCCCTCCCCGACGTGGAGCAAGCACACCTGCAGAAGGCGAACACAAGGCCACACCACACGGTGACACCCAGAGCTTACGGAGCTCGCGAGTCGGAGAGAACCGCCCACGATCTTGACAACCCCATTCAAGTCTCAGACTCCAAGTGTGAACCACACTGAGTCAGGAAGACACACACAGCAACACAGAGCGCAGAAGCAGTGTGCGTCCTTCCTTAGCGCCCAGCACACCACTTTGCCAGGGCCGGCTCATTTGGCCATTCCCTCCTGCCACGTGGGTTTGGGTGCCCTAAGGAACAGGTGGCAGGATGGGGTTAAACTTGCAAGGACTTTATTGTTGTGGGAAATGCGTATGTTAGGAGATTGGGATGGAGTGTGGTGAGGGAGAGAGCAGGGAGACGGGTGGACGTGTCCTAGACTGCTGTGGGGAGACTCTGGGCCGAGCTGGCCATCCAAGAAGCTGCGTGTCTCTCGGGACAGGGCTCCTGTGTTGAGTCATCGGCTGGGGCTGCCTGGGGCGTGGCTCAGTGCCAGGGTGCAGCTGGGCCTCAGAGCAGCCGTGGGGACCCTGAGCTTGGAGTCTGCCCCCTGCCCTCCCCTCCCTTCCTCCCTCTCTTGTTCCTTCCTTCTGTTAACAATAGTGGGCGTCTGGTGTAGTACAGGCTGGAGAGACAGCAGTGAGCCAAACCCAGGCGCTGCGTCCTGGAATGCATCCTGGAGGAGTCCTGGACCGGGAGTGCGCAGCGCCCCCTAGCGGAGGGCCTCGGGATGCGGAGCGCTTAAAATAGAGGGGTTGGCAGCTCTGGCTAACCCAGGCTAACCGGGTGAAGGAGGACCAGCGTGTGCCAGAGCCAGGCAGTCTCTGGGAGTGAAGCCACGTGGGTGAGGACCCGGGAGGAAGGCGCAGGATCTGGATTTCCTTCCAGTCGCAGGGCAGTGGATCAGGCGGACAAGATCTGCTCTCCTGCAGTGTGGAGGACAGAGTGGGAGGAGGGAGGCTGGCTGTCCCGGTGACTGTCAGGCTGGGACTCGGAGAGTGCTGGCTGCCTCTCACCTTTCCAACTCAGAGCAGCCCATAGCTTCCTGTGTTGGCGCACGTGTAGGCACAGAGCCACGACCTGCCACATCTCCCATGTGGACAAAATGGCCCCTGCTCTCACCCAGGCACCTTCACGTCCCCTCCCACTTCCTGCCAAGCCCAGGACCTCTGCAGCTTCCCTCTCCTGACCTCCACTCAGCTCAGCCCCGCTGTCCAGCTTTCTGGATCCAAACTACTGTCACAGGAGAAATCCAGGTGGACACCATTCACGGGCAGTCTTTCCAAGCGTGAGGGGTCCCTGGGCTTCATGAGCGCAGTGGCTCCTCCATGTCTCATTTCCCTACAGCTCAGAAATATGACCTCGTTCTTGACACACGTTGAGCTTTAAGGGGTTGAGTTCGTTTGCGACTTGATTATGAAGCCAGCTTGTCTATTGCTATGATGCTAAGTGTAACGTACACAATGCAAATTCACAAAGACCACGGCTGCTTTGGGTCTCTGCTTCCCTAAAACCTGAGCAGTCAGCAGACGCCGCCAGCACCGCCCAGAGCCGGGCAGCTGTCCTCAGCTCCGCTTCAGCTCTTAGGCACCCACACCCGTCCCAGCCGTGGGCCCCCTCGGCTTGGTCAAGACCCATGGGCAGATCCTGGACGGGACCGCAGAACTACTCGGTCAGGAGCAGGCTCAGCAGGCTGCTTGGAGAAGGTAGAAATGGAAGAGAGCCCAGCAGAGCCGGCTGGGCCCAGGAGCTGGAGAGGAGGAGAGAAGCCCCAGGGCTCAGCGCAGCCTGCTGCCGATACTGATCCGGTTGCCTTGGGTACGCGGGCACGAAGATGGAACAGATTTTGGGGACGAATACTATTTCTGCCTCCCTCAAGTCCAGGTATCTATTTCGGCTTCCATAGAAGAGACAGAGATGGTGTTTCACATATCTTTGCATTGCCAGGGCTCAGCACAGTGGCATACAGGAGGAAAGCAATCGAAGCTGATGGAGGAACCGCTGCCTGGGACGCTCTGCGGCCGTATCAGAGAGCTTCGGATCTGGCTTCGTACCCAACGCACACCCTGGGTGGGAGGCAGCAGGCGATGGCTGAAGTGCCTGGGTCCCTGCCGCCCACATGGGAGACCCAGATGGAGTTTCTGGCTCCTGGCTTCAGCCTGGCCCAGCTCTGGCTGATGTAGACATTTGGGGAGTGCCCCAGGGTAGGGAAGATACCTCCCTCTTTCTCTCCCTCTTTTTCAAATAAGTAAAAATAAATAAACTTTTTATAAGATTCATTGTGCAAATAGTAACAGGGTCACAAGATATGTGTCCTACTTAAGTGTTGATTTGTGTTCCATTTTAGTGTGAAACTTTTCTCTTTTTTATTTTTATTTTTTTTTATTTGATAGGTAGAGTTATAGACAGAGAGAAAGGTCTTCCTTCCGTTGGTTCACCCCCCAAATGGCCACTATGGCCGGCACTGCGCAGATCCGAAGCCAGGAGCCAGGTGCTTCCTCCTGGTCTTCCATGCAGGTGCAGGGGCCCAAGCACTTGGGCCATCCTCCACTGCTCTCCCAGGATACAGCAGAGAGCTGGACTAAAAGAATAGCAACCAGGACTAGAACCCGGTGCCCATATGGGATGCTGGCACCGCAGGCGGAGGATTAACCAAGTGAGCCACAGCGCGGCCCGGTATGAAACTTTTCAAACCTGCTGCAAAGTTCAAAGAACTGTGCAGAGATCACCCAAATACTCTCCACCTGCATCCTCCATTTCCAGGGTTGTTACACTTGCTTTGTTCCATGTCCAGCCAGCCATCTGCCCGTGCAGCTGTCTATCCACCCGGCTTATTCTTCTGATACACCGCAAACTTGCAGACACAGGCATGCTTATCCTTAACTAGTTTCCAATATTTCTCTGTGTCCATCTTTTTTCCTTTTCAAAACAAAAACAAAAAAAGACTTCCGTGGTGGTGAAACACACAACACGAAACTTAGCGTCTTCACTGCTCCGTGCGCAGCTCCAGGACTTTGAGAACAATCACGCTGCTGGGCAAACATCACCGCCATCGGCGCCATCTCTCTTCATCTCCCACAGTGGAGACTGTACTCATTACACGATAACGCCCCAGCCTCCGCATTCGCAGCCCCTGGCAATCACTGCTCTACTTTCTGTCCCTGTGAATGTGAGCACTCTCTAAGTACCTCCCATAAGTGGAACTGAACAGATTCTGTCCCCTGTGACTGGCATATTTCACGCAGCAGAATGTCCTCAAGGTCTACCCCTCCTGTGGCAGGTGTCGGAATCCCTTCGCTTTCCAAGGCTGTGTGGATTGCCTGGATCACACTTTGTTTATCCCCTCATCCATCATAGGTGGCCCCTTGGGTGGCTTCCTCCTATTGGCTGCTATGAATACGGGTATACGGGTCTCCGTTCAAGCCTGCTTTTAATTCTTTTCAGTGGTACCAACAAGTGAAATGGCTGGATGATATAGAAATTCTAAGCTCATTGTTTTGAAGAAAATACATTTTCCACAGTGGCTGCTCCGTTTTCCGTCCCCACCGACACTGTTTGTTTTCACAGTATCCATCCTAAGGGGTATGCAGTGGTATCTCATTGTGGCTCTTCCACTCCCTTCAACACCTGGACATTTGTGCATTTTTTTCCTTTTGAGGCACAATTCACACATGGTGAAATGCACAAATCCTAAGGGCACCATGGCGTGAGTCCTGACAGGTGCATCTCCGACCCTGTCGCTCTAGAAAGCTCCTCAGCCATTGCACCCCTCTGCCCCACAGGCAGACGCCATGCTGTGTCTTCCTCCTGCTGAACTTCCGACACGCAGACTCCCACGGCACGCGCTCCTTTGTGTCTGGCGTCTTTCGCCCAGCTGAATGGCTCTGCCACTCTCCCATGCGGCCTGTTATATTAATTGTCGTCCGGCTCCCTTGCTGAGCACTCGTATTCTCCTGTGTGAATGGGCCTGGGTTTATCTTTTCCTTTGTTGACGCACTGGGCTGTTTTTAGCTTGGGCTACTTTGAATAAAGCCGCTGGGAACAATCTTGGGAAGTCCTATTTCTTACAACAAAAGCAACATGTCACCAGCCTGAAGCCTCAATAAAAATCCCCCACTAAGCCCAATATCCTTTTTAAAAAAAAATTTTTTTGCACCCAAATAAGCTTGTCTTTAAATCTATTTTTTGTAAAGATTTATTTATTTACTTGAGAGGCAGAGTTACAGACAGAAGGGGAGAGACAGAGAGAGAGGTCTTCTGTCCACTGGTTCACTCCCCAAATGGCCACAATGGCTGGAACTGGGCCGATCCGAAGCCAGGAGCCAGGAGCTTCTTCCAGGTCTCCTGTATGGGTGCAGAGGCCCAAGGACTTGGGCCATCTTCTACTGCTCTCCCAGGCCATAGCAGAGAGCTGGGTCGGAAGTGGAGCAGCCAGGACACCAACCAGCGCCCATATGGGATGCCAGCCTGCAGGCAGATGCTTA
>CM027407.1:134136977-134204752 GCA_015711505.1 Sylvilagus bachmani
TTCTTCTGGGTCTCCCACATGGGTGCAGGGGCCCAAGGACTTGGACCATCTTCTACTGCTTTCCCAGACCAGTAGCAGAGCACTGGATCAGAAGTGGAGCAGCCAGGACTTGAACCAGCGCCCATATGGGATGCCAGCACTGCAGGCAGAGGCTTTACCTGCTACGCCACAGGGCTGGCCCCTAAAGTGGCAGCCTTAAATGTGTTTCTGAACTTGCCTTGAATAAGTAAGTTTTGATGGTAAAAAGTAGAAGAGAAAATTTGATTACTCAGACACACTGATTCAGGCTTTCTTTCCTACCAACCAGTCTCTCTCTCTTTTTTTTTTTTTTTTTTTTTTTGATAGGCAGAGTGGACAGTGAGAGAGAGAGAGACAGAGAGAAAGGTCTTCCTTTGCCGTTGGTTCACCCTCCAATGGCTGCCGCAGACGGCGCGTTGCGGCCGGCGCACCGCGCTCATCCGATGGCAGGAGCCAGGTGCTAGGTGCTTTTTCCTGGTCTCCCATGGGGTGCAGGGCCCAAGCACTTAGGCCATCCTCCACTGCACTCCCGGGCCACAGCAGAGGGCTGGCCTGGAAGAGGGGCAACCGGGACAGACTCCGGTGCCCCGACCGGGACTAGAATGCTGTGTGCCAGCACCGCAAGGCGGAGGATTAGCCTGTTGAGCCACGGCGCCGGCCCAACCAGTCTCTTTTAAGATGGTCCCTTGACTTGCTGGGATCTTGATAATGTTTCCACAATGAATACTGCATATAAATGCCAAACGCTTTTCTAAATAGTTCAACTGTTATTCTCTCTCTCTTTCTCTCTCTTTTTAAAAAACATTTATTTATTTATTTGAAAGGCAGAGTTAGAGAGAGACACACACATACACAGAGAGAACTTCCATCAACTGATTTAGTCCCCAAATGGCTGCAACGGCTAAGGCTAGGCCCGTCCAAAGCAAGGAGCTTCGTCTGGGTCTCCCACATGATGCCAGGGCTCAAGTACTTGGGCCGTCTTCCAGTGTTTTCCTAGGCACATTAGCTGGGAGCTGGATTGAAAGTGGCTCACTAGGCTAATCCTCCGCCTGCGCTGTTGACACCCCAGGTTCTAGTCCCGGTTGGGGCGCCGGATTCTGTCCCGGTTGCCCCTCTTCCAGGCCAGCTCTCTGCTGTGGCCTGGGAGTGCAGTGGAGGATGGCCCAGGTCCTTGGGCCCTGCACCCACAAGGGAGACCAGGAGGAAGCACCTGGCTCCTGGCTTCGGATTGGCGCAGTGCGCAGGCCGTAGCAGCCAATTGGGGGGTGAACCAACGGAAAAAGGAAGACCTTTCTCTTTGTCTCTCTCTCTCTCTCACTGTCTAACTCTGTGAAAAAGGAAGGAGGGAAGGAAGGAAGGAAGGAAGGAAGGAAGGAAGGAAGGAAGGAAGGAAGGAAGGAAGGAAGAAAGAAAGAAAGAAAGAAAGAAAGAAAGAAAGAAAGAAAGAAAGAAAGAAAGAAAGAAAGAAAGAAAGAAAGTGGAGCAGCCGGGACTCCAACTGGCATCCATATGGAATGCTGGTGCTGTAGGCAACAGCTTAACCCCCTAAGTCAGTGTACCAGCCCCAATGGTTATTGTCATATTCAGTTTCCACCACCATAACAGGTGGGTAAACTGTTCATTTTACAGGTGATGAACCTGACACTCAGGTAAGTTTTGCAAGATCAAACACTAGTCAGTGACCAGGGCTCCTTTCCGTGTTGTCATCTTCTTGTTTTTTGTTTTTGTTTTTTTTCATAAATCATCTCTTATTTTGTTGTTGTTCCAGAAACAAATCCAAAATCTGCAGTAATGCAAGTGGTCAATGCTAAGCCCATTCATCAACAAATGCTCACTGAGCCCTCTGCACTGGTTAGGGAGCGGGCCAGGCTGCTGTGACAAAGAGACCCTCAGTGCAGTGCTTCCAACAAAATAAGTCTCTCTGCCTTTCGTGCAGCAGTCCAGAGGCCATGGGCCATTCTGGGAGGTTGATCCAAGGATCCGAGTCTGTTTTAGGTTATTGTTGCTGCGCTACCATCTTCTAGCTTGAAGTTGTTATTTGTTTTCATTTTTATTTGAAAGGCAGACAGGGAGAGAAAGAGAAAGGTCTTCCATCTGGTGATTCACTCCCCAGAGGCTTGCAACAGCTGGCACTGGACCAGGTCAAAGCCAGAAGCTTAGAACTCAATCCAGGTCTCCTACGTGGGTGGCAGGAACCCCAGTACTTGAACCATCACCTGCTGTCTCCCAGGGTGCACGTTAGCAGGAAGCTGGATTAGAAACAGAGCGAAGACTTGAAGCCAGGCACTCTGATGTGGGATGCGGGCAACCCAGGCAGGAACTTGATCACTACAGCAATACCCGCCCCTCTACCATCTTCTAGGTCTACAGTCTACAGTGCCCTTGGTATCTCAGCAATTTTTTTTGTGGCACCTATAGGTCAAAGAAACACCCTGGAGATTTGTTTATTAATTAGTCAGTTCCAAGCAATTTACCAATTATTTATGTCTTAGCAGCGTAGTAACCGCTTGAAATAAAATAACACAATAGGCTGAAATAACATTTTTATTTCACTTATGAATAAGCACAGCTTGTTATTAATGGCATGTGGATGCCTGGGGGGCACTGCATGATTGCTCAAAACTTGGCTCAGATTTGATAATGCATTGTCTTTTCCTATCCTACATTGATTTTTTTGCTCCACAATGTCTTTTTTTTCTATGATAGCAACCATATGAAACCCTGTTTCACAAAGACATCACAGAACGATCTCGCGGTGGAGCTGTGGACTTTGAACTGGAGGATTTGCCTAGGATTCGAAGGTGTTAGTGAGTTTCCATCAAAAATCTGAACCAACTTGGGGTGCTTCTGTTGTGTCCACTGGGGCGCTTCCGGGTGCCTTGACACACAGTTCAGGAATCATGGCTGGACAAGTTGCAGTGCTATGCCTAGAAATGGCTTTGTGTGTGTGTGTGTGTGTGTGTGTGTGTGTGTGTTTTGGGGGGGGGGGGCGTGTTGTAGTGCAGCGAGCTAAGCTGCCACCAGCAATCCCAGGATCCCATATCAGAGCACCTTTTCCCACCTGGGAAAGCAGTGGAAGAAGGCCCACATGCTTGGGCCCCTGAACCCACGTGGGTACATCCAGCTGCAGTTCCAGGCTCCTGACTTCGGCTGGCCCAGCCCCAGCGGAGGCAGCCACTGGGGGGGGAGATGAACCAGCAGGTAGATTGCTTTTTCTGTCACTCTGCCTTTCAAATAAATAAATAAATAAATCTTTTTAAAAACAAGGAAGGGAAGAGAAAAAAGAAACAGAGGGAGGGAGGGAGGGAGGGAGGGAGGGAGGGAGACAATTGGCTATTCTGCAGAAGCAGTGCCTCCTCACGTCTCAGGCAGTCGGTCCCTCCACCCCTCCCTGAGTCCTGTCTGCTGTCTGCCCAGGTGTCACAACTGCTTATGATTTTAGCAGCAATTTCTTCTTCTTCTTCTTTTTTTTGCCAGGCAGAGTTAAACAGTGAGAGAGAGACAGAGAGAAAGGTCTTCCTTCTGTTGGTTCACTCCCCAAATGGCCGCCATGGCCAGCGCACTGCGCTGATCTGAAGCCAGGAGCCAGGTGCTTCTCCTGGTCTCCCATGGGGTGCAGGGCCCAAGCACTTGGACCATCCTCCACTGCACTCCTGGGAGCTGGACAGGAAGAGGGGCAATTGGGACAGAATCCGGTGCCCCAACCGGGACTAGAACCTGGGGTGTCAGCACTGCAGGCGGAGGATTAGCCTAGTGAGCCGCGGCGCCTAGCAGCAATTTCTTTACAAATACTCCTTAACCGGTGTTGACCAAGATCACCTACACTGGTTGCCTTACTGCAGTGAGAGGTCTAAAGCCAGACTCCGCCCACCAGGGGAGTCACTGACTTGTAAGCTCCTGCAGGTGCTTCTGAAATCGGCCTGCCCGAATCCCGGCTCATCCGGACATCTGATGTGCAAGGCCTGAGTGAGGGCCTCAGAATCTGAGTTCCGGGAAGTGCGAGTAAGTCTTCAATGGCAGCTGTGAGCCCTGCTGCTCCCGGGGAGGGAGGAGGTCTCCAGGGCCATCGGGAAGCGCCGGGCGGCGCAGCATGGCCAGCTCAGTCTGCCTACAGGAGGGTGACGGCTGGCTGGCTTTGTTGGAGCGAACCAAAAGCTTCCAACTTTTATACCGCTGGACGGCATCACCTAAGTTGCAGGCAATTCTGTTTCCCAAGACACGATGCTAAGCATCAAGATGCTGCTGCCGTTCCATCCTTTCTAAGCAACAAAAAAAGGCAACTGTACAAGAAGTCTTCAAACCGTTCGTGGATGGGGCCGGCGCTGTGGTGTAGCGGGTAAAGCCATCGCCTGCAGTGCCGGCATCCCATATGGGTGCCGGTTCTAGACCCTGCTGCTCCACTCCCGATCCAGCTCTCTACTATGGCCTGGGAAAGCAGCAGAAGATGGCACAGGACCTTGGGCCCCTGCACCCACATGAGAAGAACCGGAAGAAGCTCCTGGCTCCTGGCTTCAGATCCGCGCAGCTCCGGCCGTTGCGGCCAACTGGGGAGTGAACCAGAGGATGGAAGACTTCTTTCTCTCTCTGCCTCTCCTTCTCTCTCTGTGTAACTCTGACTTCAAAATAAATAAATAAATCTTTTTAAAGAAAAAGTTCATGGAAAATGCATAGCATGAAAAACCCACTGCATAGATTTTGAAAATTTTTTGAATCAAAAGAAGCTTTCAAAAAAAAAAAAAAAACCACTTTCATTCCATTTTTCCATGAATTTTTTGAAGTCTCCGCCCCTACATTGCAGTTCCAATGACAATTCAGCACCACTGCTCCTGGGGGCTGTGGCTGAGTCCCAAGGGGCTCCCGTGGTGATGGATAGGCTAGGGCGGGCAGTCATGTGCCAGGTCCATGTGGTTCCTACCTGCTGTTCAGGCTACATCCTGTGAGGGCCTCCTGTCCCACTTGGCATCATTGTCCCCCAGGAATATCTCCCCTCTGTCCTGGCACCACTGCAAGGCCTCCCTAAAGCTGTGTGTACCCCGTGGGTCCTGCAGGCCCCGTGGGCCTGTGTCTCCTCTGCCGCGCTCTGTGGAGTGGGAGGACCCAGCTCTTGCACTCCTGTTTGCTCTCCCAAGGCCGCAGTGTCCAGTCTCAGCTCAGCACCTTCGCTCCTGAGATTGAGGTAGTCAGGCTCCTCCAGCTCAGAGCCTGTGTGTGAACACAGGAGGTGTTTGTATCTGTTTCTATGCCTTTGGGTCCCTTCTCTGACACAGTGGGCGCCTCCTGCTGTAGTTGGGATGGGAAAAGACCCATGGGGTAAAAACCAGTCTGGAAATTAGGGTCAGCCTGTCGTCTTGCTGGGAAGTGGGGTGCTCTGTTCCTCCTTGCTCCCGCAGCTCATCCAGGTGCTCAAAGCCAGCACTGGACAGGGAGTTGGGAGCCCAGGTCAGAGTCCTGAGCCCAGCCGGCCAAGCTGTGCAAGCTACTTCCCTTCTCTGAATATCAACTTGCTCAGGCCCTTTGGGTCAGAAAACATCACCATTAGGTCCAAAGCTCAACCTACGCAGCGAGGGCCAGTGTTGTGGCACAGCAGGTTAAACCCATGCTGGAGACATGCATCCCACATCAGAGCCCACTTCGAGTTCTGGCTGCTCCACTTCCAAAACAGCTCCCTGCTAATGCACCTGGGAAACGAGACCCATCCTCCAGGTTCAATGCCAACAGGATTCCTGTGGTGCGTTAGGGGTTGCAAAGGTGAATGGTTTGAAAAGGCCTAGGGGTGTTGCATTTGGAGCAGTTTTGCCTCTTTCACGCCCTTGCTGTCTAACCCTAACATAACAAAATCAGAGGCGACCAGCTGGTGCCCATCCAAACGCAAGGTGTGGGTTACACCCACTCCCCCCAGCTGTATTCCTGTTTGTTTTTCCAGTGTTGGCAATGACCTTCACTTTGTTCTATTTGCCTTCCTTCCAGGGGCCAGCCCAGACTCCTGGGTGGACCCACTTCCCATTGAGTTTCCAGAATAAGGCAGAATCTGATAGGAAGGCCGGTGTGGAAGAAAGCCGGGTTCCCAGGCCCCTACACAAGGGCACTTGTCCTGTGTCTGCGCAGAGCTGGGAGCCACTGGGGAGGAGGAATGGGACATCCTGCCCTCCGCCAGCATGCTTTGCCCACAAGCAGTGACATTTTGTCTGTGCTCTCACAATTCCTACTGGGCGGAGCAGCCACTCTGAGCAGAAGGAATCCCACACCAAGCACAAGGGCCCAAAAGTCCAATGCCCCTGCTTTGGGGTACTTCTGCCTGGGCTCCAGGAAAATGTTGAAACCCCAGGCAAGTGTAAGCAGGGACCACCCCAACCTCACTTTCTGCACTGAGTTTTCAAATTTCTTATTCATTCATTTTATTTATTTGGAAGGCAGAGAGACACAGACTGATAACTTCCATCCACTCGTTGGCTCCCCCAAGTAACTGCACCTGCTGGTGCTGGGCCAAGCTGAACCCAGGAGCTGGGAACTCAGTCTCAGTTTCCCCGTGGGCGGCAGGGACCACAGTACCCGAGCCATCTCCTGCTGCCTCCCAAGGTGTGCACTGGTGGGAGGCTGGGAGGAGCAGAGTGGGGACTTGAACCCGGCTCTGAGAGGCTATGCATGCATCTCCATGCAGCTCGACCACTGAGCCCAACACCCCCCAGGCCCCACCCTTTTCATGTTACAGGAAGTGCAGCTCATGTCTGCAGGTACCAAGGAAGCCGGGAAGGGGCCCTGAGCACGGGCAGCTCTGCCCAGGACCAGCCCCGGGCAAGAGAGAAAGGCCATGAGCTGGGGTGGAAGTATCCAGGCGTAATACACTCACCTGCGGCAGAGCTGTTGTGGAGTCTAAAGGAGATACAACGTGTCTGCCGGCTTAGGTTCTGCAAAGCACCTGTGCATACTGAGGGCTGTTTTTCCTGACTTGGACTCTTTGGAAACAGACCTGAAATAACAACTCTAACACAGAAATCCTGGGCCAAAGGCCACCTCTCTCTGCCGGAATCCTTTCCTTGATGAAAAACTCACTCGCCAAAGCCTCGTGGGCCCCGCCTTGCCCTGCTTCCAGCGTGGGCAGCTCATGTGCCCCGCAGAGCGTGCCTCACTCAGCCGGGGGAGGGCAGATGGCGCGGCCCCCGGGACTGGCTTAGCCAGGTGTTTGCAGAGACAGTGTTTGTCTAAAACCTGAGCTTCCTCTTTGAAGGGTAATGGTGTTTGTTTTTGTTTTCATGCTCAGAAACACATTAAAATTGGATTAGGGGCAATGGTCACAATCCAGTAGGAAGGCACATCCCCAGATGCTCCTCGGACGGAATGTGGAGAGAGAAAGCCGTGTCTCGGGGTTCTGCCACTTAGAGGTCCCCAGTGACCTGTGAGGGGTGGGGAGGGAGCTTGGTCCACTTCTTGTCTAGCCAGGACCATCCTTGACATTTAGAACACTGGGGAGCCCCTCCCCTAAAGCTGTGCTAGCAACAAAGCAAGGAACTTTGTTTACCTTTAGTTTCAGCCCCAAGGCAAATCGGCTTTTGCTTTTGGATTTAAGATTTGGGGAGCCTTGAAATCAAGTGCTGCCTGGGGGGAGGGGGGTTAGGATGTTGTGAAGCCAAGGCCTACTGAGGTCTGCAGATGGTTTGAATATGCAGAGGTCGGCCTAACGAGATGATTCCATTGTGACCCACAGAAGCGCAGGGAAGAGAAGTTGGCTAACAGGGTTCTGCAAACAGTCCCGCAAGTGATCATGCATATATCGCATCAATGTCCAAGTAAGCGCCAATTCCAGGGTGGGATCAGCAGCCCCCAGGGAAGATGTCACTGACCCTGGCTGAGCCTCACAGAGGTAAATAAAAATTCACAAGAGAAGCTGGTCACCAGCCCAAGAGCCAGGACCTCCTCCTCCTTTGTTAACAGAAAACTAACTCTCCTCAGGAAGCAGGCAGCAGGAAGTTGTGGGAGTCCGGGTCCCACTGAAATCTCAGGATACAAATATCAACTAGTTTGTGTTCAAAACCCTTGTTGGTGACTGGTTTTAAAATGGGGCGTGTGACAGATTTCCGGCCAATGAAAAGTCTACTGTAGGTGGGTCCAGGAAAGTTTTCCTCATTCTTAAACAAGAAGAAACCAAAGGTACTTTCTGTGTCGTCATTTGGATGTTGTAGAGACAATGTATGTGATGCTTGGAGCTGCAGCAGCCATTTAGCAACCATGGGGGGAGACAAGGCTGAGTCAAAGGCAGCATACATAGGTTGGCAGGTAGGAAGGTGGGAAGGTCCTGAGCCCTGCATTGTCTGATAAGCAGTCAAGTACAGCCTGGGCTGCACGTGGTGCAGCAGCTGAAGCCACTGCCTATAGCACTGGCGTCCCCTATGGGCACAGACTGTTCCACTTGTACTCGATGCTCCACATCAAGTCCCAGCTGCTCCACCACAGATCCAGCTCCCCGCTAATGGCCTGGGAAAGCAGCAGAAGACGGCTCAAGTGCTTGAGCCCTTGCACCCATGTGGGAGACCCGGAGTTAGCTCCTGGCCCAGCCCTGGCCGTTGTGGCCATCTGGGGAGTGAACCTGCAGATGGAAGGTCTCTGTCTGTATGTCTGTCTCTCTTTCTGTAACTCTCTCTTTCAAATAAATCTTGGAAAGTGATACATATGGGCCGGCGCCGTGGCTCAACAGGCTAATCCTCCGCCTTGCGGCGCCGGCACACCGGGTTCTAGTCCCGGTTTGGGGTGCCGGATTCTGTCCTGGTTGCTCCTCTTCCAGGCCAGCTCTCTGCTGTGGCCCGGGAGTGCAGTGGAGGATGGCCCAGGTGCTTGGGCCCTGCACCCCATGGGAGACCAGGAGAAGCACCTGGCTCCTGGCTTCGGATCAGCGCAGTGTGCCGGCCGCAGCGCGCCGACCGCGGCGGCCATTGGAGGGTGAACCAACGGCAAAGGAAGACCTTTCTCTCTGTCTCTCTCTCTCTCACTGTCCACTCTGCCTGTCAAACATAAAAAATAAAAAAAGAACAAATTAAAAAAAAAAGAAAGAAAAGGAAGGTAATGTATCAGAAACAAAAGAGAAGATTCCAGAGCAGGAGAGAGACAGAGCAAAACGCAAGCACTTCTTGGCTGCCCCATGGCGACAGAGGCTGTGATGACAGAGCAAGCCCGGCTCCCGCTGGTGCGGTCAGAGGCAGGGAGGACTGCCGAGCAGGCCAGGGGCCGCCGTGGGCTGCTGCTTCGGCTGCCGTCGGGTAAGGCACAGCCCTGCCCTCTGTGACAGGTAAGCCCACAGCTCGGTGGCTCTGACACGCCCACAGGATTTCTCTCTTGCTGCATGGCCAGCGCCGGTTTGGGTAGAGGTCTTTGCTTCATTCACACTCTGCCACCTTGGAGAAAGGCGTGGCTGTTTTGGAACACATGGCATTGGAAGAGAGAATGGCAGAGAGACCCTGGTTCTTAAATGCCTTGGCCTTGGCCGGTGACCCATCACTTCTACTTGCACTGTGTCTGCCACAGTCAGCCACGCCACTGAACCCAGCCACGGGGGAGGCCTCCTTGGGAGCTGTGGCTGCTGTGACTCCTCTGTCTAGGGACCGGGGAAAAGATGAATCGGGGAATTAAAACCGAAGAGCTTGCTGTCCATCCCTACGTTTATCAAAAAAACTCCAATACCCCTAAGATCCCATATTCTGTAATTGTAACATTTGGGTTCACGGCCAAGGTCGCCCTCTTGTCTTTGATGACCTTAGCATGTCTTTATAAGAAGCAAACCGCTAGCACACTGCTGGCTGAAACTCAAGCTGCATACTGGGGTTAGGTCTGGCCTCTCCTTTGTTAATGACAAAGCTTGAATAACAGATCACAAAGGCTGGCTCACAAAGAGTGACTGGTCAAAACGTCTTGGCAGTGGGAAATACAGAAGCACACATGTAGTGACTCAAGATCGCGCTCCTGCCACGCTGGTGGTTAAAACCGACGTGGCCAGAGCAGGGTGAGCTCCCGACACCTTACACTTGGCAAAGTAAGGAGCAGGCTGCAGGCTGGGCTGCCGTCCCAGCCCCTGGGCAGAGCAGGTACAATGGAGCTGTCAGAGGAGCCTCCCTGCTGTGCTCAGCCAATTTGCTTAAACTTGAAACAGAAGTGTTAACCTCATGGAGTGCCTGTCCATCCAGCCACTGCTTTTTTTCCTCACTGGGCCTTTCAGTGGCGCTTGTTGGGGGGGTGGGGAAGATGCTTATGTTATTGCTAATTGAATGGAGCAGCCGATCAGTGTGTGCACGACTTCTTAGACAAAGAATGGATTTCAGACCTTCTTATTGCTGGCTTCCTTCATTTCAAATTTAACAGATGTCATTTGTGACAGGTAAACACTTTCTCCCTAGGCGAGGGATTAAGGCAAATTTAATTTTATGCCTGGCACCAAAGCCATGCTATATTGTGTGTTGAAAGACCGTTTTTTAAAAAAGAAAGAAAGCGAGCGGAAAGACCATTGTGATTTAAAATCCCATCATAATGGAAGCAAGCAGATTTCCACAAAGGCATTGTTTCTGGAAAGCTTTGTTGGCTTAGGGCGCCACCTAGTGGGCACATGGTGGATGTCCCCAGGCTGTCGTCAAGTTAGGCTCCTGGGAGGGTTGGGGGGGTGGGAGTTAGAATCCAGAGCAGGAGAGCTAGGATGCAATTTCTGCAGATCTGGGCCAGATGAGAAGTTACCTTCCAGGTCCATACCTGCTTCTAATTAGTTAGATAATTCTGGGCAGGCCTCTCGATCTTTCTAAACTTTGGTATCTTATATAAATGGAAGTTCTCCAGGTGTTCTCTGTGAGATTGTTGAGAGGACTAAGAAAAGATGCATTTGAAAGTGGGGTATGGGACTGGCATTTAGGGCAGCAGCTAAGACTTGGATGCCAGCATCCCACATCAGAGTGCCTGGGTTCAAGTCCTGGCTCCTCCATTTCGGATTCTGAGTTCCTACTAATGTGGACCCCAGGAGGCAGTAGATGGTGGCCTATTTTGGTACTTGGTAATTGGGTCCCTGACATCCACATGGGAGGCCTATATGGAGTTCCTGGCTCCTGGCTTCTGTCTGATCGATCCAGCCCTGCACACATTTGGGGAGTGCACCAGAGGATGGAAGATCTCTTTCTGTCTCTCCTTTTTTTTTGACAGGCAGAGTGGACAGTGAGAGAGAGACAGAGAGAAAGGTCTTCCTTTTTCCGTTGGTTCACCCCCCAATGGCTGCTGCAGCCGGTGCGCTGCGGCCAGTGCACTGTGCTGATCCGAAGCCAGGAGCCAAGTGCTTCCTCCTGGTCTCCCATGTGGGTGCAGGGCCCAAGCACTTGGGCCATCCTCCACTGCCTTCCTGGGCCACAGCAGAGAGCTGGACTGGAAGAGGAGCAACCAGGACAGAATCCAGTGCCCCAACAGGGACTAGAACCCAGGGTGCCGGCACCGCAGGCAGAGGATTAGCCTAGTGAGCCATGGCGCCAGCCTCTGTCTCTCCTTCTCTGTCACTCCACTTTTCAAATAAAAAAGTAAATATTAGAAAAGAACTAGGTTATTTGAACAATTCTTTTTTATTTATTTGAAAGTCAGAGTTATACAGAGAGAAGAAGAGGCAGAAAGAGAGAGAGAAGCCTTCCACCTGCTGATTCACTCCCCAAATGTCTGTAATGGCTGGAGCTGTGCTGATCCGAAGCCAGGAGCCAGGAGCCTCCTCTGGTCTCCCACATGGGTGCAGGAGCCCAAGGACTTGGACCATAAACTACTGCCTTCCCAGGCTATAGCAGAGAGCTGGATTGGAAGTGGAGCAGCTGGGACATGAACTGGCTCCCACATGGGATGCCAGCACTGCAGGCGGCGGCCTTACCCACTACACCACACTGCCAGCCCTTGAACAATTCTTAAAGACTGGAAGTACAGCATTGAGAAAGGGCCATTCACTCATGTAGTCCATCATCCATTGAATAAATATGTATTGAGCATTCAGGAGATTCTGAGCAATAACTGAGAACAACTCGAGTCACCCTATGAAGTCCCTTCCAGAGTAGGAGGCAAAGAATGAGAAAAGGAAGATGGGTGTAAGGAAGGAACAGGGGAAAAATCTTCAAGTCAGCCACAATGAGCGTGTTGACACCACTCACGCTGGTCCACCCCACAAACCAGTGGCCTCCCTGCAGGGTGATTATTAAACATTTGCCCTCAGTGGAGCCAGAGGCCAGATCCTAACAGTCAGGAGCTGGGGCAGGATGCGGAGCACAGGACAAACAGGGGTTGCCATCCCTTTTACCCTTTGCCAAGGTCACTGTTCCACCTGTGGATAACGGGCTGTAACTGGCACAGTGACCGCAGGAGGACAGCCAAGATGGCCGTCCATGGCAGTTGCCCCAGCACTAGCTGAGCCTTGGAGGTGCACGGGGGTGTGTGTTGGGGGTGAGGCTGATGGCCTTGGTTAGTGGTTTGGTGGGGGTGGGGGAAGGTGGAGACAGCACAAACGGATCTACAGATGCACTTCCTGCCCACGAGGGGCTTGATGTTTAGTAATGGAACAAGACAGACAACAGCTGGGAATTTCACGTGAAGTATTTAGTCATACTGGCCATGGATGACAGGCAATTGAACACAGGAAAACGCAGGGGTCCTGGCCTCATCTGAAAATGACCTTTAAGCTTTATCAAGGTGAGGCATGGTACAACCACGTAGCCATGGAAACACGGTATTTCTTCCACTACTCTGACTTGGTTCAACAAGCATCTGAGTCCCGGAACCAGGCTTTGGTTGGCAACAGATGCGGCAGGGACCCCTGGGCGTTCACGAGAGCCCCCCTAGCCGGCTTCAGGGTTTTGCTGGTCCAGCGTGGGTCCTAAATGAGCTGCAAGACCACAGGGGCAAAGCAGGAGATGCAAATGAATGTGAAAAACCAGGGGGAATGTGGGACTGGCATCTGGCATACCCTTGAAGACACCACTTAGGATGCCTGCATCCCATATTGGAGTACTTAGGTACTTACGTCTTGTCTCCACATCCGATTCCAGTTTTCTGCTAATACACACCCTGAAAGGAAGCAGGTGATGGCTCAAGACCTTAGGTCTCTGCCCTCCATGTGGAAGACCTGGGATCTTGCTTGGCTTTGGTCTGGCCCAGCCCTGGCTGTTGTGAGCATTTTTTAGTGAACCAGCAGATGACAGACAGTTCCCTCTCTTTCTGTCTTTCAAATAAGTAAAAATAAATGTTAAAAAATTTGGAAGGACAGATCATATCACTATATGGATATAGTGATATATACATATATATCCATATAGTGATATATGATACATATATGGAGGCCAACAGGAACAGTTGCTAGCGTGAGAAGACTATTTGATGGACCGTGTAGGAGAGAGAAGGATTCAGAGGGTGCCTTGAGGAAGGAGAGGGGTTGGTGGCAGAATGCATCATTCAGCCTTTTTGGCATTGTGCACTGTGTGGCTTGGCTGATGCTCCTACTAGAAGGGCTCGATATTTTAAAGCACTAACAGAAGGGCTTGGATTTTAAAGCTGACTATGTGACTTGATATTGCCACAAGACTTAAATGAATGGACATGACATTGACCAGCTTTGAGACTGAAGCCTAAAAACCACTTCAACTTTGCCATTGCCTTTTGTTATAAGCTGTCACAGAAGGAGAAGGAGAGATACTGGCAGCAGAGCCAGCCCAGCAGAGCCCTGCCTTGGTCCACCACCAAGCAGCTGCCCTGCGGACAGGTTGATAAAACTGGAAGCACCAAAGGAGTGGGATAGGCGCTTTTGTCTTGCTAAAGGCAGCAGCTTTTAAGGAGAAATACGCAATGGGATTCAGTACTTTGATCTTGCTAAAGACAACTTTTGGGGGGAAGCATGCATTTTGCACCCTCTTAGGGGGACTACCTAACTGTCTGTTAGCCAGTCTGACTGTCACAATGTGACTGATCATAGACTGCTGTTCCACCCTGCTGAGCAGGGGGCAGTTGTCACCCAGCATGGCTGACTGACGCGCAGTGTGTCTTGTGCTGTAATTTCCCCATTGGCTCTTGTTCACCCGCTTATGTAGACTCCTGGGTGTCTTTAATGCTTTGCAGATGGTGGGCTGCTGTTTCTTTTGTCGAGACTGGACAGCAGATGACCCTTGTACAATCCAGTCCAACAATATTTTGAGATCAGGCACTTAAAATCGCATCTTCTCATTATCCATACAAAACTGGTTTATGGCATTTTCAGGAAAACCGACTATAACTATAGCTCTTTTGTGTAGTCACTTGCTTTATTCACATCTAAAATGATTTTTTAATCTCATGAAACCTATTATTCTTACTCTGGTAACAATTATAAAGGAAATTATGAGCTCTTTCTTTTTTTAAAATTTTATTTATTTATTTGAGAGGTAGAGTTACAGAGAGAAAGGAGAGACAGAGAGAAAGGTCTCCCATCTGCTAGTTCATTCCCCAAATGGCTGGAGCTGGGCCAATCCAGGAACCAGGAGCTTCTTCCAGGTCTCCCACGCAGGTACAGGGGCCCAGGCACTTGGGCCATCTTCTACTGCTCTCCCAGGCCATTAGCAGAGAGCTGGATTGGAAGAGGAGCAGCCAGGACACAAACTGATGCTACAGCAGCGCCCCCCGCCCTCCTTGAGCTCTTTCTTTAAAAAAATATTTATTTGAAAAACAGAGTGACAGAAAGAGAGAGAGAGAGAACCTTCTACCTTCTGGTTTACTCCCCAAAGGACCATGATGGTTGAGGCTGGCCAGGGCCTAAGCCAGGAGCCAGGAACTCCACTTGGGTGGCAAGGACCCAAGTACTTGAACCCTCTCATGGGTAGAAGGGACCCAACACTTGGAACATCTGTTTTCCAGATGTGTTAGCAGAGAGCTGGACCAGACATGAGATCTCAGCATTGTAGGCTTAACTCACCGCACCACAACGCTGGTCCCTTAAGTTTCTTACACTATATGAGAAGTGCCATCAAATCCCTTGAAATTTCATTGTGATAAAAATAAAGATGTGTTCAAAGAAAAACTGAGACAAGTTAAATTTTACAAAATGGACTTGAGTAAGGAAAAACTTCTAGAACCAGAGAGGCTTCCAGGCCTGGCACGGTTCAGAAGGCACTACCCAACCACATGTGCAGAGAAAAAGATGTCCCCATAGAAGCAGCCTGATTGGCTGCAGCCAGCATTTCCCTCACATGGGAACGTGTGACCAGGCAATTGCCTCATAACAACTTTTGGTTTATATCCTGTGATTGGTTGAAGTTTGACTATTGTGATTGGCTGAGACCAACTGGTTACAAGAGTATACTCTCAGGTTAGGTTATAATTTGTTTAAATCTCAAGTTATGGTACAGTGCACTATAAACTGAGGCTGCTTTGGATCAAACTTCAGGCCCCGGCGCCGTGGCTCACTTGGTTAATCCTCTGCCTGCGGCACATATGGGTGCTGGGTTCTAGTCCCGGCTGCTCCTTTTCTAATTCAGTTCTCTGCTGTGGCCGGGGAGGACAGTGGAGGATGGCCCAAGTGTTTGGGCTCCTGTACCTGCATGGGAGACCAGGAGGAGGCACCTGGCTCCTGGCTTCGGATTGGTGCAGCGCTGGCTGTAGCAGTCATTTGGGGAGTGAACCAATGGAAGGAAGACCTTTCTCTCTGTCTCTCACTATGACTCTACCTGTCAAATTAAAAAAACCAAAAACCAAAAACCAAAACAAAAAAAACAACTTCAGGCCACAACTTTCAGTTCAGAACACTAGAGGAGAGCGTCATGGCACAGTGAGTTAAGCCACCACTTGGCGATGCTGACACCCCATATTGAAGTGTTGGTTCAAGTCCCAGCTGCCTCACTTCCCATCTAGCTCCTTGCTAATATTCCCAGGAAGGAAGCAAAAGACAGCTCAGGGGCTTAGGTCCCTGCCACCATGTGGGAGGGCCAGATGGAATTCCAGGCTCTGGGCTCTGGCCCGGCCTTGTCCTGGCTGTTGTGGCCATTTTGGGACTGAACCAGCAAATGGAAGCGCTCTTTCTCTCTCCCTGCTCTCCCTAGAAAGTCTAACCTAACAACTCTAGAAAGGCGATAAAACAGATTCCTAATAATCCAAATTAATCTAAATCCATCCAATTATTGCAAAAGAAGACAGAAAGAGAGGAAAAAGCCAATAAACAACAGATGGAACAACTATAAAATAAAAACCTAGATGTAGCTAGCCATTATGCATAATAGGAGTAAGAGTAGAGTCCAATTAAAAGACACATGATTGGGGTCAGCGCTGTGGTGTAGCAGCTTAAGCTTCGGCCTGCAGGGCTGGCATCCCATATGGGTGCCGGTGACCCAAGTGCTTGCACCCCTGCACCCACATGGGAGACCCGGATGAAGCTCCTGGCTCCTGGGCCTAGTCCTGGCCCAGCCCTGGCCATTGTGGCCATCTGGGGAGTGAACCAGAGGATGGAAGACTTCTGTTTCTCTGCATCTCCCTTTCTATAACTCTGCCTTTCAAATATATAAATAAATAAATCTTTTTTTGCTTAAAAAAGACATTATTAGATTGGATGAAGACACAAGATCCAACTCTATGCTGCCTACAGGAAATGCATTTTAAATCTGTAGACATAAGCAGGTTGAAAGGAAAATTCTGACATGTACCAAACTGATGGTGGTCAAGAAGAAGCTGGACAGCTGAGGAGTTGGCCCTGGGCCGAAACCCTGTACGTAAATATTCAGGCCATTAAAGGTTTGACCTGCGGGCTGCACCCCAGGGTGACTGTCCTGGACTCTCAAGGAAGACTGCACCCCTTCCTTCCCCCACTCCCACTCCCCACCGTCCCTCCAGGCTCTGCTGAGACCACTTTTCTTGAAGACACTTGTCTGCATTCTAACTCAGTAGTCAGTACCGGTCACTTCTGGCCTCTGCTTCCAGCCACCTTCTACCATAAAACAGCAAAATAGCAACACAGCAGGAGCCTTTTGGTGAGCACTCCCTCCGCCCCATCAGGAGACAGTCCCCTATCTGCTGATACCTGGGAGAGGGCAGGGACAGAACAGGTCATTGGGGAGCTTGTGCTGTCTCCCGTTTCCCCCTCCATCCCACCCCACCCCACCCCACCCCACTTATAGCATCACAATAAGGGAAGAAAGCCTTCCCCATTGCCAGTGTGGTCCATTTTCTTCAAGGACCATCTCAACGCCTGGTGGCTCAGCTCTCTCTCCAGCTCGGCTTTTTGCAGTGGCTGTACTAATATCGTGAAAGTAGGTTTCAGAGTCAAAAATATTTCCAGGGATAGACAAGGTCATTTCACAATGACAAAGCGGCAGATTAATGAAGATGTGACAATGCAGAATGTTTGTGCGCCTTAAAACAGAGCTTCACAATTCGCGAGGCGCACATTGATAGACAGCAAGGAAACGTGAACACATCCCTAACCGAAGTCAGAGGTTTCAGTAATCCTTTCTCAATAATTAATTGAAGAGGTGGATAGAAAATCAGCAAGGAAACAGTAGACTTGAACAATGCTATCAATCAAGCATGTGGCTCTAATTGGTATTTGTACAACACTCCGCCCAATAATAGCACGGCATGTATGGTGTTCAAGCTCACAGAAAGAGACTACACGCTGAGCCATAAAAAGATTCTCCAGACATGCACAGAGATTCAAGTCCTACAGATGTGGCGTTTGACCACAGTGGAATTAAATGACAAACCAATAACAGAGAGATATTTGGAAAAGACTCAAACATTTGGAAACTAAATAATATGTTTCTAAATAACCCATAGGTCAGAGAAAAAATAAAACCGGAAATTAGAAAATATTTTGAACTGAATGATAATGAAAACACATTCTTAGAACTTGTGGGTGGCCCAAGTGCAGTGCTTTGGGGGGAATTTAATAGCATCTGGTGCCCATGTAACAAAAGAACCAAGAACTCAAAGCAATGACTCAGTATCATACTAAGAAATTAATTTGCGGGGCAAGGATTTGGTGCAGTGATTAAGTCGCATCCCATATCAGAGAGCTTCTGCTTCCAATCCAGCTCCCTGCTAATACACACTCTGGCAGGCAGCAGCTGATGGCTCAAAGACTTGGATCTCTGCCACCCACAAGGGAGACCTGGATTGTGTTCCAGGCTACTGGCGTAAGCCCGGCCCAGCCCTGGCTGTTACGGGCATTTGGGGAGTGACCCAACATGTAGAAGATCCCTCTTTCTCAAAATAAAACAAATGAAAATAAATACATAATGTAAAGTTAATTTTTTTTGACAGGCAGAGTGGACAGAGAGAGAGAGAGACAGACAGAGAGAAAGGTCTTCCTTTACCGTTGGTTCACCCTCCAATGGCCGCCGCGGTCGGCGCACTGCAGCCGGCGCACTGCGCTGATCCAAAGCCAAGAGCCAGGTGCTTCTCCTGGTCTCCCATGGGGTGCAGGGCCCAAGCACTTGGGCCATCCTCCACTGCCTTCCTGGGCCACAGCAGAGAGCTGGACTGGAAGAGGAGCAACCGGGACAGAATCCGGTGCCCTGACTGGGACTAGAACCCAGTGTGCCAGCGCTGCAGGCGGACGATTAGCCTAGTGAGCCGCAGCACCGGCCGTAAAGTTAATTTTTAAACCTCATATTTAACCCAAAATAAGCAAGTCACAGAAAACAATAAAGATCAAAATGGAAATCAGTGAAATAGGAAGCAGAAAGACAATAGACAAAATCAATGAAAACAAAGCTAGTTCTTTGACCAGAAAAATAAAACTGAGAAATCTCTAGTTAGACTGACCACGGGGAAATGGGAGATGATACAAACTACTACTATTAGAAATAAGAAAATGGCGGGGCCTGCGCTGTGGTGCAATGGGTTAACGCCCTGGCCTGAAGCGCTGGCATCCCATATGGGCGATGGTTCGAGTCCCAGCTGCTCCACTTCCAATCCAGCTCTCCGCTGTGGCCTGGGAAAGCAGAAGAAGATGGCCCAGGTCCTTGGGCCCCTGCACCCGCAGCCACTTGGGGAGTAAACCAGTGGATGGATGATCTCTCTCTCTCTCTCTCTCTGCCTCTTTCAAATAAATAAATAACTCTAAAAAAAAAAAAAAAAAAAAAAAAAAGAAGAAGAAGAAGAAGGCCCAGAGAGAATTAGAACCAAGCCAAGCCCGTCATTTACTCTAAATTATCTCAGACTGACCACAGGACACAGGAAAAAAAAAAAAAAAAAAGAAATAAGAAAATGGCATCACTCGTTTCTACATAAAAGGAGAAGAAGGAAGTATTTTTTAAAGCTCTGTGCCTATAAATTTTACAAGTGAGACGAACTTGGAAAATTCCCCTAAGAGACATAAAATCCCAAAGCTCGGTGAAGCAGTTACAGATAATTGGAATAGCCTTATATATATTTCTAAAGAAACACAATCTGTGGTTAAAATTTTCCCACATAGAAAATTCCAGGCCCAGATAGCTTTGCTGCTGAATTCTACCAAACATTTAAGAAAGAAATAATAACAATTCTATGTAAACTAATTCAGAACATTGCAGAGGTGGAAATACTCTTTGAGACTAGAATTATCCTGATACCAAAACCAAAGATATTACAAGAAAATAAAACCATAGGGGCTGGCGCTGTGGCATAGTAGGTTAAGCCTCCACCTGCAACGCTGCCATTCCACATGGGCACCGGTTCTAGTCCCGGCTGCTCCAGCTCTCTGCTAATGGCTTAGGAAAGCAGTGAAAAATGGCTCAAGGTCTTGGGCCCTTGCACCCACATGGGAGACCTGGAAGAAGCCCCTGGCTCCCAGCTCCAGCCATGGTGGCCATTTAGGGAGTGAACCAGTGGATTTAACACCTCTCTCTCTCTCTCTGTCTCTCCTCTCTGTCTCTCAAATAATACATAAATCTTAAAAAAGAGAGAGAGAAAGTCATAGGCCTAATATCCTTCATGAAAATAGAAGAAAAACTTCAAATAAAAATTTGGCAAGTTGAATCCAAATATATATAAAAAAGAATAATATTTTACTATTAACTGGGATTTCCTCAAAGAATACAAGATTATTTGTCATTGGAAAAAATCAATATAATTGTCCACATTAACCAAAAAAAGCTATTTGATTTTTTAAAAAATTTTATTTATTTATTTGAAAGTCAGAGTTACACAGAAAGAGGAGAGACAGAGAAAGAGAGAGAGAGGGAGAGAGAGAGAGAGATCTTCCATCCAATGTTCACTTCCCAATTGGCTGCAACAGCCGGAGCTTCGTTAATCTGAAGCCAGGAGCCGGGAGCGTCTTCAGGGTCTCCCGTGCAGGTGCAGGGGCCCAAGGACCCGGGTCATCCTCCACTGCTTTCCCAGGCCACAGCAGAGAGCTGGGTCGGAAGAGGAGCAGCCAGGTTTTGAACCGGCGCCCATTTGGGATGCTGGTGCTTCAGTCCAGGGCACTACAGCACCGGCCCCAGCCATTTGATCTTAATAGAGAAAAGGCATTTGGCAAAAATCTAACATCCATTATGAATAAGAGCTCTCAACAAACAAGCGTAGAAGGGAATTTCTTCAATCTGATAAAGGACATCTGTAACAACTACAGCTAACATCAGACTTAGTGTGAAAGGCTAAACGCTTTCCTCTGTGATCGGGAATACACAGATTCAAGTCTGCGTCTGAGATGGGAAAAAGAAATAAAAGATGGAAAGGAAGTAAAACTCTCTTGGTACACAGCTGACACGATCATCTAGGTAGAAAATCTGATAGAATTCACAAAGGCAGGAGGAGAAATAATTCCTCTCTCTCTCTCTCTCTCTCACACACACACACACTGGAATATTATTCAGCCACACAAATAAAGAAGGGAACCCTGCAGGAAGAATGAAACAGCAGCCTGGATGAGCCTGCAGGGTGTATGCTAAGCCAGATGCAGAAAGGCACGGAGGTACTCAATGACCGCATTTACCTGTGGGCTCCATAACAGTTGAATTCATCAAATGCGGAATAGAATAGAAGGTGGTTTCCAGGCCCTAGAAAAGGGAGGGTAAATGGGAGCTGTCAATCAAAGGGCACAGACTTTCATTTATATGACGTCCAAATTCCGGGGATCTAATATATAAAGTATAGCATGACTGGTGATGGATGTGTTAATTTATGTCAACTACTATACAAAGTGTTCATATGTCAAATCATCATATAGTATACCTTGGGTACAAACAATGTTAATTGTCAATTAAATATTTTTTTTTAGAGATATGTTTTTTTTTGACTTAAGATCTTGACTTCCCTTGTTCTCCTTTTTTTTTTTTTTTTTTTTTTTGACAGGCAGAGTGGACAGTGAGAGAGAGAGACAGAGAGAAAGGTCTTCCTTTTGCTGTTGGTTCACCCTCCAATGGCCGGCGCGGCCGGCGCGCTGCGACCAGCGCACCGCGCTCATCCGATGGCAGGAGCCAGGTGCCAGGTGCTTTTCCTGGTCTCCCATGGGGTGCAGGGCCCAAGCACCTGGGCCATCCTCCACTGCACTCTGGGGCCACAGCAGAGGGCTGGCCTGGAAGAGGGGCAACCGGGACAGAATCCGGCGCCCTGACCGGGACTAGAACCCGGTGTGCTGGCGCCGCAAGGCGGAGGATTAGCCTGTTGAGCCACGGCGGCGCTGGCCTTGTCAATTAAATATTTTAGAATAAATAAATACAAAGTTTAAAAGAGCAAATGAAAGAAGAAAGGTCAGTTAAGTTTTACTTAGAGAATAAAGGGAGCCGCATGAGTAAAACTTCCTTGTTTAGTTAAGTGTCAGTGAAAAGCTGGAAGCAATTCAAATGTTTGCCAAGTGTGCAACTGTTAGGTAGGAAGTTAAAATTTAGACTATGTAGGAGGGGCCAGAAGAAGGCAGTATCTACTGTGAGAGCCCCAGAAGCCCAGTGTTTTGCACTTCAAAGCCCTGCTCAGACCCTGATAATCTTCCAGGTGGTCCCAGCACCCCCCCCCCCCCCAAGCTCCCAGAAGAAGTCTCACTCCTCAGGACCAAATGGGTTACCTGACCTGATAACACCAGTGAAACCTTCACAGATGCTCCTCTGCCCTGCTCGGCTGCTGCCAGCAAATCTAGGGAGGAATTTGCCGATTTTCACCCAATACATCATTCTGCCAGCCAGGGCCCCCCAGCTTTTGAAAGCCTGGAGGAAAAGGGGGAGGGGTAAAGACACTCCCTTACAAACCAGGAGTCTCCCAGCTGCTCCACTTCCGATCTGGGCACTCTCTCTCTCTGTCTTTTCCATTCTGACAGATACCCTGTCCCCAATAAAATCTTATTACTTTGCTCTCTGTCTCACGCCTGAATTCTTTGAGTGAAGACGAGATCCTACAACTTTTCTCCCGTGACACAATGATTCTGTAGAGTGTGCTAATCTTCAAGTTCAAACACAATGTGAAAATATTTAGTGCTAAATGACTAAAAAATGACTTAAAATTGTGCCTAAAATTCTAGGTGACACCTTCTCCTCCTACCATTAAAATATGATTTGAACAATTATTAGTAAAAAAAAAAAAAAGGAAACTTTTTAACCCTGTTTCATTTCATCTCATTGAATGCTCAGCTTCTGAGTCTTTTCAAGTAAACTTTAAATTGATTTGAGAGACAGAGAGAGGGAAAGAGAAAGAGAAAAGAGAGAGTCCCCATCTGTTCATTTCCCCAGTGTCTGCAATGGCCCCCGCTGGACTCCATCCCGGTCACCAGTGATGCAGGTGGCAGGGAACCAGCCACTTGGGCCAACACCGCTGCCTCCCAGGGTCTGCATTAGCAGATAACCGGAATCAGGGGCAGGGCCAAGACTCAAACCCAGGCATGCTGATTGCGCACATGGGCATCCCAAGCAGTATCTTAACCATTACTTCGAACGCCTGCCCCGAAGCCACTAATTTTAAATCAACAGCTGAAAGTCAGTCACTCCTAATTATTTTCTCTATAATGATTCAAAAAAAAAATTCAAATGCTTTAGGGAGGAAACTCAAGCCCTTTTTTGGGGGGGAGTTTGAATAATCAGGCCACGGACACATTAAGCAAATGAACCTCAAGGTGCTGATTTTTCAAAGAAAGCTTTTCTGGGAACTCCACATCCCAGTATGAATGACACATGTCATTCAAGTGGAAAATCAAGGTTGAAATATTGTCAGAGTCAAGTTGCCACATTACTGACCCTTCACTAAAACTCTGCTGTGGAAAGTCTGTGAGGTGGGCCCTGAACGCAGGACTCCCAGAGCGGCCATCTTACCATTTAGGCCTCTCAAAACCCTCTGATAGGGCCGGCGCTGTGGTGCCAGCGTATGCACGCGACGGAACGTTCGCCATGGCATTATTTTGTCAAAGTCTAAATTAGTCATTGAAAACATGTCATAATAAAAACACAGGAAAAGGAAAAAGTCCCAAATCCTTCATCTAATGATAATAGCTCCATTTGCTGCACAGTCTTCTAGATAGTTCTCTATCACTATGAATACGTATAAATCATTTTATGTGGTGGTATCATACCACACATGCTATACCAAAACTTGCTTTTAAAAAAAAACCCAGGAGCATGTCATGATGAGCTATCCATGTCAACTAACACAAATCCTTATCATTTCTTTCAAAGGGGGGGGGGTCTGCAATTTAGGGCCCGTGAGCCAAATCCACCAGTTTTTCCTGTAGTTTTATTGAACACAGCCATGCCCATTCCTTTACATATTGTCTATCACGGCTTTTGTGCTACAATGGCAGAGTTATTTGTGAAAAAACTTTATGGCTCACTAATCTACAATATTTACTATCTTTTTTTAGCAGAAAAATTGCCAATCTTTCCTTTGTGACCGGGTATAGAGTGAGAATTTCCTGTTTGAATCATTCCCCTAATGGAATGCATTTAGCTGGTTGCTAATTATCGTTGCTTATCTGTTCATGTACAAGGGGTCTTCAAAAAACTCATAAAGATGCATATACTAGGAAAACTATGCATAGATTTCCAACTTTTTTCCACCAAAACAAACCTATATTTTAATTCCATTTCCCATGAACTTTTGGAAGGCTCCTGCATACACACGGAACACCTGTCCAGTGTCACTGCAGGATAAGCTCCCAGGAGTGGGTTGGCCGGGTTGAGTATGTCTCCATAAACATTTATGACACCCACATGGGTGCAGGGACCCGAGTCCTTGGGCCATCCTCTGCTGCTTTCCCATGTGCATTAGCAGGGAGCTGGATCAGAAGTGGAGCAGCTGGGACCCAAACAGGTGCTCATAATGTGACACTGTATCACAATGCTGGTCCCTAAATTACAACTTTGTACTCATTGTCAGAATTTTTTCATTAGCCACTGTCCATGAGATTTTTGGGGTCTCTGAAACCAGGAGAGCCCCAAGGAAAAGGAGGAGGATCTGTAATAGGCACTTTCTGTCAGTTACTTTGTGTTAGATTCTGTTTGGCAAGTGACAATCAATGTTAATCCTCACACTGACCTGTCCTTTGCTTAGAAGATAAAATAATTTTCACAGAGACCCTGTTTAAGCACTGTATAGCTCTTTCCATCAGTTCTAGGGAGGTGAGCATTATTAACTTCAAAGTCTTTTACAGAGTATAGAAGCGAGTAAGACTACTTCATGGCTTACTGGTACAGTTTAGCTGTGGCTCTGGTTTCTTGCCATCTTCTCACCTGTCCACTGCATTTCTTTCTCGGGATTCTGGTGAGCATTCTGTCTTGCTGTCTGCAGACATCGTCGCACAGGAATGTGCACAGAGCCTTGTTCACCACGTCAGGTGACCAAGATCCCCCGAGAGGGGATGAATGAAGCGTGGAGCCTCCGACAATGACAAGCCCCTCAGCACTGGGAAAGGATGAACGACAAACTCCTGGAACAACGTGATCACTCTCAGAAATGTAATGGCGGGGCCGGCGCTGTGGCGTAGCGGGTAAGGCTGCTGCCTGCAGGGCTGGCATCCCATATGGGCGATGGTTCTAGTCCAGGCTGCTCCACTTCCAATCCAGCTCTCTGCTATGGCCTGGGAAAGCAGTAGAAGGTGGCCCAAGTCCTAGAGTCCCTGAACCCACATGGTAAGACCTGGAGGAAGCTCCTGGCTCCTGGCTTCAGATCAGCACAGCTCCAGCCATTGCAGCTGTCTAGGGAGTCCAGTGGATGGAAGACCCCTCTCTCTGCTTCTCCTTCTCTCTGTAACTTGGACTTTAAAATAAATAAATAAATAAATCTTAAAAAAAACCCATAATGGTGAATGACCCCAGACTGCACAGTTCTCTTTATGTGAAGTTCTAGAAAAAACACAATTAATCTATAGTGATAACGAAGAGCAGAAGTTGCCAGGGACGAAATGGTGCTTATTCGGGGATGATGGAAAAATCCCTTGTGTTTATAGGGTATATATATATATATTTGCCAAAACTCACTGAACAGCACACTACATGTATCTTATTATATGTAAATCGCACTTCAAAAAAGTTGATTAAAAATCTGACACCCAGAACCATCATCAGAATCCGATGCGCCCAGGAGCGCCCTGAATGCTTCTATGCGTAACCGGAGGTTAGAATCACTGGCTCGGATTTGAAGGGCATATTGTAAAGGGAAATAAAACAAACTAAAACATTTAAAAGGACGGACATAGGGGCTAGTGTTGTGGCACAGCACGCATCTCATGTCAGAGTGTCAGTTCAAGTCCTGGCTGCTCCACTTTCCATCCAGCTCCCTGCTAATGTGCCTGGGAAAGCAGCAGAAGACGGTCCAAGTGATTGGACTCCTGCTGCCCACATGAGAGACCCAGATGGAGCTCCTGGCTTCTGATTGGCCCAGCCCTGGCCATTGCAGCCATTTAGGGAGTGAATCAGCAAATGGAAAACCTCTCTGTCTCTTCTTTCCTCTGTCAGCCTTTAAAATAAATAAATTTTTTTTAAAAAAGGGACATGAAGAGCAGCAGGTGATTTTTATTTTCTTTTAGCTACACTGTATTTTCACATTTTTCCATCACAAATTACTTGGTGGAATTTAAAAAAAAAAAGTGTTGGCCGGCGCCGTGGCTCAACAGGCTAATCCTCCGCCTTGTGGCGCCGGCACACCGGGTTCTAGTCCTGGTCGGGGCGCCGGATTCTGTCCCGGTTGCCCCTCTTCCAGGCCACCTCTCTGCTGTGGCCAGGGAGTGCAGTGGAGGATGGCCCAGGTGCTTGGGCCCTGCACCCCCTGGGAGACCAGGAGAAGCACCTGGCTCCTGCCATCAGATGAGCGCGGTGCGCCGGCCGCAGCACGCCGACCGCGGCAGCCATTGGAGGGTGAACCAACGGCAAAGGAAGACCTTTCTCTCTGTCTCTCTCTCTCACTGTCCACTCTGCCTGTCAAAAAAAAAAAAAGTGTTATTTCATTTACTCTATTTTATTTCTCTCAGCCTCTCAAATGTGTTCAGATAAACTATTGCCCAGAATTCATTTACCCAAGTTTGATTAAATATCTTCCTAAGGACTATTTTAGGCACGAAAGGAGCAAAAAAGAAGAACGAAGTCTTCTAAAGGAACGAAAGCTATGGGTGCAATATATAGATGTGATGTGCACATTTATCTTTACAAGAACCGTCAAACACTACCACACACAAACGTGGCACGAGATAAGATGATACTGCCTTATTCTTGTGTCCAGAATATACTCTGGAAATTTCTTTAAAAACGTAAATGCAGGAGCCGGTGCCATGGCTCACTTGGTTGATCCTCTGCCTGTAGCGCCAGCATTCCATATAGGAGCCAGTTCTAGTCCCGGTTGCTCCTCTTCCAGTCCAGCTCTCTGCTGTGGCCCGGGAGTGCAGTGGAGGATGGCCCAAGTGCTTGGGCTCCTGCACCTGCATGGGAGACCTGGAAGAAGCACCTGGTTCCTGGTTTCGGATCGGTACAGAGCCAGCCATAGCTGCCATTTGGGGAGTGAATTTGGGGAGTGAACCAATGGAGGGAAGAACTTTCTTTCTTTTTTTTTTTTTTTTGACAGGCAGAGTGGACAGTGAGAGAGAGAGACAGAGAGAAAGGTCTTCCTTTTTGCCGTTGGTTCACCCTCCAATGGCTGCCGCGGTCAGCGTGCTGTGGCCTGCGCACCACGCTCATCCGATGGCAGGAGCCAGGTGCTAGGTGCTTTTTCCTGGTCTCCCATGGGGTGCAGGGCCCAAGCACCTGGGCCATCCTCCACTGCACTCCCGGGCCACAGCAGAGAGCTGGCCTGGAAGAGGGGCAACCGGGACAGAATCCGGCGCCCCGACCGGGACTAGAACCTGGTGTGCCGGTGCCGCAAGGCGGAGGATTAGCCTGTTGAGCCACGGCGCCAGCCGAGGGAAGACCTTTCTGTCTCTGTCTCTCTCTCTCTCTCTGTCTATAACTCTGTCAAATAAATTTTTAAAAATGTATATATAAAAAAGCTAAATGCACCTACCATGGGACCCATTCTTTATCCAAACAACGTGGAAGCATATGTCCATACAAAGAGTTGTGTGTGAATGTTCATAAAAACTTTATTTGCAATAGCTGCACTTTGTTGATCCATTTTTCTATTGATGGACATTTGTATCACTACCATGGCTGGCACTGCAGGCCAGGGATTTAACCTGCTGTGCCACAGCACTGGCCCCATAAATATTTTTAAAAAGAAAACCTCATACAGGGGCAGACGTTGTGGTGCAGCTAGAAGCTGCCTCCTCCAGCACCAGCATCCCTGGCAGCACTGCTTCTAGTCTGAGCTCCTCCGCTTCCAATCCGGTTTCCTGCTAATGTGCCTGCGGAGGCAGTTGTTGGTCCAAGTGGGAGACCCAGATGGAGCTCCAGGCTTCCGGCTTCAGCCTAGACCAACTCTGACTGTTTCAGCCGTTTACGGGAGTAAATCCTAACATGGTTATAATTTTTAAAACAAACAAAAAAAAGTGTTAGTGAAAAACTGGCACTTGTACATTGCTGGTAGGGCTGTAGCACGGTTGAGCTGCTATGGGAAAGAGTTTTGTTGTTCCTTAAATGATCAACCATAGAGCTACCATATGACTGCCAATTCCACTTCCAGGTCTAAGAATTGAAAACAGGGACTCAAAACATGGACAGCTACACATGTGCTCATAGCAGCACTGTTCACAATATTCAAAAGATGGCTACATACCAAATGTCCACCAATGGATGAGTGGATAAAACATGGTATATCCATACAATGGAATATTACTAACCAAAGAAAAGGAACAGAGTACTGATACATGCTACAATGCTATGCTACCTGAACAAATCCTGGTGACAGACACAAAGGGTAACAAATCATATAATTCTATTTATGTGAATTATCCAGAATAGACAAATCTGGAGACAGAATGCACATTGGTGGTTACCATGGAGTGTGGACCCGGGAGGATGAGAAATGACTTAATGTATAAGGGATTTTCTTTGGCATGACGGGGCTATTTTAGAACTAGGTAGAAGTGGTAGTTACACAACACTGAGAATGTACAACTTACGTGAATTTCATCTCCACGAATTATTTTAAAAAGATTCTACAGAAGAAAATTTATCCACTTTTGACATGTTCCAAAGAACACTGCGTCTCACTTCTGTGTCAACTATTTTAAAACTGGATGTTCTCCTAATGCATGCCTCCCCCCCCCCCCGAAAAAGCAGACCCATCCCACGTTCATTGTGAAGTCCATGGCATAATGAGCTGCTTGCTGCCGCCAGAGGTGCACAGAACACACCCCAGGACCCAGCGTCCCGCCCCTCAGTCTGTCTGTGGGACGGCTCAGAGGCTCCGTTCGCGGAAATGTGGAAGCTAGAAAACACCCACGTGGGCTCGAGTGGGATGGATGGGAGGCTGACCACACTGGATGTTGCCCCATTTCACCCTAAAGTAAGCCTGCAGGTTTTTTTTCTCCCCAAGAGGAAGAAGTGGGGTCCTGGGAGCCACTCAGCCAAGCCCACTCAAGAAGTGACTGGGGCTTGGATTAAAGGTAACACTTTTTTTTTTTTTTTTTTTTTTACATTCTAGTATCTGTCCAGAGAAGGTTCTAAAGTGTTCAGAGGCTCAAAGGCAGTTAACAGTGTGCAGAGGTGGTTTGGAACAGCACTTAAGATTCCACTTGGGGGGCTGGCGCTGTGGTGCAGGTTCATCCTCCGCCTGCGGCTCTGGCTCCCATATGGGCGCTGGTTTGAGTCCCAGCTGCTCCTCTTCCGATCCAGCTCTCTGCTATGGCCTGGGAAAGCAGTAGAAGATGGCCCAAGTGCTTGGGCCTCTGCACCCCCATGGGAGACCAGGAAGAGGCTCCTGGCTTTGGATCGACCCAGATCCAGCTGTTGTGGCCATTTGGGGAGTGAACCAGCAGATGGTGAAGAACTTTGTCTCTCCCCCTGCCTGTAACTCTACGTCTCAAATGAATAAATAAATGGTTCCACTTGGGATGTAGGCATCCCATATGGAGTGCTTGGTTCCAGTCCCTGCTCCCCACTTCCAATCCAGCTTCCTACCAGTGTGTGTTCTGGGGGGGCCCCTGCCACACACTGCACCCCTGGCTCCAGCCTGGCCCAGCCTTGGCTACTGTGGGCATTTGGGGAGTGAACCAGCGGATGGAAGCAAGCTCTCTTTCCACCTGTCGTATAAAGTGACAGTTAAGTACTGTCCACATGTTATATAGTACAGCAGTTCACACACTAGGCGTGGGGTTAGCACAAGCGAAAACAGAAAGTGGCCTCTGTGTTTCACCTCCTCTCTCCATTCTCACTGACCCAGCTGGATCTGTCCTGGGGGTCAGGGGTAGTATCAGAGTTTAACAAGCAACCCCTTAACAGCTGCTCCTGGGGCTGGCGCTGTGGCGTGGCAGGCTAAGCTTCCTCCTGCAGTGCCAGCATCCCACATGGGCACTGGTTCATGTCCCAGCTGCTCCTCTTCTGACTCAGCTCTCTGCTATGGCCCAACTCCTTGGGTCTTCGCACCTGTGTGGGAGACCTGGAAGAAACTCCTGGCTCCTGATTGGCCTAGCTCTGGCTGTTGCAACCATTTGGGGAGTGAACCTGTAGATGGAAGACCTTTCTGTCTGTAACTTTCTCAAATTTAAAAACAAACAAAAAGGCTGCTCCGGTTTTACCACTACACAATTGTGAGCTCCTATGATAGTTTCACTCAAGATTGAACCAGACTAGTGTCCCCATCCATGTTATTTTTGGGAAAGACAATAGATGGCAATGATAATCTTCATGTGCCTCTGCCAGGTATTTTGTAACAAAGAACTAAGGAAGGATTATCAAATCTCCCAACTTTTGGAATTGCTTGAAATGTTACTATTGCTTCAAGTTTACAGCTTCCAAAACCTGAATACCCCTGTCATGCATTTGTTCTAGATGAAGACCCAGGGAGCTGGTACCGGGAGTTTTATGTGGGTAATGCACATTCCTGGCATGCAGTCTTAATGGAGGTGCATATAAGGTACAGTCTTGCCTTGGGAAAGAGAACTGGAAGCTCAACCACTAAACTTTGTTTCAGACCAGTTTAAAATGTAATATATAGCTGCCATATAGCTTAATTGTACAATGGTAGTTTCAACTTCAGTACCAGGAGACAAGTTTTTTCATTTTCTTGGGATTGGCCCACAGCTACAGCCATATTGGACAGATGTTTTTAACTCTAAATGCAATGGAGAATTACCTATCATTTCTTTGCTATGCAGATTGAATATTTTGCATGTGCATTCAAAAACGCGTGTTTATAGTTTGAACTTCTTATGTTTATTGTTTTCTACCACCAAATGCACTGTCTACAGATGGAAAATTCGGGAGTCTTTGATGGGCGGTGAGGAATTGCTCCATCAGTTACACACGGAGACACATACTACACATCACATCAGGAAGGTAAGGCGTAGCTGCCACAGTATGTGCAGGCGCAAACCTCATCTGCAAGTATTCTAGGATTCCAAATGACCCGTCCCAACAGCTGGGCCTTCTTACAGCCTCGGTCACTGCAAACGCTGCTGCTCGCCTCCCCTTGGGACTCCCTCCCCGTTGCCACCTTTGTGAAAGGCGCGTGCCACACCACCTCACGGCTGCCGCTGCTCACGACCCTCCCGTGATGGCAATGGAGGCGGCCGGGGAGACGAAGCAATGCAGCAAGGTGTTTTTATGAGTCTACCTGCAAGGACAACTGAGAGAATTTCAGAGCAGCAGAAAGGCCCTGTATTCTCACGGAACCGCTGTGGCACGTCTGAGTTCAGCGACTTCCCTGACGATCACTATTGGAATAATTATTCTCAACAATTTTCAAAGGTACCATGTTTTTCAGGGGGAAAACATGCAGGATACACTTTTGACAGGGGTGACTCATCTTACTGGGTTGCTGGGTTGTGCCTTCAATTTTTTACAGAAACATGCTGCCTTGGTTTTCTTTCTACAGAGAATGCAAACAGGCTTTCATCAGGCAGGTTTAAACTAAGGCATTCTGCAGTCTACTTCCAGGATGTTAAAATAGTAATACTCAGTTTTGTCGGAGATAATGTTCTGGGTCATGATTAATGTGTACACATGCAAATATACACACACTAATGGAATTTTCAGCGTATTATAAACATAAAAATGTATCCTCTCTGAGAATTCAAAAGGTATTCTTCTCTGTCTTACAGAATCTTGGTGGTGTAATTTTCTGGGATGAGCCACATAGTAGAGCTTACCACTGACCAATACACCACAGGAGGCATCTGACAGGGAAAACCTGGGGTCAGCGCACACCTGTTCTGAGTGTACCTTTACATGAAGCAAACGCAGTACGAATCATCTAAGCTCTGTGAGGTAACTGCAGTGCTCCAGGTTAAGAGTCAAAGATCAGGCCCAAAGTATGAAGTATCCAAAATGTTTCACAGCCTCGAAAACGAGAGACCCTCCCTGGCCAGACCCTCTGGCCATGAGTGACTGCATCGGATGTGCCAGCCAGCATTCCCACTCACCACTGCTGTCGATGCACTGTGGTGGGACCCGCTGAGCCACGTTCAACTCCAAACAGCAAGAATTTCCTCATCGAAATTCATCTCACTTTACAAAATGACAAAAATACAATGTACCGAAGTTTGCTTTTATAGGCTAGCTTTGCCAGATTAGTACACTGAACATTTATGCTTCTGAATCTCCAGGATCTAAGCCTTGTCACACACTACCACCCAATCAGTAGGTCCAAAACACTTTTGAAAAGAAGTTTCTTTATTTCTGTTTATTCATTTATGCAAAGACAGTATCAGAAATAGGTAAGAGAAACACATTTTTAAGTTTAAAATTAATTTTCCATTTTGAAAGGTTCAGGATTTTGTCTCTTTTTTCTACTTTAGTCTTTTAAATATTTTACTCCAATGAAAGCAGCAGACAAGTTTATTCCTTACTTTTCCTCGAGGTTATATTGAGATAATCAGAATGGCTCTTTTAGAATTTAGGTACCATTTATGGAAAGCTGGAAATTTAATCACAGAAGGATGTATGTAAAATGTTACGGCATTAAAAAAAGTATAGAGAATCTTTAAAAGGACACGTTTCACCCTCTTGGGAATCCTTAAAAAAATTCTTTCCTTCAGATTCAGAATGAAAATTATGAGGAGTTACAGACCACAATGGGCACTGGTGACATGGCCCGTGGCAGCTGCATTAAGTTAGGGATAAATGGAGTCTCCATGTTCTAGAGCGGAAAGGCCAGGAAGCCACTCTACACTCACGTCCCTGACCGGCCAGATGATGCCGAGACAACCGCATCCCAAGGAAGGTATGACCCTGTTGCTACCTCCCCAGGGCTGACTCCTCAAACTGCTACTTCCCTTCTCTGCACTACCAGTTCTAGAACTGAACTGCCTAGAAGAATGCCAGTATAGACTAAAAAAGGGCGGTGGGCACAGCAAAGGGCTCGGTACTCCAGTCACCCGTCATGAGGTACAACCCCTAATGAAGAGACCAGCTAACCTAGAAACAATTTGTTAAATCTGACTGTAACATGCTTGGATATACTTACAAATTAGAACAACTTTTGTGGTTTTGAAATGCCAAATCTACCTACTTTGACTAGTCTGGACGTATTTTACTTTACAAAAGCAAAGATAATAGGATAATAAAAATAAAAATCTATTTACTATATAGTAACTAGTGTTTTTATAAAAACAATTCACTTCAGATACTCTGATTAACCTTTAAGTGACATAAAAAATTTCAGCATCCTTTAATACCAATATTTTGCACAATTTAAGATACAGCCATTGAGTGTAGCATTTCAAGAAAAAAATTAAAAAAAAAAAAGGAGAATGGTAACTCACTGAGAAGCTTATCTACCTAGTGAAGTTTAGTTTGTCCCGGATTCTTAAAAAAAAAAAAAATCAGGCCCAGAATTTCAGAATTTTAGTTATCCTAATTAGCATCCCAATCAAACAGAACATATATGGGTAGATTCTAGATAAAGAATAAAATATATTTTGAGTAAACATAAGACCCACTGATTGGACTGTTTGTTAGAATCTGTTTTACTGGGTTTTAGATAAGGAAGACTTCAATAAAGCTAACTGTATATTGAGTTCCATTGATTAAAATGCAGTTTTAAAAATTCTGCTTTTGCGGTAAATTTCTAGACAAATCAGAATGCAAAGCACAATACTGTAAATACTGTTCTGTTCACAGGTACTTGTTGGAGAAGTGAATGTTCGTATTCAAACTACCAAAATTCTGACCTTTCAAAATAGCCTTTTTAAAACAATTTGTTTGAAAATCAGCTGTTGCTTTTAAAACTCTTAAAATGCTAATTTCAATTTTAAAAAATCCTTACAAATAAAACTTAAAAGCTATTCCTCTCAGTCTCAATTATTTTTTACTTTCAACTATATATGGAACATTGAACTAGTTTCTAAATAAACATATAATAAAGAACAGTTTTAATGTAAAATAAAACTACAAATATAACTTGTACAGAAAGTCTGAGTCAGATTTATCAAAATTCAGAGTTAAATTCTACAATAGTGAAAAATTTTTAGTCTCTTCTTAATATTCGAAACCAGGCAATTTCCATGAGACCAGAATGTTAGCAGGGAGGATCAAACAGATTTAAGTACTGCCCGGCTCCTCCTAAAGTGATGCACTCTTTTATCCTAGAAACGACAAGAACAGTCTTGTTCAATTCACTGAAAATTTCCTACTGACCTAAGAGACCTGCAATACTTAAAAGTATTTATTTTGGGGTTAAATATTATAAATAAGAAGAAAAAAGTGATCCTTTCTGGGAAGCATTCTTGAACTTTGGGCTAACAAATATACCACAGAAATCCCAGTCAACTCAAAAATAGAGCATGTAGAAGCAATATCATTTTATGTACTTCTTAATTAATGATTAGGCAGTGATATCCCAAAGAGACCCAGCAGGAAAAGTATGTGATTTTCCAAAGTACTGCTTTTACTAACTAAATTTCATCTTGTAGAAATCATGGGTTGAAAACGGTACTCTAGGGGCTGGCACTGTAGCGCTGTGGGCTAAAGCCCTGGCCTGAAGTACCAGCATCCCATATGGCTGCCGGTTCTGGTCCTGGCTGCTCCTCTTCCAATCCAGCTCTCTTCTATGGCCTGGGAAAGCAGTGGAGGATGGCCCAAGTCCTTGGGCCCCTGCACCTGCGTGGGAGGACTGGAAGAAGCTCCTGGCTCCTGGCTTTGGATCGACACAGCTCCGGCCATTGTGGCCAATTGGGGAGTGGACCATTGATGGAATACCTCTCTCTCCATCTCTACCTGTCTCTGTAACTCTGTCTTTCAAAAAAAAAAAAAAAAAAATCTTAAAAAAACAAAAACTTAAAAAAAAAAAAAAGAAAACGGTACTCTATCACTTCAATCTGAAATCACAAGTTTCAGGATAAAAGATCTAAGTTTTGGCATTTTAAAAGATGTGCCCTCAGCCTGTGAGAATGTATGATTCTTTAGGAATGAATAGAAAAATTCTAAGCCAGAGTCATCTCTTGGTATCCCCTCAAGGAGACTGGTTTCAGGACCCCTCTCGGATACCCAACTCTGAGGCTCAAGTCCCTTCTATATAAAATGCAGTAGTATTTGCATGTAACTTGTGCATATTCTTCATACTTTATTTTATTTTTGACAGGCAGAGTGGACAGAGAGAGAGAGAGAGACAGAGAAAGGTCTTCCTTGGCAGTTGGTTCACCCTCCAATGGCCACCACAGCTGGCGCACTGCGGCCGGCGCACTGCGCTGATCCGATGGCAGCAGCCAGGTGCTTCTCCTGGTCTCCCATGGGGTGCAGGGCCCAAGCACTTGGGCCATCCTCCACTGCACTCCCTGGCCACAGCTGAGAGGTGGCCTGGAAGAGGGGCAACCGAGACAGGATCCGGCGCCCCGACCGGGACTAGAACCCGGTGTGCCGGCGCCACAAGGCGGGGGGAATAGCCATGGTGCCGGCGCATATTCTTCATACTTTAAATCACTTCTAGATTACTTATAATATCTAGTGCAATAGGAACAGCTGTTACACTGTACTGTTTAAGGAATAACAACAAATAAAGTCTGTACATGTTCACTACAGATGCAACTTTAAAACAATAGCACTGCTCTGTGGTTGGTTGAATGCACAGATCTGGCACCTGTGGGTACTGAATCTGTGGACACAGGGACTGACTGTACTCTCACAATTCTCCTCTCATTCTATGTTGCGGACAGACGTGGATGTGAGAGGGGAACCCTTACAGAGACAATGGGCTGAGTAAGCCAGTGTAACGTAACAGTATTTTCTTCTCTACATACTTGACTTAACTGTATTATTTTCCTGGGGATTAAATCAAGTAGTCATGTAAGGAAAGGTGATTTCTGGAGATTATAATCTGTCAGCAGAGTAATATCCTACTTAGTTTAGAGCCTAGAAAAGTGCTGTGGCTAAGCTTCTACCTCTGCCTGCAGTGCCGGTATCACACACAGGCGCCAGTTCTGATCCAGCTCTCTGCTGTGGCCTTTGGAAACAGTGGAGGACGGCCCAAGTGCTTGGGCCCCTGCACCCGCATGGGAGACCAGGAAGAAGCACCTGGCTTCAGATCGGCCCAGCTTCAGCTGTTGTGGCCATTTGGGGAGTGAACCAGCAGATGGAAGACCTCTCTGTCCCTTCATCTCTCTGTAACTCTGCCTTCTCAAAAAAATGATAAATAAAAAAGTGGTCATCAACTGATATATTTATCTTCAGAGGTCAGGTCGGAAACATAAGACTGCGAAAGTATGAGAATTTTCCATGGAAACAGTAAGTGCATTCAAATGCTTGGATGCATTCAATTTCAATAGAAACAATGAAAAACAACACTTAGCCAGACAAAATAGGTCTAGATGCCAGACAACTACAGGCTGCCAACTTCTGGCTTCTAGCCAAGGGAACAGAAAACTCTGGAATTCAAAGGAAAGCTTTGTCTAGTAAAACGTGAAAACTCAAATTTAAAGAGTACTTTCTTTGGGGGCCGGTGCTGTGGCACAGTGGTAAAGCCGCCACCTTGCAGTGCCAGTGTCTCATATGGGCACCTGTTCGAAACCTGGCTGCTTTTCTTCTGATCCAGCTCACTGCTATGGCCTGGGAAAGCAGAAGAAGATGGTCCAAGTCCTTGGGCCCCTGCACCTGCATGGGAGACCCAGAGGAAGCTCCTAGCTTTGGATCAGTTCAGCTCTGGCTGTTGTGGCCATCTGGGGAGTGAACCAGTGAATGGAAGACCTCTCTCTCTCTCTCTCTGCCTCTCTGTAACTCTTTCAAATAAACAAATAAAATATTAAAAAAAAAATACTTTTGGGGCTGGCACTGTGGCATAGCTGGTAAAGCCACCACCTATAGTGCTTGCATCCCTTATGGGCATCGGTTCATGTTCTGGTTGCTCGGTTGCTCCACTTCCAATCCAGCTCCCTGCTAATGCTCCTGGGAAAGCAGCAGAAGATGGCCCAAGTGCTTGGGCCCCTGCACCCATGTGAGAGACCTGGAAGAAGCTCCTGGCTTCAGAACTGCCCAGCTTCGGCTGTTGTGGCCATATGGGGAGTGAACCAGCAGATGGAAGACCTTTCTCTCTAATTCTGCTTTTCAAATAAATAAATAAATAAATAAATAAATATTAAAAAAATAAAGAATACTTTAATCTTCAAGAATTTGGGGCAAGGTAGGCTGTCATACAACTCCAGTTCTTTCCTTTCTGAAGTATACTGTTTATGCAGAAAGGAACACACACCAACTTTAAATGAATTATGCTTACTCTCTGTCATGGTTCTACTCTTCTGCATTAGTGGAGGTCCTTAATACATTTCACAAAAAAAGTCATTTTTAAGCTTCATTCTATGTTCATTCATAGGTTAAAAAAAGCTATTCTTTCTTCTGTTTAAAAAGACACAAAGTAATGGTTAAAATATTTCCTTTGAATATAAAATAGTACAGCCATTTTGGACAAACTCTGACAGTTCCTCAAAATGTTAAAACATAGTTACCATACCACTCCAAAAGAAGACAAGAAATACTGATGGGGCTGGCACTGTGGTGCAGTGGGTAAAGCTGCCGCCTGCAGCACTGGCATCTCATATGGGCACTGGTTCAAATCCCAGCTGCTCTATTTCTTTCCAGCTCCCTGCTAAGGCACCTGGCAAAGCAGCAGATGATGGCCCAAGTGTTTGGGCCCTGCACCCATGTGGTAGAGTTGGATGAAGCTCCTGGCTCCTGGCTTGAGCCTGACCCAGCCCTGGCCATTGTAGCCATCTGATGGAAGAGCTCTCTCTCTCTCTGCCTCTCCCTCTCCCTCTGTTCCTCTTTCAAATAAATAAATAAAAAATACTGATATGTGCTGTAACACAGATGAACTTTAAGGTCATATACTGCCTGATTCTATTACTATGAAATGTCTAGAATAAAAAAGTCCTTGAAGAAAGTAAATTTGTGGTTGCCTAAGGCTATAATAGTAGAGTTGGGGAGAAATGAAGAGTACTGATAGTTTATTTTGAGGATTACTAAAATAACTAAAATGGAGTGGAATCATGGTCACAAAACTCTGTAAATATACTAAGAAAAAGAATGAATCGTACACTTTAAATGTGTGAACTCTAAGGTACCTGCATCTCAACAAACCTTTCACTAAAAAAAAAAAAAAAAAAAGAAAGACTTCCCTTTCCTAAACAGTGTTTGAGTTAGTTTCACATTCAAAAACTTGGAACTAAAGGACTTTTGGGACCTTTAGTCCTGTACCACCTCCTCACTTACACTTGTGAGAACTGGAGCCTCAGTCAGATTCAAATGATCTGTCCAAAGTGGACCCGAGAAGCAAGAGCAGAACCGGGTTTCCTAAAAATTCAAATACCCACTCTCTTCCACCTTACAGCACTGGATCAACTTCTACCTCTCTTCTCTCAGCTGTTTTCATAGCACTTCACCCTTTTCTTCTTGCACGCTGCTTAGGAACATCATCTGAGTGAACCATTTCTTCTGTTCTCTTTAGTCAACACCCATGTATTCACTTCTGCTCTCTGTATTTTTTTTTTTTTTTTTACTATTTGGTAAGTCAATGTTTTCTCTTGTTTCATGAACCCTTTCAATTACAAGCTTCAGCTAAAGGTTTCTTCCCTGAAGACAAACTACCCTACCAAGATTTGAGTGTCATCAAATACACTGCCAAGTAATGCCCACTCACTGTGACTGACTGGGTTACAATCAAATGCCAACAGTCCATTAACATGCTTGGGATATTCTGAAACACACATACCACAGGAAAAAAGCATACTTCAAAGTCACCTTATTTGATATTTATCCTGCATCTCATTCCTCACATACCTTGAAGTAATCATCTTGAGTAACAAGGGAGTTTCTCAGCCGGTTCTCAGGATTAAACAGACAAGATACCACTGTCTGTATGCTTCGGTCCACAGATTTCTGAAATACAGAAGTTTTCATTACTTTTCTCTCCATTTTTTTTTTTTTGGACAGGCAGAGTGGACAGTGAGAGAGAGAGACAGAGAGAAAGGTCTTCCTTGGCTGTTGGTTCACCCTCCAATGGCCGCCGCAGCTGGAGCGTTGCGGCTGGCGCACCGTGCTGATACAAAGCCAGGAGCCAGGTGCTTCTCCTGGTCTCCCATGGGGTGCAAGGCCCAAGCACTTGGGCCATCCTTCACTGCACTCCCGGGCCACAGCAGAGAGCTGGCCTGGAAGAGGGCCAACCAGGACAGAATCCGGCGCCCCGACTGGGATTAGAACCCGGTGTGCCAGTGCCGCAAGTGGAGGATTAGCCTGTTGAGCCACGGCGCCGGCCCCTCATACCCATTTAACAAAACATATTTGAACTCAAAAGTCAGATTATCATCACAGGAACCCACTCTTCTGATAAGAAGAAAAGCAACTCTGCTTACTTCAGTATTTGTGTAACTAGTGCTGCGCCACTCTTGAGAATTGCTTCCAACATATGTTAGAAGAACGCCATAAATAATATGTATTACTTTTTAGCTAAATACATGTTTAAACAAAGAATCCTATTAATATTTATTAATATATGATCAAAGAAACAAAAACAAACTGGAAAAGAAAGGCCTACTACCAAATCAGAAACTGTGTATGCACTGAAAGTGTAAGGGTATCTGAAATTTCATCAGCCTGTACATTAACAGCTAAATGTTAGTCAATTACTTAAGCTCTGTATTGTATGACTTCCACCTTTAAAAAGGAAATGCTTGGGGCGTAGTGGGTAAAGCTGCTGCCTGCAGGCTGGCATCCCATAAGGGCCTGGGGTTTGAGTCCAGGCTGCTCCACTTCCAATCCAACTCTCTGCTATGGCCTGGGAAAGCAGTAAAAGATGGCCCAAGTCCTTGGGCCCCTGCTCCTGTGTAGGAGACCCGAAAGAAGCTCCTGGCTTCAGATTGGTGCAGCTCCAGCCATTGTGGCCGATTGAGGAGTGAACCAGCGATGGAAGACCTCTCTCTCTGCCTCTCCTTCTCTCTCTGTGTAACTATGACTCTCAAATAAATAAATAAATCTTCTTTTAAAAAAATGAAATGCCTGATTCTCAAAGGGTCATTAATGAAAATCCAAAAATATAAATATGAAATATTAAGACGAGTCAATAAAATCAGATGTTTGCCTTCTGCGAGCCGTTTCCCGGGGACGGAGCAGCTTCATGAACTGAACATTCACTCGACAACGCTTCGGCGCCTGGGTCAACTTCGCTGCAGTGGTAGTTCACAGCTGCATAAGCCTAAGTGAAAACGACAAGAGCAGAGGTACAGTTCTAAGTTGTACAGGTAGATTTTAAAGCTGAAATTCAATTACATTATTTCAAGTTTGAAACTGAATATTCCAAAGCAGTAAGGCAGCATTTTATTTTACATTTTTTTTCTAGGCATCAACATAATCAGAATTAGGAGGACTCCAAGAAAAATAAATTCTAAGTCGAAGTAAGGGGGTGCCTGAAAATTATATAACCATGAACTCTATCCTTCAAACATCCAACCCTGAGGTGTTTCGGAGGTAGTACTCCCTTTTGTCTTATTCCTTTTCTTGTTTCATGGTACTAATACCATTCATTTGTTTCTCTCCAACAGTTGTTCTATGAGTAGCAGAACCAGCAGTAGATGCCAGGCAGATTTAATGCTAATTCTACATGTGTATTAATCTTTTTCTTGGATTACGTATTCTATCAACAGCTACCAGAGCACTTCGCATATGCAGAACAGCCCTTGCTTAAACACAGAAAAACACAAGAAATAAACAGTACTTTCCCATGGGAGCATATACTCAGTAAACCAAGAAATTAAGAAAACACAGCACATAGTATAAAGAGGCACTGAAAAATATTTATAAGGTCTGTGTAGCAGGTTAAGTCGCTGCTTGCAAAGCTGGTATACTTGTTAGAATGCCAATTGGAGTTGTAGCTACTCCACTTCCAAGCCAGCTTCCTGTTAGAGTGCTTGGTAAGGAAGATGACAGCCCAGTCACTTGTGTCCCTGTCCCCAATGTGAGAGACCAGGATGGAGGTTCTGACTCTTGGTTTCAGCCTGGCCCAGACCTGGCTGTTGCAGCCAAGTGGGGAGTAAACTAGCAGATGGAAGATGTCTCTCCCAATCTCTCGCTCTGCCTTCCAAATAAATCAATCTTTAAAATATATATTTAGGTTTACAATATGACAAAAGGCCTAACACATTCAATATGTACACGATAAAATAAAGAAAGAATAAGAGATACTCATTTCAATTCATTTTACCGGAGGTATAACGTAACTCCTTTGTTCCCCAGTAGGCCACTGTGGTGGCATCTTGAAAACAAAACAAAACAAAAATTATTCCAATATTTTTATACATTTTCACAAAGATATAAGATAATATAGAAGCATTTATCACACTGGATCCTTTAGTTCTAATAAACAGAGACCACCACTGTGGCGCAGTAGCATGAGCCTCCTCTTGCAGCACAGGCATTCCGTATGGGCGCCAGTCTGAGGTCTGATGCTCCTCTTCCAAACCAGCTCTCTGCCATGGCCTGGGAAAGCAGTGGAAGACGGCCCCTGCAACCTCGTCGGATACCCGGAAGAAACTCCTGGCTTCGGATTGGCTCAGCTCTGGCCATTGCAGCCATTTGGGGAGTCAATCAGCAAATGGAAGACCCCTGTCTTTGTCTCTCCCTTTTTCTGTCTGTAACTACCTTTCAAATAAATAAATCAATCTTGAAAAAAATAAAGAAAGAAAACAGAATGAAAGAAAAATATTTTCTGTTTCTAATACATGGGATTACTGTCACCACTATATATAAACCTCACCTTTTTCTCAGTTTTCTGAAGGTGACATTCAGGAAAACCCAAAGATTGTATTTCTTTAAATTTATTACCATAGCAAGGATCACAGGTCATAGATATGGCTTTATCTATGAGGTGAAATTCAGAAAACTATGATTTTGCCAGCTAAAATAAACACTGTCAAATTTAATAAAAATTCTGTTATAAAAATAAGACTGATTTTATTTCATCTTATTTTCTTAGAAAAATTTTATAAAAGCCAGTCTAGATACTTTAGATATTTGATGGCAAAAATGGAAGAACAAATGTTAAAATACAGAAGGCGTTGTGGCACAGTGCTGTAAAGCCATCGTAGTGCCAGTGTGAGTGCCCACTACTTTGCTAGCCATCCAACTTCCTACAATGCACTGACCAAGACAGCTGAGGATGGTGCCAGGACTGGGGCTTCTGGCTTTGGCCTGGCCCAGTCCTCACTGTTGTGGGCATTTGGGGCATGACTCAGTGACCAAAAGCTCTCAGTTGTTTCCTGTCACTCTTTCAAATGAATAAACAAGTTTTTTAAAAAATATATGAGACAACAAATCTTAGAAAATAATCCTAGAGTAAGGTTCTTGGTAAGGACACTCCTGTCCAAATTATTTCATTGTTTCTAAATAATATAAAGGCCTTAATTCTAGTTTTTCTTTAATTTTAGACACATTTCCCTAGTTTAAATGACAAACTACATGAGAGATTTATACAAATAAATTAAAAGCCTCAACAACATCCCGATGTAAGTCCACCTGTTCCCTCTTAAATTACCTGATAGTTATAAACAGGCAGCTGATATCCAGTGATGACCTGAACTGGTGAACTTGGGTAAGGAGGATACGCCTGAAAAACAAAGTTCACAGAAAAACTGGATTAATAAGGTAAACTTGAAAAGAAATAGGAAGGAGTATTATTCCCAATATAACAAAAATATGAAAATTAAGAAATACTCATTATTTTATATATAACAATGTTGAATTTTAAATGAATAACTAACTTCATAATACAAAGTATTCTTTCTGAGCAGGGGAGGAGAAAGAATGAATGACAAGATAAGTGACCGAAGTTTATCTGCTGTGCATATCTATCCCTGCCCAGAAGCTCTGTCTTCCACTGGTGATAAGGTTCTAAACCATGAGTCAAATTAATCCCTTTGCTTGCTTGCTCGCTTTTAAGATTTATTTATTTATTTATTTGAAAGGCAGAGTTGCAGAGGTAGAGGCAGAGAAAGAGAAAGAGAGAGGTCTTCCATCTGCTGGTTCACTCCCCAAATGGTCGCAATGGCCAGAGCTGGGCCAATCCGAAGCCAGGAGCCAGGAGCTTCTTCCAGGTCTCCCACACAGGTGGAGGGGCCCAAGGACTTGGCCCATCTTCTAATGCTTTCCCAGGCCACAGCGGAGTTGGACTGGAGGTGGAACAGCTGAGACTCTGAGCCCTTATGGGATGCTGGCACAGCAGGCGGCAGCTTTTCCTGCTGAGTCACGGTGCCGGCCCTGTGTTCTTTCTTTTTAAAAACACTTTTAGATGGTTTTATAATCCTTTGACAATACTATTGCATTATGTGTAGTCCTTCTATAGACTCTATAGTTTTTCTGTATTTCATTTCTAAAACTTAAGGGCAGAATACTACCTAAAACTGGAAAAGAGATAATATTATTACACATGTTTAATTAATATTTGTTGATTAAAAACACATAAGTAATAGCATGAATACTCAGAATACATCACAGCTCTTGGTAAATGTTAGGAACAAGTATGGCTTTTTCTTTCTAGCCATGTTTAGAGCAAGAAAAATAAGAAAAGATATACCTTATGTTTTAAATAGATGAAAAATGTAAACAAAAGAGAGACAATACAGAACTACTTCACTATTATTTTTTTCTGACAAAGGCAGTATCTTCAAAACAAAGAAAGTAAAATGAACTAAAAAATAAATGTTACTTATGAACAGGATAAAGTAAGCATACCAAATCCCATTCTATACCACAAAGTCACAGGGCTTACAAATACACTGAAATACACCAGAAAGTTACCCATCTGAGAACCAGAATATATCCAGAAGTCAACAATCTGTATGAAGAAGCATTTGGAAATTATTACAAATAAAGATGGCTAGAAAAATTGCTAACCTTTAAAGAACAAACGAGAAAGATAAGTGAAGAAAGTTGCCTTTAAATATTTTAAGAATCACTGTATGGAGGGGAAAATATGTTCTATGTGGCTAGAGGTCAGTTCTAAGACAAAGGCCTACCAACTGTACAGAAGCAGACTTCAGCTTAGTGTAAGGAAAAACACGAAGAATGAGAGATTTCTAGCAAAAGTCAGACTTCCTATCACTCAAAGTATCCAAACAGGGATTATATTATACTTATTACTGCACTTCCACAGATGGTAAAGACTAGAATGAACAAACAGGAATGTAGGTAATTCTCACCTGAACATACTGAGTTATTGGATTCATCATGGTTGGAGGCTGCATGTAAGTGTCAGTGTTTGGGTTACTCCACACACTCTGAAACTGCGGTGGTGGAGGAGGATTAAAAACCAAAGGACGTGGCTGCACATGATAAGCACCTTTTAAGAAAATTAAAAAAGAGAAACTTATTTTTAGTTTTCTGAAAAATAAAACATCAGCAATTTCTTTTTTTACTCACATAAATTTTGTTTCCTGATTGCAGGGCCCAGTTTCAGCTTTTTACCATGGAAATTTATCTGTGACTGAAAATAAAACAGTAACAGACACTAGAATCAATTTTCCAGTCATTACTTCCAACACTTGTGAACATCCCCAAAGTCCTCTAAAGTTCCTACTGGAAGAGATCAGAGATGGGGGCCAGCATTGCAACAAAGCAGATAAAGCCATAGCCTTTTTTTTTTTTTTAAATTTATTTATTTACTTGAAAGTCAGTGTTACACAGAGAGAGAAGGAGAGGCAGAGAGAGGTCTTCCATCTGCTAGGTCATTCCCCAGATGCCCACAATGGCTGGAGCTTCGCTGAGCCAAAAACAGGAGCCAAGAGCTTCTCCTGGGTCTCCCATGTGGGTGCAGGGTCCCAAGGGCTTGGACCATCTTCTACTGCTTTCCCAGGCCATAGCAGAGAGCTGGATCAGAAGAAGAACAGCTGGGACTTGAACCAGCACCCATATGGGATGCTGGCACTGCAGGTGACCCGCTACACCACAGTGCCAGCCCCAAGCCACAGCCTTTGACACTGGCACATCCATACGTGTGGGTTCAAATTCTGGCTGCTTCACTTCTGATCCAGCTTCCTGCTAACAGCCTGGCAAAAACCAGTGGAAGATTGCTCAAGCACATGGGAGACCTGGATAAAGCTACGCCTCCTGGCTTAGGTCTGGCTCAGCCCTGGTTGTTGTGGCCATTTGGGGAGTAACCCAGTATACAGAAGATTTCTGTCTCTCCCTCTCTCTGTAACTCTTTGAAATAAATAAATCTTTATGAGTGAGTGAATGAGTGAGAGAGACAGAAACAGTGATAAAAATACATCAAACCAAAATTTGTCAACTTTCCCCTTTACTACTCCAATCAGTTGTCAAGCAGAATTTGATCAAAAAGCTATCTGGCACCGGTGCTATGGCGCAGTGGGTTAAAGTCCCAGGCTGTAGCACCGGCATCCCATATGGACACCATTTTGAGTCCTGGCTGCTCCACTTCTGATCCAGGTCCCTGCTAATGCACCTGGGAAAGGAGCAGAGGATGGCCCCCACATGGGAGGCCAGGAAGAAGCTCCTGGCTTCTGATCAGCTCAGCTCCAGGAGTTGCAGCCATTTGGGTAGCGAACCAGCAGATGGAAGATCTCTTTTTCTCTCTACCTCTCTCTGAAACTCTTTCAAATAAATAAAAAATGTTTTAAAAAAAAGCTATCATCTTGGCTCTAATTCTTCCTATCTCTAGTTCTTGAAGCTAAATACCCAATCGAAAATAAAACAGGTTCTAACATGTTATGCAAGATTATTCTAAGTTTGGATGTGAATGTTGAGTGTTATCTTTCTCTGCATGTTTCACAAGACTGAGCATGTTCAGAACTTACTAAACACCACATCAATGAGCTAAATAAGGGAGTTCCGCATACGAAGATTACTTACTTCTACTATCTTCTGCACGTCCACGTCATTATAAAACGAAACAAATCCATAGCTAGAAAGATAAATGAAATGTCAAATCATCTTTGTATAGTAAATGGTTTATAATATCTAGTATTCTATGAAATAATAGAAAAGATCATGATAAAAGGTAATATACTGTGCTAAATATTTGTGAGATGTGATAGATCCTCTATAAACATTACTACTTTCCATTTTTTAAAAGCTAATCTATGTCAGATTGTATTAAGATTAAGGTAGCATGAGAACTCCATTCCTAACATAACAGTCCTATAAATATGAATTCAACTTATTACCTACAGCAAGAGGGTTAAAATTTAAGATTCTGTGAAGCATGCAAAGAAATAATTATTTGATAAAATCAACTATCCACTTGTGTCAAATAAAGAGAGGAAATACAAGCAGGAAACTAATTATTGAAGTGCTGGCAACAAATTTTTCTCTACTACAAGAAAGAAATTAACAAAGGAACACATTTCATTCATATGTCCGGATGCCAGACTTTAGAATTCAGAAATTTTTGGCTGGCGCCACAGCTCACTAGGTTAATCCTCTGCCTGCAGCACCGATACCCCAGGTTCTAGTCCCAGTTGGGGCACCGGTTCTGTCCCAGTTGCTCCTCTTCCAGTCCAGCTCTCTGCTGTGGCCTGGGAGTGCAGTGGAGGATGGCCCAGGTCCTTGGGCCCTGCACCCCATGGGAGCCCAGGAGAAGCACCTGGCTTCTGGCTTCAGATTGGCGCAGCATGCTGGCCGTAGTAGCCATTTTGGGGGTGTGAACCAATGGAACCTTTCTCTCTGTCTGTCTCTCTCACTGTCTAACTCTGCCTGTCAAAAAAAAAAAATTCAGAAATTTTTGGTAATTTAAGGTGAATGTTAATTTTACTCACCCTTTGGACACACCAGTTCGATCCGTGATTATCTTCACTTCTTTAACAGAACCATATCTAGCAAAGAAACTTCTAATTTCAGTTTCATCCATCTACGGAAAAGATTAAAGTTCAAAAGTAAAAATTCAGCATTTGAAACTTTAAATTCTACTATAAAGGGGGGGTTTTATGACGTGAATTATTTCCTCCAAATATCCCCAAAGACCTGTAGCTCCTTATCAACAGTATTTTTAGCTCCTTTAGGTTAAACACAAAACCAATTCTACACAAAATACAGAAACCTTGAGTGTGCAACAGGACCAATTTCCATTAATCCCACCGTATTTTAAAATGTAAATGAACTATGAATACAATACCCTGACATCAATTCCACCAACAAAAACAGTGTTCGGCATGATTTTGCCTTCTGGTAAAACATAGCCTTGGTTGGCTGTAGCTGATGAGGACTGGGTGCCGGCCTCTCTCGAGATTGTTGAGTTCGCAGCCTCAGAATTTGCAGCAGACTGTAATATGGAGAGCAGACATCATAACTAGATATGTAGATAAAATTCATACATAACGTGGAATGTAATTTTTGTATTTAAAGTACAAAATATTTTGTGTAAAGTAATTATGCAAATTACTTTATTATGAATCAATCACTAATCTTAGTTCAGACGAGGTTTTACAAGCAGTCAAGGGTATGGTGCTTGCTTAAGTTTATTGCTACATATTACTTCGTGTACAATGCTGTGCAAGACTGCTTGATTTTATGTTTTGTGAGTTGTAAGGAAATACAAAGTTCAGATTTGTAGAAACTAGTTATTAGAAGTATCCTGTTCTACATTGATAAATTTTAACTTTACTGAGTATGTTAATAAAAAGCATGATAAATCTTTTGGAGAAAGTAAACAAAAAAGCTGCATTAGAAAGAAAACAAGCATCAAAGTTTCAAACCAGTATGTTTACTTCACCTTCCTACTCAGCAAAATTAATGTGAATTTTCTAATTTTAACATCCCTATGCTAGTATGCCTGCTTTACTTAGGAAACAGATCATGAAAACATTATTGCTCATAACCACAGCTCCTGCTAAAAAACCGGGGGAGAAGGACACAGAGAGGGGAGTATATAATCCTCTTCCCTGATATTAGGGTGTTCAAAGCTTCTTTTGAAATCGCATTTTTTTCTCTTGGATAATACAAAGACTTTTCCACCGATAATTCTAAATTTCACAGTGGGATAAGATACAAATAATACCATCTTCGTTTTCAGATAAGGCAGTCCACACTGTAACTCATTATTTTTCTGGATTCTGATCAAAACTCTTTTTAATCTTCCCAGAATAAATTCTAAGGTTAACATAAAGTTTTCTGAAGTAGTATTTATAGGTAATATACATGTTAGAGAAGCAGAACAGCATAAGGAAACAAAAAATGATTTCACTGGGGGATCTATGTTCCTATTCCTTGCTAGGTTATACGCCACTTCTTTTACTGCCAGCTGTGTATCTCAGAGCAAACTGCTTTGAGAATGAATGAGGTAACATCTGTGAATTCATTTTGTAAACTATAAAATGCTATGACAGGATATGTTAGCATGTGGTTGTTTGAATTTATTTTTAATAGATTTTTATAAAAAGTTTCTCTCCTAATTTTACTTAATTTTAGCTGACTTATTTTGTAGGTAACTTAATGACAACTATCTGGAACTTCAGGAAACCACTTTAAGATGTAGCCACCCATATGAAATTCATTCATGAAGTAAAATGGTTACAAGAGGTAAGTATGAATGACTTTAAGAAAGAAAAGCTGTTAGACATATACCTGTTTATGAAAGAAAACCAACACAGACAAAAGAACCAATTGATGTACCTTTTTTAAAAAGGAAGCATATACTTCTTATAGTAATTGATATGAGATAGCAGAGAGCTCCTGTGGCTAGAAGCTACTGATAAACAACATTCTACAAGCTGCTGTACTACTTAGAGATGACATCTAAACTGTCACGTCACCAAAACTGACTCTTTGACTTTTCTCTATTCATCTGTGCTTGCTTACTCTTGCTATTTTGTGTTTCTCTCTGAATTCTTCCTAATTCTTTCCTATAACTGTAATTGGATTCTGCCTGATGATGAAGCAGCAACTGGTAAAACTGCTCCTATAGTATTTCCTTTCATTAAAAAAATCTTAACTTATCTCCATTTTATTTGAAAGGCAGAGAGACAGATCTCCCATCTGCTCCCCAGATGACCTGCAACAAGCCAGGACTGGGCCAACCTGAAGCCAGGAGCTGACTCTGGGGCTCGCACACGGGTGGCAGCGACCCAAGCACCTGCGCCCTCACCTGCTGCCTCCCATGTGCACATCAGCAGGAAGCAGAGCTGGGACCTCTACCAGGCATGCTAATGTACAGTGCAGCCAAAGGTCTGCCCCTGAAATTGTTGACTTTCTCATCAACTGTCCCTTCATTTGTGGATGAACTTTGTACACACCTTTGCTGGATAAATAAGCTATAGAATCACCCCCATAATGTACATACTTTAATTTAGAGGCGTTACTAACTGGCCAGATTATAAGGAGTTATGATAATGTAGTGATCCTTATGTTGAGGAAGGTTTTATATCCCAGGAGCTTTGGGCACGTTTGAAAGAACTTTGTGTAGCCACAGCTGAGACACACTCTTGTTATCTGATGGGCAGAAGTCCAGGGATACTACTAAACATCTCGTACAATGTAAAACACTGTCCCCCACAGTCAAGAATTACCTGTGCTAAAGTCTGAAATAGGACTTTGGCTCAGAAACCTTGCTATAGTGCCACCAGAACCGAAGTAAAAAGTACTGTTCTTGAAGAACTTGTTTTTCATTGTTCAGTAAAATAAGCCTTTTCAGAACCTCAGTATCTTGCGTGAGAAATGAGTGGAAAAGACCTCTGCTTTCCTAATTCTCAGATTCTATGTACGAAAGCAAAATGGATAGGAAAGGGGCTTGCACTGTGGTATAGTAGGCTAGGTCTCCTCTCATGGCGCCAGCATGCCATATGGGCACTGGTTCAAGTCCCTCCGTTCCTCTTCTGGTCCAGCTCTCTGCTTATGGCCTGGGAAAGCAGTAGAAGATGGACTCAATGCTTGAGACCCTAAACCCACGTGGGAGACCTGGAAGAAGCTTCAGGCTTCGGATCAGCTCAGCTGTTGAAGCCATTTGGGGAGTGAACCAGCAGATGGAAGATCTCTCTCTCTTTTCCTCTCTCTGCAACTCTACCTCTCAAATACTTAAAAGAAAAAAGTAAAATGCATACCCGAGACATAATTTGGTAAGGAAAAAATGGCGTTGGATATTATAGGAAAACTGTTTTTGCCTCGGATCTTGCTTAATTGGGATAGTAAAGACAAAATTCATCTAATCGCTTTAATAATACAATGTCTGAAACTAAGGCAGGCACCAATGAATGCTTGTATTTGGCCAGCAGGTGGCAGTCAAAACAAACAAAATAAGTAAACCGCTCTATTTGTAACACTTGAAACAGATTTTACTACTCCTACTGTACATGATTTATAAGAAAAATAATGAATAAACTGATTATTCTGATCACTGTGACTAAAAAACTCTATAAATGAATGTTCAGAACAAGCAAAAGTTTGATGTTAAATATAATCTTTTTTTTTTTTTTTAACAGGCAGAGTGGACAGTGAGAGACAGAGAGAAAGGTCTTCCTTTGCCATTGGTTCACCCTCCAATGGCCGCCGCGGTCAGCGTGCTGCGGCAGGCGCACCGTGCTGATCCAATGGCAGGAGCCAGGTGCTTCTCCTGGTCTCCCATGGGGTGCAGGGCCCAAGCACTTGGGCCGGATGGCCTGGAAGAGGGGCAACTGGGACAGAATCCGGCTCCCCGACTGGGACTAGGCGGAGGATTAGCCTAGTGAGCCGAGGCGCTGGCCGTTAAATATAATCTTAACCATTAAGAGGATAATGAAAATAAACTCAATTAAGTGTAAGTAATTATTTTCATGAATTCTACCTTTGAACAACTTGGTGAGTTTTGAAATGAGAAATGTTGAGACAGTAAATATGAGTGAGCTTGGAGGCCATCATATATACAATTCTTTATTTACTACAACATATCCCTGTTAATATTTGGATTTTCAAGGGACAAAGAGAACTACTAGCTGGGGAAAAAAAAAATCTATCAATATTAAAACTCCTGGGATGGGGTCAGCACTGTAGTATAGTGGGGTAAAGCCACCACCTGAAATGCTGGCATCCCATATGGGTGCTGGTTCAAGTCCCAGCTGCTCCACTTCCAATCCAGCTCTCTGCTATGGCCTGGGAAAGCAGCAGAAGACAGCCCAAGTCTTTGGGCCCCTGCACCCATGTGGGAGACCTGGAAGAAGCTCCTGGCTCTGGATTGGCCCAGCTCCGGCTGTTGTGGCCATTTGGGGAATAAACCAGCAGATTGAGGACCTCTTTCTTTCTCTCTCTGCCTCTTCACCTTTCAGATAAATAAATGAATCATTAAAAATAATAAAAAAGTAAAAACCCCCTGAGACATCAGCTCCTTTGACATTATTTAATTCAACTACTATGTCTACATATAAGCAAATTGAGATCTACATACACTGACTAGGAACAAAGTTTCTAATTTGTAGTCATCAAAGTTATATCCACATCAACAGGAAGGAATTTATAAGAAACAACTAAAATTAAGGGGAAAGGAAATGAAAATCAGAATAAAAACTTTTAAGTGACTCCAAGATTAGTTTCTGGGCAGGATGGGGTGGAGAGGGTAAGCAATAAATAAATATGGGCCACCATTGTGGAGAAGTAGGTTAAGCAGCGCTTGTGACCGAAACATCCATATGGGAGTGTCCACTGCTCTGCTTCTCATCCAGCTCCCTGCTGACATACCAGAGAGGCAATGGAGGACAGCCCAAGTGCTTGGACCTCTGCCACCCACAAGGGAAACCTGAACAGAGTTCTTGGCTGCTGGTCGGCTTGGGACTGGCCCACCCCTGGCCATTGCTGCCATTAGGAGAGGGAACCAGTGGATGAAAGATCTCTCTCTGTCCCTCCTTTGAAATAAATAAAACAAAATCCCAGTATATATATAAAAAACATGGAATAAATACAGTTTATATTCGAAATTTTAAAAATGGTATATCTTTAGGAAGCCTGTTACTTTAATTCACCATTCAAAAAGAATTTGAGAAAACACAGCATTGACTTTAAATTTTTAAAAATCGCCAATAGGGGCTGGCACTGTGGTGCAGCAGGTTAACGCCCTGGCCTGAAGCGCCAGCATCCCATAGGGGCACCAATTTGAGACCCGGCTGCTCCTCTTCCAATCCAGCTCTCTTCTATGGCCTGGGAGGGCAGTGGAAGGTGGCCCAAGTGCTTGGGCCCCTGCACCTGCATGAGAGACCCAGATGTAGCTCCTGGCTTCAGATTGGCGCAACTCCGGCTGTTGCAGCCATCTGGGGAATGAACCAGCGGATGGAACACCTCTCTCTCTGTCTACTTCTCCTTTCTCTGTGTAGCTCTTTCAAATAAATAAATAAATATTTTAAAAAACCAATAAAACAGAAACATTTTATTTACTGTAGATCTAATTCTAAAGTATTATCAAGCTTAATGTGAAACACCAAGTTATTTCCATTGAAATTGGGAATGTATGGCAAACAACTGAGTTTTTCTGAGTTAGTAAGAAAAAGAAAAATGTAGGGGCCAGCACTGTGGCACAGTGGGTTAAAGCCCTAGCCTGCAGTGCCAGCATCCCATATAGATGGCAGTTCTAGTCCTGGCTGCTCCTCTTTTGTTCCAGCTCTCTGCTGTGGCCTGGGAGGGCAGTAGAAGATGGCCCAAGTGTTTGGGCCCCTGCACCTGCATGAGAGACCCGGAAGTAGCTCCTGGCTTCAGATCATTGCAGCCCCGGCCATTGCAGACATCTGAGGAGTGAACCAGCAGATGGAAGACCTCTCTCTCTGTCTCTACCTCTCTCTGTAACTCTGTCTTTCGAATAAGTAAAATAAATCTTTAAAAAAAAAAAAGAAAAATGTACAAGTAAAAAGGCAGACTAAGAATTTATACAGACAGACACTAATGATTTTTTTCAAAAAGCACACTGAGGCTGGTGTTGTGGCATAGTAGGTTAGGCTGCCACCTGTGACGCTGGCCTCCCATGTGGACACCTGTTTGGGTCCTGGCAGCTCCACTTCCGATCCAGGTTTCTGCTAATGTGCCTGGGGAAGCAGCAGAAGATATCCCAAATACTTGGGCCCCTGTACCTATGTGGCAGACCTGGATGAAACTGCTGGTTCCTGGCTTCAGCCTGGCACAGCCTGTGGCCATTTGGGGTGAACCAGTGGACGGAAGATCCATTTCTCTTCCTGTCTCTGTAACTCTGACTTCTGAATAAGTACAGTCTTAAAAAAAATAAAAAATAAAAAACAAAGCACATCAACATAGTGAAATACTTCTCCAGCTTCTAGGTTGGCAAGAATAAAAAGTAATACAGCCTCTCATTGGAAAGTGTTTGGAAGGTGTGTGGAAACCACTTTATACATCATCAGTGGGAAAACAAACCAATATATGCTCCAGCAAAAGAAGCCTGGAAGGATTTATTATAATTTTAAATTGTTATAAAATGGGTGCAGCCATTTCCACCCACTTCCAGAAATTTATCTGAAGAAATCAACAGTACAAGCCCGCCAAGATATTTGCACAATGATATCCATTGTAGTATTGTTTTACTATTGGAAAAGTATTCATCACAAGGAAATTTAGTAAAACAAATTCTGGTACAATTTTTAACATTATATTCTCAGTTACATTTACCTTTGATTACTGTTCACTACATTATAAGTTTGAAGATTCAGGTTGTAAAGCTGTACAATATAGCATCACGCACTTTTGTAAAATAAAACCTACCTACCTACAAGCAATATAAGCATAAAAACAATCTGGAAGGGCATGCATGTTTCACCATGTAACAGGGATTATGGGTGTTGGGATTAAGATGGCTCTCCATTTTCCAAAAAGGGTTACTTTCAAATAAATCCACATTTAAAAAAAAAGATTTAATTATTTATTTGAAAGTCACAGTTACACATAGAGAAGGAGAGGCAGAGAGAGAGAGGTCTTCCGTCCGCTGGTTCACTCCCCAGTTGGCTGCAACGGCCAGAGCTGCGCCCATCCCAAGTCAGGAACCAGGAGCTTCTTCCAGGTCTCCTACGTGGCTGCAGGGGTCCAAGTCTTCCGCTGCTTTCCCAGGCCACAGCAGAGAGCTGGATTGGAACTGGAGCCGCCAGGACTCGAACCAGCGCCTCTACGGTATGCTTCCACTGCAGGTGGCGGCTTTATCCACCCCGCCACAGTGCTGGCCCCATGAATACACTTTTGTATTTAGGAAAAAACCCGGTAAAACTGTTAGGGACAGGGCAGTGCTGTGGCCTAGTGGGTAAGGCTGTGGCCTGCAGTGCCAGCATCCCATAGAGGTGCTGGTTTGAGTCCCGGCTGCTCCAATTCCCATCCAGCTCTCCGCTACGGCCTGGAAAAGCAGCGGAAGATGGCCCACATACTTGGATCCCCGTACCCGCATGGGAAACCGAGACCCCGTTGTTCCTGGCTCCTTCAGAGTAGCTACCTGGGCCATCTGGAGAACCCCTCTCCACCTCTCTGTAACTGCCTTTCAAATATTAGCCATTTCCCCACTTTACCTCTAATAAGGGGAGGAAATTATCAATAATTATTAATTGTAACAACTCATGTGACTTAAAATGAGGAACATGGATCATTACTGTTACACAAATACAGAAAAATGTATGTCAATATTTGATAATATGAACTGTGTATCAGTTTTCTCTTATCTCCAAAAACGGAAAGAACTGCTGTCCTACAAGCGGTTACACACTGTCTGTAACACACTGGCTGACCTACAGGTGGGTCCACTCGCTCAGGGCCGCGTCCTGCGGCGTCTGTCCACCGGCGCGATGCGTTTACCCAAACTCACAAATGCACACCGAAGACTAGCTGCACAACGCACATTGTGCTAAAAGCTCCTGGTATGTCCAGAGAGAAACAAACATTGCCTAATTTAAAAAAAAAAAAAATTCCACACGTCTCCAGCGCAATCCCTGAATCCACGCCTCGCGCGGCCACGACGGCGCCAAGTGGCCTTTGGTGGCTGATGGCGCCCACCGCCAGCCTCGCCGGAAGCCACGCCGGCGGCTCCTCCCACCACGCACGCACGCACGGAGGCACGCACGCACGCCCCGGGGCCCTCAGTGGCCGCTCTGCGCGCAGGGCCACCGCCCCCCCCCCCCCAGGCGACGACCAGGCGTCCGTTCCCGACGAAGCCGGCGTCGGGCAGTCGCACCACAGGGGCTCCTCGGCGCAGCCACGCTCGGAGGCGTCCGGCTCCCGCCGCCATCTCGCAGGCCGCCATGGACGCGAGATGGGCGGCCTCCGGGGCTGGGGGGGCCGGAAGAAGGGGGGACCCTGCTCCCCCACACCTCCGCTGGCCGCGGCCCGGGTCCACAATGGCGGAGAGTGGCCGCGAGGAGGCCGCAGGCCTCGCACGTGTAGGCCGGACGAGCCGGGCGGTCCTGGGCCGCACCCGCCACGCCGCGGCCTGCGGGGCGTCTGGATAGGAGGCCCCCCACGGGAAAGCCGGGCTGGGGGCGACCCCACTTCCGGCCCCTCGCCCTGCGCCACACCCAAAAAGCCGTTTTGCCCGGCCGCGGAGACCCCGCGGCCCGGCCCGGCCGCCTCGCGGGCCTCGGCCTCTACTCACCATGATGGCGGCAGCCGAGGGGGCCGAGGAGGAGGCGGCGGCGGCGGCCGCTGTGGGGTGTGCTCGTGCCCGCGGCCCGCTCGGACCCAGAGCGGCCAGAAAGGGCGGCGGCGGAGACGAGGCGCCCCGACAGGCTGGTGGGCTGAGGAGGGGCGCAGGCGGACTGAGGCGTGGCCCGCGGGGCTCCCGCAGCTCCGACGGACGCGCGGGCACTGGGGCGCGTGGGCGCCGCCGCAGCCAATGGGTGGCAGCGCCGCCGCCCGCGGGGGGCCCGGGGGGTGCGCGCGGGCCGGCCCGGAGCGGCGCCCTCGCACGCACGCACGCACGCACGCACGGGCGGCTCCGTGGGCGCACCCTACCTCGGAAACGCCTTCGGAGCACCCTTGCGAGGGGGAACTCGAACACGTTAGATTCCAAGACGTGTCTAGTCTCTGATTCAAAATGGCGTCTTGAACGCGCAGGATTGGCCCTGTGGCCGTACCCCAAAATCCCCTGAGGTGCCTGTGGAGAGAGGAAATAAGGGCAGCGGAAGAAACTAGTCTGTGGAAAACAGGTTAGGAAGTATCAACAGGCCGGACACTGGGGCGCTTTTCTGTCAAGTTTGAGGTAGATGGGGTTGGATTGAAGGGCGATGGGCCGGTCCAGACATCCTCGGTTCATGAGAGTTACCGAATACCAATGATCGCCAGGTACCCAGGGTGAAGAAGCGCACAAACAGAGAATATCACTTCATTAGGGAAGTTTGGGTGGTAATGGAAGAGTTTATCTTCCAGCCGTGACCAGAAGCAGCTAGGCCTGCCTGGAGAATTCTAGAACATTCTCAAGGCCCGCGAGATAGGACTTGCAGTAAGTGGGCGCTGTGGGGCTGTTACTTTGAGAATATGTCCACAGGGGTGACTAGCTGTGACTGTTATCCTCAAAATTCACTGTTGTACTGTGGAAAAGCATCAAAATATTATTTTTAGAGCTGGCAAATGGTGGACTTTTCTAACATGAAAATTCACTACCAACACCTGGTAATGCTAGATAAAATAATAACCTTATTATCAATATAAAGCTAAATCCATAAAAGGAAAATCCCAAGGTACCAAAAATGAAAATAAACTGAAAGCCACAGCAATGACTTGATGAACCAATTCTTCTCTGGCTGTGGGTATGGGCACTGGGTTCCAGGGTGACCAATTCTACCAGTTTGCTCAGGACTGTCCTGGTTTCAAGATGGAAGATCGCCCATCTCCCAAACACACCAAGACAGCTGAGCATCCTAGGTGTAGAGAAGGTGGTGTTAATCTGTGACGAGGCCTAGATGTATGGGGGTGGGAGGTGAGGCCTTAGAGTAGTTTAGGTTAGGAGCCAGAAAGGAGTAGCCTGCAAAGTCACTTTCCCAGAAAGGGATCATCTTCAGGAAGAGGGCGTGCCAGGGAAAATATAAAATACCCATGGACAAGCAGATGAGGAAGCTGCCCTCACTCTGGGTATAAGAAAAAATAAACTTTGAAATCAAACTTGCCTTTCTTTTCTAAATAAAATTTAGTTGAAAGGCAGAGTGACAAGGAGAGAAAGAGTGTCTTAATCCATTGGTTTAAAATGGGCTAGAAACTAAAGCCAGGAGCCTGGAATGCCATTTGAGACTCCCAAGTGGCTGCAGGGGCCCAAGTACTTGGGCCATCTGCTGCTGTTTTCCGAGGCACATCAGCAGGGGGTCTGGATTGGAAGTGGAGCAGCTGGGACTAAAGGGGCTTATAGAGGATGCTGGCATCACAGGAGGCAGTTTAACCTACTATACCACAATGCCAGCCCCTAGACATGCATTTTCTTCTTTCTCCTTTTGTTTTAAAATTTATTTGAAAGAGCCACAGAGAGAGAGAAGGTGAGACAGAAAGGAAGTCTTCCATCCGCAGATGGCTGCAACGAAGCCAGGAGCCGGGAGCTTCTTCCAGGTCCCCGAGACAGCGCATGTGAAATGCCTGTCAGAAGCAAACATAAAACCAACATGCAGAGGATGCCTCTGTAACCTGTAAGGAAAGGGATTCTCGTAAGAAAAGGACCCTTTAAAGACAGGCTCACACAAAAAATTATAAACCAGTACTTACCACGAATGAGAATGACATGCAACAATTTAAAAGCAGTTTAAAAGTGTGGAAAACTTAACAGAAGCAGCTTCAGGACTGTGTGTCCTTTTCTCACACCATTCCTCCTCATCTCTGGAGTAATATTCTCCGTATATGTGATTTTTTTTTTTTTTTACTATTTTAAGATCCTCAGTTAAAATACAAAGTCCATATTTTTACTCACCTCTTGAAGAAGAGGCAGAGGCCTTAGAATGTTTTAATTCGGCCACGCTGCGGCTCACTAGGCTAATCCTCCGCCTGTGACTCTGGCATCCCGGGTTCTAGTCCTGGTTGGGGCGCCAGTTCTGTCCCAGTTGCTCCTCTTCCTGTCTATCTCTCTGCTGTGGCCTAGGAAGGCAGTGGAGGATGGCCCAGGAGCTTGGGCCCTGCACCCCATGGGAGACCAGGAGAAGCACCTGGCTCCTGCCGCAGCGGCCATTGGGAGGGTGAACCAATGGAAGGAAGACCTTTCTCTGTGTCTCTCTCTCTACTGTCCACTCTGCTTGTCCAAAAAAATGTGAAAAAAAAGAATGTTTTAATTCTGCACCCATGTGTGTCCTCCCTCCCATTTACGTTATTATTTACTATTTTATTCTATCTTGTTTTCCTTCTACAAATTAAACATTGTTTAGACCCACTCAAAATTATGAGTAAAGAACATTTTGCTTACTATTTCTTTGCCCATCGTATATCTTCTGGATTATTTTTTCTTTAGTAAATTCTTCAGAATTTGAGTAAGTGTTATGTGGGCAACTCACAGGTTTTTATCCATCTGAAATACTTTAATTTTGCACTTGTTCCCTCAAGATAATTCAACTGGATATGTAATTCTAGGTTTACAGGGGTTTTAATCCCTCCTCAGAATACTGAATATATGATTGTGTTATCTTGTGGTTTCTATTGCTACGAGAAAATCTGCTGTCAGTGTAACTGCTGGTTAAGACCTACTTTTCTTTGGTGTTCTGAAGTTTCATAATGACATGATTAGGTGTGGGGTTTAAAAATTCTCCCCTGCTTAGGAATTCTGGAGTTCTCTGGATGTGTGTATTATCTCTTAACAATTCTAAAAAATTTTCACTCATTTTCTTGTCAAAGATAGCTTAAGGAATTTACCTTGTTATTTCATAAGTGATTCTTCCCTTTAGATCATGAATTTTTCAAAAGTTATTGGAATTTTCTTAAAACCTTATGAAATACCCACTTAACAATTGTTATTTAAGATCAGAATTGACTGTAACTTCGAATGTGTTAAGAATAGTAGCATAATTCATATAAGTTTGGATATAAATCTCTATATTACTTCTTTATCCTCTGATAGGAGGAGATAGAAGGAAAAATCTAAAACAGTGTTTGTATGCATCACTTCAAATCACCTTCTCCTAGGGTAACAGGTAATGTATATTAACTCTATGTAGTCTTTAGATATGGAGAGTTAGGTCCCTGGGCAGAGCTTCAAATGTTTTGCATAATAAATGACAACATCACCATTTCAAAGGAGAAACCTGAGGGGTGGGGGGAGTGGAAACTTTGCAATGTAGAGAAAAGATGGCCTGCAAAGTGAGCTGCTGAGCCTGCTCTTCTGGTACCTGAGAATCACAAGAGGAGCACTGAAGAATTCGTTTGTTCACTCGTTACCCCAGACCAATTAAATCAGCTGAAGGTGAGACCCAGACATCAGTATTTTAATTCGTATGTGTCTCATTACTCCAGTTTGCAGCCAAAAGTCTGAAGAATGGTGTTCTAAAGCTTTGCTATTTCAAAGTGTGATCCTGAGGCCAGCAGTTTCACATCAGCTCGGTGCGGTGGAATCGCAGGCCCACCCTGGACCTACTGAATCAGTCTCTGTTGTAACAAGATCTTCAAAGGACTGTGTGCTGAAGTTCCGGAGGCGGCATCGCTATGGAGAACATGTGCACATTTTACCTCCTTGGATTTGGATTTGGGAATGCCTCATCTTAGGAGAGACTGCTTTCCCAGCTTGTCTGCAGTGACAGCCTGGACATACAATCTGCACCACACCGATGAGGGGCACCCACTGCAATTTTGTGAGTTTTTTCTTTGTTTTTTTTTTTTTCAAATCAACAATAGATCTTTTATTGCATTATTAAAATATCAAAACTTAGACATAATTTGGGTTATTGTTTCTGTAGTCAGACGATTTTTTAAAAAGATTTATTTTATTTGAAACAGTTACACAGAAAGTGAAGGAGAGGCAGAGAGAGAGGGCTAACACCGCTGGTTCACGCCCCAATTGGCTGCGATGGCCAGAGCTGTGCTGGTCTGAAGCCAGGAGCCAGGAGCTTCCTCCGGGTCTCCCACGCGGGTAACAGGGGCCCAAGTACTTGGGCCATCTTCTACTGCTTTTCCAGGCCATAGCAGAGAGCTGGATCGGAAGTGGAGCAGCTGGGACTCAGAACTGGTCTCATATGGGATGCTGGCACTGAAGGCTGGGCTTTAACTCTCTGTGCCACAGCGCCAGCCCCTGAGCCATTCCTTTTTCAGAGGCATAGATACCATCCAAAAAGTTTCTGTTACCCTTGTTTTTAACTGTTGACTGCTGAGTCAAAGCAGCTGAATTTGAAAAAAGCTCAATGTAATTTCTTCCAAGAATTCATTCATCTTTCTGGGTCTGAGATACTGAGCAACACCGGTAACATCTGAATCCTTCCATTGTACTTTTCACAAAAGAAAATTCAGATTTCAACAAGAGACCCATTCTCCAGAGTAATCACATGGATGGTGAAGTGAGCACACACGACCTCACCTTGTAACTGAGTCCACTCTTACTGCTTTGATCATAATCTGTGTGTGACTACAGATGGGCAAATGGGTGCCAGTTTCTTCCTTTTTTTTTTTCCTAAAGATTTATTTATTTGAAAGCAACAGAGGAAGAGAGAGGGAGGGAAACAGAGAGTCAGACATATCTTCCATCTATTTATTTACTCTCCAAATGGCTGTAACAGCTGGGACTGGGCTAGACTGAAGCCAGGAACCTGGAACGCCATCCAGGTCACCACATGGGTGGCAGGGGCCCAAATGCTTGGGCCATCAAGGGCTGCCTTCCAGGTGCATCAGCAGGGAGCTGGATTGGAAGTGGAGCAGCCAGGACTCAAACTGGAGCGCTGATATGAGATGTTGGGACTTCAAGCAGCAGTTTAACCCACTGGAACCACGATGCTGGCCCCTTGCCAGGTTCTTAAAAATTTTCCCCACCATTTCTCAACTTGGAGGCTCTTCTTTTTCTTTCTAAGAGAGTGAGTCCTCCATTGATGTGACTGAAGTTCCTGCACAGGGTTCCTCGGGGCCTTTACAATAATAATCTGGGATGTCAGCAGTCTGGTTGCTGAGAATGGTCTCTCCCAGCAGATGCGGTCACTCCCTGTAATTGTCCATAGGCTACTGATGATACCATAAACTAAGCGGGGACTGCGGAGAATTCATTCTGGGGAAGAGTGGCAACAGCAGCAGGCATCGGTTGGAGCCACGATGTCCACAGCTGTCTCTCGGGCAAGCTAACGTGTGCCTCAGTGTACGGCAGTGGAGCTGCGGTGCCTTCTCTGGATGGACGCTGCATTCCTCAGTCCTGGAGACAGGGGCTTCCAGCCCAGTGTTTCAGTCCTCTCTGCGCTTTGTGAACTAGCTATCCTATCAGTGTTTACGAGTTCTTTCCCTGCTTAAGTCAGTCCAAACCTCTGTGCCTGTTGCTTGAAACAAACTAGATGATGAGTGAGGTCAGCCAAAATGTGTATAAAACAGGAGCCTGCTACTGCTTCCAGCCTTTAGTAAGGTTTCACCTCAGGGGTGGGGATCCTTTTATTTTATTTTATTTTCTGCCAAGGGCCATTTGGATCCTTATGACATCATTCATGGGCCACTCAAAACTATCAACTGACACATTAGCCTGCTATAGATTTACTGACTTCCCAGTCCTGCCTATGACTGCCTTGGCAGGGCCAGAACAAATGATTTCCTGGGTCTCGTACAGCCCAGGGGCTGCGAGCTTCCCACCGTACATTGCATACAGAAGAGCCTGATGCCAGCGACACCGTGAGAGGGAAAGCCTCTTTCCCCTCTCTCTTGCAACACAGTGTAGACAAACACCATATGCTGGGTGCAAAGTGGTCTACCAATGAACTAATTCAGCCAAAACAGAAGCTTGGGACCAGAAATAACGTGGAAAAGCATAAATCTTACTCTCAGTATTCCCAGAGAAATGGGAAGAGATATATGTCATTCCCATTGCACGAGAGGTGGGGTTTGAGCCAATGTACATCATTTTCTCCTGGGATTCTATGCAGAGGGTCCAACGGACCCACACACATCTCACACTCACACTCGTGTGTGCTTGCAGAGCGGTCTGTCCACAGAGCAATGTTGCTTAAACCCTGCCTGCTCAACTTTAACTGCTTAACATTTAACTTATTCAACACTTAAATTTCCTCAGCAGGTTGCCTGAATCTGGTGGTTGTCTGAACCTAGCTGACCTAATTTTCATAATGGCCTTGAGAACAAATTGTCCCTAAAAAGCCTGCGAAACATTCAAAGAAAACACCTACTAAGACCTATAGAATATCTGCCTGGACAGTTATTAATCTTATCCACTAGGTCAATTTGAAGTGGGTGATTTGCACACAGTGTGTGTCTCATCTCAGCCACCTGGAACAACCCTCAGCTACTCTGTTCTTTACCTGTCCATTCCTAATCTATTCCCAGAAATGCTCTTCTTAAAATTAACCTTCTTTCCAAAGTACCCTTTCTGTTTCTGCAGATGTTTGTAACCAATCATGTTCTAAAAAACACTAATCTCCAACCTGTGAGAGATTCACCCCTGCTTACCCAACATCTGCCTTTTCAGGCCAAGCCGACATATGTCTCTGTGTAATGATAAACTAAGATTTACTATCAAGAAATACATCAATTCTGACTAGAATTTGACCACGTGGGAAAACTTTGCAAGACTCATTAAAAGTTATTGGGCTTGTTCTCCTGGGCATAAGTCACTCATACTTTGTTGTGGTTTAAATATGTCCCCTGGGGCTGGAGCAGTGGCACAACAGGTTAATGCCCTGGCCTGAAGCGCCAGCATCCCATATGGATGCCGGTTGTAGTCCCGGTTGCTCCTCTTCCAATCTAGCTCTCTGCTATGGCCTGGGAAAGCAGTAGAAGATGGCCCACCTCCTTGGGCCCCTGCACCCATGTGGGAGATCCGGGGGAAGCCCCTGGCTCCTGGCTTCGGATCAGTGCAGCTCCAGCCCTTGCGGCCATCTGGGGAGTGAACCAGTGGATCAAAGACCTCCCTCTATGTCTCTACCTCTCTATGCAACTCTGTCTTTCAAAAATAAAATAAATCTTTAAAAAAAAATATGTCCCCAAAGTTCACATGCTGGAAATAATCTCCAATGCAACAATGTTATGAGGTGAAACTTTTAAGGTGAAACTTTTAATAGCTATTAAATATTTACTGTTCTATTTTATTTTTCAAGGATTTCACATATATTTGTTTCACACATAGCCTATACATTCCTTTTTAAAAAAAGATTTATTTATTGGAAAGGCATAGAGAGAGAAAGAGAGACAGAGAGAGAGAGAGAGAGAGAGATCTTCCATCCATTGATTCACTCCCCAACAATGTTATGAGGTGAAACTTTTAAGAGGTAATTAAACCATGAGTGTTCTGCCCTCACGAATAATTAATACTGTTATCAGGGGCGTGGGTTATTGTGGAAGTGGGTTCCAGACAAAAAGAGGAATTCCCCCCCCCCCCAGCTTGTGTGTGCGCAAGTGTGTACTGCACTATTTTGACCTCCCGTCTTCTGCCACGGGAGGATGTAGCAAGAAGGCCCTTAACAGATGCAAGCTCCTTGACATTGGACTTCCCAGCTCCAAGATGGTAAGAAAGAAATCTCTGTTCTCTATAAATTACCTGGTCTCAGGTATTCCATTACAGCAGCACAAAATGCAGTAAGACAATCTGAACAAACTAACCCAGCACACTGGTACTGGGAGAAGGATGCTGCTGTAACAGATACCTAAAAATGTGGAGCTGCAATGGAAATAGGTAACGGGTAGAAGTCGGAAGAGTTTGTGAAGTGCACACTAAAGGAAGTGTACACTGCCAGGAAGGAACCAGACCACAAAGGGCCATTCTGGTGACAGCTCTGAGGGACAGAAGAAAAGATCAGAAAGCCCCGGGCTTCTTAGAGCGCACCGAAGGGTATGAGCAGAAAGTTGGTAGAAACTGACGGACAGTAAAGACCATCTGGACGATGTCTCACACAGAAGTGAGGAACTCTCACTGCAGACAGGAGGACAGGCAATCCTCACTACGAAGTCGTGACAACTCGAATGAACTGTGTTGTGTCTTACTGTTTGGCGCAGTGCATTTTTGTTAAAGCAGCCTGAATGGTCAAACTTTATCAGTGAATTACTCCGACACAATTGGCTCTTGACGAGGCTATTCACTTAGAAGAAAACTCCCTCATCTCCTGAATTTGCCTGTTAGGAGCTTTCGCAGTACTTTTCCCAGGCATAGACAAAATTCATGTCTGTTCTTTGGGCAACTCAAAATGTCACATGACCTCTTCAGACCACAGCCAACTGGATGGGAATGAACATTGGCCCACTCTGTATCAATAAAATTCTCTCTCATTAAGATTTTTAACTGAGAGCCCAAGAATCATTAGTTTCTGATTCTAGTGCCTTGGTGGTATAGCTGAACTTTGGAAACATACATTCCATGTTACACATTTGCATCTTTACAATAACATCTCCGTTCATTAAAATTAGATGAACCATGATTAACTTACTTACATGGTCTCTATTAATAATAGCTATTAAATATTTACTGTCCTATTTTATTTTTCAAGGATTTCACACGTATTTGTTTCACACATAGCCTATAAATTCCTTTTTTAAAAATGATTTATTTGAAAGGCATAGTTAGAGAAAGAGAAAGAGAGAGAGAGAGATCTTCCATCCATTGATTCACTCCCCAAATGACAACAACCCAGGACTAAGCCAGGCCAAAGCAAGGAGCCAGATGCTTCTGCCAGGTCTCCCACATGGGTGCAAGGGCCCAAGGACTTGGGCCATCTTCCAGTGCTTTCCCAGGCACATTAGCAGGGAGCTGGATCGGAAATGGAGCAGCTGGGAATCAAACCGGCAACAATATAGGATGCCTGCTCTGTGGGCTGGAGCTTTAACCCACTGAGCCACAAGCACCATCCCCTAGCCTACACATTCCTTAAGGCAGAAATCAACCATATACAAGTGCTGGCCTTGTGGTGTAGTGAGTAATCCTCTGCCTGTGGTGTCAGCATCCCATATTGGTGCTGGTTCAAATCCCAGCTGCTCCACTTCTGATCCAGCTCCCTGCTAATAGCCTGGGACAAGCAGTACAAGATTGTCCAAGTTTTGGGCCCCTGCCACCAACATGGGAAACCTGAATGAAGCTCCTGGTTTTTGGCTTAGGCCTGGCGCTGCTTCTGGGTCTCTCATGTGGTGGCAGGGGCGCAAGGACTTGGGCCATCTTCTGCAGGCACATTAGCAGGGAGCTGGATAGGAAGTGGAACAGCTGGGCCTTGAACAAGTACTCAGATAGGATGCTGGGGCTGCAGGCAGTGGCTTAACCAGCTATACCACAATGCCGGCCCCCTTGCTATCTATTTCAGTTAATGTTTTAAGCTGCTCCAGAAGCAGACAAAAAGAGAAACCTCATGACATATTATCAGAGTAGCAAAATGCAGTTCCAGATTGCTGGTTTAATAAATGCAGTCCTTTAACATACAACCTGGGGCCAGTGTAGTGGTGTTAACTAGTTAGGCCACCAGCCTGCAATACCAGCATCCCATCTGAGTGCTGGTTACCCTGGCTGATGCAGCCATGTGGGGAGTGAACCAGTGGTTGGATGATCTCTCCTCTCTGTCTCCCACCCCTCTCTTTGCTACTCTGCCTTTCATATAAAAAAAAATAAATCTTTAAAATAGAATACAGCAAAGAAACAAAAGAAAAAAGAGATACATTCCAATATAGGAAGAGTGGCTGTCTTATCTCTAAGAGGTAGAACTATGAATCCTCTCTGTGGGTCTATCTTCATCATACTAATTTCAAACTTTCAAAGTTTCCACACAGCACATATAAATTACTTTCATAATATGTAAAGAAATAATTTCAAAAGAAGCAACCAGGGAAAATATATATTTGGTCATTTAGTACGTGATTCTTAATTTTTGTTTAAGCGTTTGCTACAAATAAACTTTAACATCAGAGAACTCTGGCCTTATTAAATAGTGTTAAAATTAGATATGGATTTTTTTTTACTTAAGAATAACGCTAGTCTCATAGGAAAGTCATACACAATTTTTATTTCACAAAGATACCAAATTGCAAGTCATCCCTGAAAGAACTTCAAAATTTTTAAATTAATTTAAAACATAATTAAAAAATGAACAATAGACTAGTTGGCTATGTGTTAAGTCTAAAATAAGTTGAATTTTCTTGACATTTCTGCTCTGTTTAAAAGGAATGCTAATAAACCATTAAAATGTATAATGGGCTTTTGGACAAATTCTGACAAGTAAAAACAAAATTCCAGTATTACTAAAGCTTTTGTTTCAAGACACAAATTAGACAAATCTGTTTTTTTTTTCCAATACTGGACATTTTTATATTAAACAGCCTCAGTTTAAGTAAATATCCATCTCTGTAAAAAACAAAATTAATATTAGAAATCTTTGTTTGTAAAAAGAGCCATATTCAACAGGTTCCAGATGTTGCAACTGGACCGCAGATGTATCCAAAATAACAAAAAGGGGAATACATTTTTAATTGTGATTCCAAGCAGAAACACTCGTCGCTTAGGAATTTACATTGGGAAACAACAAAAATCGCACTCTAAATTAGATACTATTGTCTTCAGCCAAGCGCTTCAAGACGCGATGTTGTATCAGCACTCAACCCTATCCCAGGATCGGCAGCGGATACCCAGATTCTCTTGAAAACACCACTGCTGGAGCCATTTCATCCAAGGGCTGCCCAGGGCACACCTGGATGTGCAAGAAGAGTTTAGCTTTTGTCCAGATCCCTTTACTGGGCCTGGGAGGAGGCAGGACCCAGGGCGGAGAGCTCCCACCTGGGCTGCCGCTACTATTTCTGCCAGGGTCCCCTCTCGGGGGGATTAGCCCTTGCGTCTCCGGATCCCAGGACACCTTCCTTCCCAGGCTACTCTGGAAAACGCCCACCGACCACGGGCCCTAAATCAGGCCTCGTGGCGGGGCGGCGGCCGAGGGGTCTCTGCCCGGTGCCCGCCTCGCTGGCTGCGGCTGCAGAGGGGCCAGCCCCCGGGGGAGCCGGGCCTGGCTCGGTCCCTGCGTGGCCAGCTCGCCCACCCGGCCTCAGGCCGGCCGAAGACGCAGCTCCATGCACACGGCCTAGCCTCTGCCTGTGGCTGGCGGCTGCGCCATCACCATCCCTCCCGGCTCCCACCTCGCTGCGCGGCTCCTCCTCCCAGGAGCCCTCAGCCTACGGCTCTTCCTTCCTGCCCGGGAGAAACCCCGACGACGCTGCGACCCGGACCTGGAGCGGCCTTGCCGGGTCACACCACGCGGCGCCGCAGCGCGCCTTTCTTCTTCCCACAATGCACCGGCGCAGAAAAGGCGGCCTTGTGCTTGGGTGGTGCGGGCCCTGCTCCTCGCTGCGCACACTCTGCTCCTTCCCTGAGGCCGGAACGGGAGAGGGGGCGAGAGGCTGCCGGCTCAGCGGTAAAGGGAGCAGAAAAGGCTGGAAGGGGAGCGGGAGTGTGTGTGTGTGTGTGTGTGTGTGTGTGTGACATGTGTATGTGGAGTGTGGGGTGTTGGTGGTGTATGCTCTGTGTGGGGTGTGGGGTATGTGGGGGTGTGTATGTGTGTGGTGTGTGCTGTGTGGTATGTGGGGGTGTATGGGTTTGTGTGGGGTGTGTGGGGGGGGTGTAGGGTGTGTGGGTGTGGTGTGTGTGCGTGTGGTGTGTCTGGGGATGTGTGTGTGGTATGTGTATGTGTGTGGTGTGTGTGCGTGTGATGTGTCTGGGGATGTGTGTGTGAGGGGTGTGTATGTGGGTGTGTGAGGGGTGTGTGTGGGTTTGTGGGGTGTGGGGTGTGTGAGGGGTGTGGGGGAGTA
>CM027407.1:134204852-134222115 GCA_015711505.1 Sylvilagus bachmani
GTGTGGGTTGGTGTGGGGGTGTGTGGGTGTGGTGTGTGTGTGTGTGGTGTGTCTGGGGATGTGTGTGGGTTTGTGTGGGGTGTGTGTGTGGTGTGTGTGTGTGGGTGTATGAGGGGTGTTTGTGTGTGGGTTTGTGTGGGGTGTGTGTATGGGGTGTGGGGTGTGTGTGTTGGGGGCGGGGGTGGGGGGTGGCGTTTGGTAGAGAGGTTAGGATCCCGCTTGCGGGCGCCTGGGTTTGGTGGGCTTCACTTGGCTTCAGTTCCGGGCTGCTGGCTTCAGTCTGGCCGGGTCCAGACTCTTGGGTATAAGGAGTCAAGCAAAGACTAGATCTCTTGTTTCTATGCCTCTCTGGCTTTCAAATAAAATTAAAATAAGTAAATAAATAATTTTTAAGGTTAAAAAAAGTACTATGGGGGCTGTGGCTCACTTGGTTAATCCTCTGCCTGCAGAGCTGGCATATCATATGGGCACCGGCTCTAGTCCCAGTTGCCCCTCTTCCAGGCCAGCTCTCTGCTGTGCCCCAGGAGTGCAGTGGAGGATGGCCCAGGTGCTTGGGCCCTGCACCGCATGGGAGACCAGGAGAAGCACCTGGCTCCTGGCTTTGGATTGGCTCAGCTCCAGCCATTGCAGCCATTTAAGGAGTGAACCAGGGAATGGAAGACCTTTCTCTCTGTCTCTCCCTCTCACTGTCTGAACTCTACCTCTCAAATAAATTTAAAAAAAAATCTTAAAAAAAAAAGAACTATGGAGTTTTGTAAATGTTTCAGCTGTTCTGAGAATATTGTTTTAAATTTGTTGGGGCTGGAGTTGCTGAGGCAGGTTGTGCCTCTGACTGCAATGCCCACATCCCCTGTGAATTCTGCTTGGAGCCGATCCCGCTCCACTTCTGATCCAGCTCCCTGCTAAGGCACCTGGGAAAGCAGCAGAAGATGGCCCACATATTGGGTGCCCTGCACCCACGTGGGGGGCCCCGATGGATAGGGCCCAGCCCTAGCCCTTGGGAACATTTAGGAAGTAAAACCAGCCGATGGAAGATCTTTCTCTTTTCTCCCTCCCCCATCTCCCACCCTGTAATTATGCCTTTCAAATAAATAAATCTTTAGAAAAAAAGATGTTTGTGGAAAAAATTAATTAAAGTTTGAGTATTTTGGTGGAAAAGAATTTTTTCATAGTGCATGGACAATACATACTATAAAAAACTATGGCTTTCGAAATTTTTCTTTTGTACCAGAATAAACTCATACTTTAAATTCTGTTTTTCCATAAACTTTAAAGTACCGCAAACAGTTAGGTTTGCTTTAAAGTACAGCCTCAAAACAACAGTGGCATAATAAAATTGAAGAGTAGTTTTTCTCATGTGAAAGTCTGGAGGTGGGAGTACCCTGTTCAGGCTGCTGCTGCTTTGGTCTGGTAGGTCCATATGTCCCAAGGTCATTCCCAAGGTCACCTCTGGCTCAAGACAGAGGATCCAATTCCATCAGTCATGTCTGCATGCTAGCCAGAAAAAGGAGGATGAGAAGAGCAACAGGTGAAAGCCTGCTGGGTTTTGAGGAAGCTTCCAGGAACACCCACAGGGCACTTTTGTTTCACTTGGTTGGATGACCAGAATTTGGTCATATGGCCCCATCTATATGAGTTGAGTTTATGTAACAGGCAGCCATGTGCCAGACAGAAGGGGGATTCCATCACTGTAGAAAACGGGGAACCTGTTTCCTGGGAGACCATCGGAAGTCTCTGACCTGCTACATTTCCCTTGTTCCATCCTTAAACAAGTTGCAAGAATGTGTTCTTGAGTTTCTAATTTTACCGTGATATTTGACCAAAATTAAAAAAACACCATTTATATTTCAGTTCTAGGTTTTCTGGTATCTTATTTTGTGGGTTTGAGGAAAGTTGGTATCCCTGATTTGGTTTCCTGTTTTATTAAGAGGTGTGCTAGATGTTCTAGAAGATTCCTTAGTTGCCTGAGTGTGTGTATCTGTATGGCTAACTGTAATTTAAAAAAAGATTTATTTATGTGAAAGTCAGGGTTAGAGAGAGAGAGGTATCTTCCATTTGCTAGTTCACTCCCTAAATGACTACAACAATTGGGGCTGGGCTGGGCTGAGCCAGGAGCCTAGAACTCTATCCTGGGTGACAGGGGCAAGCACTTGGGCCCTCTTCTGCTACTTTCCCATGTGCGTTAACAGGGAACTGGATTGGAAGTGGAGTAGCCGAGACTCGAACCTGTGCTCGTAAGGGATGCTGGTGTCACAGGGATTATCTTAACCTGCCGTACCACAATGCCAGTCTCCAACTGCAGTTTTCAAGACCTGTGTTTTATAATTCTTATTTTCACTTCATAAAAATATAAGAACCATCATGACAGCCAAACATAGCTGTCTTTACAGATGTTTGAAAATTATGTTAATAAAATAAAATTGTCCAATATTACCCATAGTTCTTATCCTAAACATTTAAATACAGTTAACTTTGATCTGATTTTTGAATCTTACTGATCTGTTGGTGGATCATATATTACATTATAATACATATAGTATTAAATATTAATATTTAATATATTTAAATATATTAACCTAACTGGTTTTAACATTATGCATTGAAACATATATATAAATATACCAGTAACCACAGAATACATTATGTATTGATATTGGTTCAAAGCTACATTGAATACATTAGGGATGATCAGTTTATATAAAGGGAGTAATGAAGAAAAGATGAAAGTGTTATTCTTAGTCTCTGAGACTTCTCTGAGAATGAGGTCATGTGCTGAGCAAGACTTCCCTAGAAAATGTCTGCATGTTGTCAAGCACACGATAAGAGGTGCGCACAGCCACTGTTCTGTTCTTGAATGCCATTCTTCAGGTGTTCTGTTAGACCCACAGATAAACCTGGGCCCTAGCATGGCAGATTGAGAAAACGAAATATAACACTCAGCAGCTGCCAAGTGGCCCTCCCCTTCATGCAGGGGGGGTTGAAGTTTGACTCCCTGCGTTTTTGCTACAATGTCTCTGTGGAGAATATTTCCTCCTTTAAGTAGCTCTTCTGAGACTATAAATTCCAAAATCTGGTGGGGAGGAAGAGCTGGTAGGGGAGATGACAGGAATAAGAACTGTGTGTTTGCAGCTTCTCTGAAAATCTTATTTAGTTGCAATTTTGAGAATCTTCTGGAGTTTTTCAACTCATAATTAAGTGGCCACTCTTGTCTCCTCTCTATATCTGGAATTTTCTTTTCTCCCTTGCGCAACAGATAGAGGATCTGAGGACACCTCCTTTAGTCCATGTCTTGCTCCAAAGGCCAGCAGGTGGGAGAGAGGCTTCCTAAGACACTGTCCTTGCTGCTCGACACTGCTGTCCCTGTGTGTGTTACCAGGCATCCAGAGGCTGGCCAGGGCATCGGTGCTGTGAGAATCAGGTGAGGAGAAGTGTGGTGCAGATAAGTGTTTCCACTGGAGAGAGTCAGCATTCCAGTTTACATAAATGTGCACAGCTTGGTTTGAGACAGGTATGAAGCCTTTGCTTCTCTCTAGGTATTTTCCTGTATCTCACTAAACCTGGAGACTATTAGTTGTATGTTCCTTTAATAGTAATTGTATTTGCTTTTGCCATTTCCGCTTAACTTTTGTTTGTTATTGACTTCAGGATGCACACTATTTGAACATGTAGATTTTTACTTGTCCATCTCCTTTCAAAAGTGTGGTAGTGTTTTTACAACTAAAGTGTTATTCTAACAAGAAAAACTCAGCAACTTATTTTGAAAGAGTCTTTTTTTTTTAAATTTAGGGAAGAATAACTTAAAATCGTCTTCCTTCCTTATCTGGAGATGCCCACTTCTCTGGAGGAAGGGTGCAATGGGAATTGTTTATGCACATTAAAAGTAGGTTCTTCCAGGCCGACCACATGGCTCAATAGGCTAATGCTCTGCCTTTGGCGCCGGCATACCGGGTTCTAGTCCCGGTCGGGGCACTGAATTCTGTCCTGGTTACTCCTCTTCCAGTCCAGCTCTCTGCTGTGGCCTGGGAGTGCAGTGGAGGATGGCCCAAGTCCTTGGGTCCTGCACCCCGTGGGAGACCAGGAGAAACACCTGGCTCCTGGCTTCGATCAGCGGGATGTGCTTGCCGCAGCGCACCAGCCGTGGTGGCCATTGGAGGGTGAACCAACGGCAAAGGAAGACCTTTCTCTCTGTCTCTCTCTCTCACTGTCCACTCTGCCTGTCAAAAAAAAAAAAAAAAAAAAAGCAGGCTCTTCCAATGGGATGGCTGTGTTGGTACATGTCAGAAAGTCAAATGGTGAGGACTGAAATTGACAGGAAAGCAGTTTAGTGTGATCAAGTTCAGTTAGTATTTTAGAAATGAGTACTTTAGGGGCCAGCGCCATGGCTCACTTGGTTAATCCTCCGCCACTGGCATCCATATGGGCGCTGGGTTGCCCCTCTTCCAGTCCAGCTCTCTGCTGTGGCCCAGGAAGGCAGTGGAGGATGGCCCAAGTGCTTGGGCCCTGCACCTGCGCAGAACACCAGGAAGAAGCTCCTGGCTCCTGGCTTTGGATTGGCACAGCACCGGCCGTAGCGGCCATCTGGGGAGTGAACCAATGGAAGGAAGACCTTTCTCTCTGTCTCTCTCACTGCCTAACTCTGCCTGTCAAAAAAAAAAAAAAAAAAAAAAAGAAACAAAGAAAGAAAGAAAGAAAGAAATGAGTAGTTTAAGGAAAAGTGAGCTTGAATCAAGAACAGAATTAAAAAATAAGGGTGGTGAAAAATCAGGTCAGGTTAATAACAACCGGCATCTCTAAGAAATAATGAAAGCCTATACAAAGTTCTTTGCATAACTTTGATCACCAAAGAATAATATGTCACTTACCTACATTTGGTTGAAAACTGAGGGTGTTACATTGTTCACCAAGGAAGGGTACACGGGCATCCAACAAGGAAGCTTTGGGCACCAGCACAGTCACATGGCTTCACAGGAGGTAGAGTGGAAATGCTTAATTTGGGCACAGATGTGGGTGACATTGTGGGGAATGTTTAGACCAGATAAGGAGATATTGGGAAAACCTCCCAAAAGAAGGATTGTGGCAGGTATTTTAAGCTGGCCCACTTAAATTCAACCTCCTACTCCTTCTCCCTGTCCTTTCTCAACTGTAGAGATTATAAAAGCTAAAAGTGTGTCTTTCTACGCTATGTTACACTAGGGGACTGAATCATACTTCAGATAGGTGAGATTCAAGTAGAAGTCCATGGTGAGGAGCCCCTGGTGTGTCGCTCCCTGGAGGAAAAGACAAAGCCAGGGCAGGTGTTTGGCCTGGCAGTTAAAGCACCGTGTGGGGGTGCCCACAGGCCGCGCCAGTGCCTGCGTTTATGCCAGGCTGTGCTCCTGATGCCACCTTTCTACCAGTGTGTACCTCGGGAAGCAGCAGATGATGACTTGGGTGGTCGGGTCCCTGCCACGCATGTGGGAGGCCTGGATTAAGTCCCCAGCTCCTGGTTTTGACCTGCCCCAACTCTAGCCATCATAAGCATTTGGGGGATGAACCACTATGTCTCTCTCATATAAGAAAAATTTTTTAAAAATTTTAAATCTCCCCTTGTTTTTAAAAGGCAAAGCCTCTTGAAAAGCTGCCCATTGTCCCTTCGTCTTTTCTGTCTTGGATATGGTGGTGAGGCTTTGAGGGACAGCAGCCATCAGAGAACCATGAGTTGACAAGCATGGACGTGAAAATCATTACGCTAAAGATGGAGAAGTAGAAAAAGAAAGCACCCAGATCTTTGGTAGCAGTGTTGAATTTCTTTCTGTTCCAGCTCTGCTTAACTTAGAACTTTATGTTACATGAAAAAAATAACTCCGTAAATATCTGGTCATTTAAGCCACCATTTGGGGAGGGGGTGGTTGTATGTGGATGTAAATGCATTCGTAACTGATACAGCAAAGAAGGGAAGTGTTTTAGATGTAGAATAATTGCACAAATGTAGTGCTGTCAACTTACACTTCTCCTGCTGGCATTATTTAACTGATGAGATGCTTCTATATCCAAGATGTGGTACTTACTCCACAACTACTCAGTGTCACTGCATGGAGGAAATCCTGAATCAGGGAAAGTGGTGGCTCGAACTCCAGGATCCCTCCACGACTTGGCCTGGGGTTGGAGCTGGCTGTGTGCCCCATTGCTAAGTTGGCTCTCCCGCCCTTAACATTGCCTCTGAGCAGGGAGCAGAACAGGCAGGAAACAGCATGTGGTACACATTGCTGAGACGCAAGGAGGCCAGCTTGCATAGGGAGTCGCTGGCCTTCTTAGAAGTCTGCGATTCTAGTCCCTACCTGCTGAAGTTCAAAGTTAGGGAAACTTAGTAGGTAGAATGAGATAGTGCTAATATGAAAATGCCCAAAAGACCCCAAAGAAAAACTCATCAAAGGGAAGAGAAAGTATGCTTGTTGATTAGGTGTCATACAAAGGTCTAAGGACTTGTAGAGAATGCTGCTTCCAGTCCCAGGGCTGATTTATTTGTTGTTCACTCAGATTCAGTCCCCCTTACTGTAGTGCTGTGCTCAGTGACAGGAGGAGCTCTCCACCCTCTGAACTTGGACATGACAATGGGATTTGCCTTGGTCAATGAAATGTAGGCAGCAATAATGCGAGTCACCCTTGGCAAGGCACAGAGTTAGTGGGTAGTAACCCTGCTCTCCATTCACTAGCTAGCAAGCTCCAGGTAGCGGCTGCTCTGTCACTGAGGGTCCTGGGGGAAGATGGTGGGGAACAAAGTCATGGAAGACCCACCTGGACCCATGGCCTGATGAGAAAGAGACTTGTGCTGAGCCAGCTCCATGTGGGGGTTATTTGTTTCAACAACACAGCCAAACTAACCTGACTCCTCAGTTGGGACTAAATGAGGGCACTTATTGATGTTAAACTCAAAAGAGACACTGTGCCTGCATGCTCTTGGGTGCCTCACTTTCCAGATTGAGGTCCACAGAGGGTCAGGGTTGTGCCAGGCATTAATAGGATTTGGGGGTAAGGGGAAAGTGATACTAGAAAATTTCTTAGTTTTCTTATTTAAGAAAAATTTCAAGCCTATGGTTTTTCTTAGTCTCGTGGGGTAGCATACCATTAAGAAAGGGTAGAATGTGGGCCAGTGTTGTAGAGAGGGTTAAGCCACTGTCTGTGATGCTGGCATCCCATATCAGAGTGCTGGTTCCAGTCCCAGCTGCTCCACTTCTGATCCTGCTCCCTGCTATTGCACCTGGGAAAGCAGCAGAAGATGGGCCCCTGCCACCCTCGTGGGAAACCAAGATGGAGTTCTGGGCTCCTGGCTTCAGTTTGGACCAGCCCTATCCATTATAGCCATTTTAGGAGTGAACCCTTATGATGGAAGATCGCTCTCACTCTTCCTCTCTCTCTCTCTCCACCATCCCTCCCACTCTTCCGCCCCCCTCCCATCCCTTTACTCTGCCCTTGAAATAAATAAATCATTTGAAAAAAATGGTATTGCATTACTGACAATACTACTGTGCTGGAATAACAGTGAAAATTATCAGCTGATGCTCTTTTTTTTAAAAAAATATTTATTTATTTGAAAGATAGAGAGAGACACACACAGAGAAAAAAATCTTCCATTTCCTGGTTCACTCACCAGATAGCTGCAACAGCCAGGGTTGGAACAGGCTAAAGCCAGGGGCCAAGAGCTTCATCCAGGTCTCCCATGTGGGTGGAAGAGGCTCAAACACTTGGGCCATCTTCTGCTGCTTTTTTTAGGCCGTTAGCAGGGAGCTGGGTCAGAATTGGAGCAGCAAGACTCAAATGAGCGCCTATATGGGATGCCGGCATCGAAGGTGGCAGCTTATTTTTTAAAAATATTTATTTTATTTTATTTATTTATTTGACAGGTAGAGTTACAGACAGTGAAAGGGAGAGACAGAGAGAAAGGTCTTCCTTCCATTGGTTCACTTACCAAATGGCTGCAACAGCTGGAGCTATGTGATCCAAAGCCAGGAGCTAGGTGCCTCCTCCCGGTCTCCCATGTGGGTGCAGGGGCCCGAGTACTTGGGCCATCCTCTACTACCCTTCCGGGCCACAGCAGAGAGCTGGACTGGAAGAGGAGCAACCAGGACTAGAACCTGGCGCCCATATGGGATGCCGGTGCCACAGGCAGAGGATTAACTTAGTGCGCCATGGCGCTGGCCCCATAAAATATTTATTTTATTTGAAAGTCAAATTTACACAGAGAAAGAAGGAGAGGCAGAGAGAGAGAGAGAGAGAGAGAGATCGATCTTCCATCTGCTGGTTAACTCTCCAATTGGCTGCAGTGCCCAAAGCTGTGCTGATCCAAAGCCTGGAGCCAGGAGCTTCTTCCAGGTCTCCCACGTGGGTGCAGGGGCCCAAGGACTTGGGCCATCTTCTACTGCTTTCCCAGGCCATAGCAGAGAGCTGGATCGGAAGTGGAGCAGCTGGGACTCGAACCAGTGTCCATATGGGATGCTGGTGTTGCAAGCGGCGGCTTTACCTGCTATACCACAGTGCCAGCCCCAGGTGACAGCTTTACCAGCCATGCCATATCACTGGCCACTGGTGCTCTTATACCCTTCTTCCACTACAAAGTTGTGTAGTAAAATTAAGTTCTTTTACTTGAAACTTCTCTTAACACTTCCAATCCAGGCAGCCAGATACAAGTCACACTCTCCTCTGGGTGTGTAGAGGGTGGAAAACAAGAAAATAAGTGGCGGATTTGAGTCTTGAAGTGGTCTAAGTGAAAGGTAGAAAACTGCAAAAGTAGGAGTTGTGTTTGGGAAAGAATTGGGAGAAACCTCGTGAAAGGAGTGTAGCATACAAAGGAGAGACCGTAAGCCCGCCCAGACTCAGCAGTCCCCAGAGGCCCTCTACATGTCATGTACAGCCACTCAGCCAGCTGTGTTGCTGCTGTGTGGGGAGGACTGCCCACAGAGCTCACCAGCACTGTGCTCACCAGCGTGGATGACCGACATCTGTGCTCCAGGCATTCTCTGACTCAGCATGGTACGTAATAGTTGGGAAACTGCCCCCCAGGGCAGGGCAGGGCAGGGCATGGTCACCTGGGAAAAGGCGATAGCTTGAGGAGGCAGCTCCCACCTGGACCACACTGGGATCACAGAAGGCCAGCTGGGGATGTCCCAGCATGCCTCTGTTCCCCAGGGTGTCAGTTCATGCCGATGCACAGAGGGAGAACGTCTGAGCTGTGCTGTGCTACCCAGAAGCATTTGTTCAACTCTATGTAATGTATTTTGTCCCAAAGTTATTTTTGTCATCAAATTTTAATTCTGAAGAAAACTGAAAACATTTACACACAAGAACTTCTACATGAATTCTCATAGCAGGATTGTTTCCAATAGCCAATAAGTGGAGTCAGCCCAGTGTCCATTAACATTAAAGCAAATGTCGAGGGCTGTGGCACAGTAGATAAGCCATGGCCTGCAGTGCCGGCATCCCATATGGGCGCTGATTTGAGTCCTGGCTACTCCACTTCCTATCCAGCTCTCTGCTAATGGCCTGGTAAAGCAGCAGCAGATGGCCCAAGTCTCTGGGCCCCTGCACCCACATGGGAGACCTGGAGGAAGCTCCTGGCTCCTGGCTTTCGCCTGGCCCAGCCGTGGCCATTGTGGTCATCTGGGGAATGACACAGCTGGAAGATCTCTCTCTCTCCCCATCTCTCCTTATCTCTGTAACTCTGCCTTTCAGATAAATAAGTCAATCTTTAAAGAAAGTGTCATCTGCCTTCCATACAACCAGCTGTAGCAGAGTGAAATGCTGCTTCATGCTGTAGTACGATGAACCTTGAAAACACTGATTTAAGTGAAATTAACAAAAGGATTCACATTGTCTAATTCCGGTGGTAAGGAATGTCCAGAAAAGACAAACTCATGAGACATAAAGTAGATTAGTGGATGCCCAGGGCTGCAGAGAAAGGAAAGTGGGGAGAGACTGCTGATGGGAAAAGAGTTTCTTTAGGTTGTGATAAAAATATTTGGAAATTAGTGGTGTTTACATGACTTTTTTTTTTTTTAAGATTTATTTATTTGAAAGGTAGAGTTAGAGAGAGAGAGCGAGCAAACGAGAGCGAGCGCTTTCATCCGCTGGTTCATTCCCCAAATGGCTGCAATGGCCAGAGTGAGCCGAACCAAAGTCAGGAATCAGGAGTTTGTTCTGGGTCTCCCAGTGGGTGCAAGGCCTGAGCACTTGGGCCTTCTGCTGCTGCTATCTCAGGTACATTAGCAGGTAGCTGGATCAAAAGAGTAGCAGCAGAGACTAGAACTGGCGCCCATATGGGATGCCAGCACTGCAGATGGTGGTTTTACTCACTAAGCCACAACGCCAGCCCCTTACATGACTTTTGAAGATACCAAAAACCACATTAAAAAGTTATATTTCAATAAAAAGTCAAATAATACTTAGTTTTGACTGTATGTAAAAATGTTTGTACTACATAAACTTGTTCTCTATGGGTCTGTATTGAAAAAATAGTTTTAAACAAAAGGCAGAGTATTGACAACTCACAAAGTCTGTCTCAAACATGCAAAAAGTGAATGCTTCCAAGTGAAAATGAGAAATCACAGAATTGTTTTCTAACAAAAGAAAGCAGTGCTTAATTCAGGGAGAAGCAGCTGAATTTTGGAGAAACCTGTTTCAGTATTCCCCAAACGTAGCAAAGCACAGTAATGACACTGTTCTCCAATTTGGGGGGAAATGTTTCTCAGATTATAATGCAGTAAAGGCAAAATTTAGGAATGGACTTTATGTTGTACTTGATCAACGACATTATTTCATTTAAAAAAATTTTTTTTTTGACAGGCAGAGTGGACAGTGAGAGAGAGACAGAGAGAAAGGTCTTCCTTTGCCGTTGGTTCACCCTCCAACCACCACCTGATCCGAAGGCAGGAGCCAGGTGCTTCTCCTGGTCTCCCATGGGGTGCAGGGCCCAAGCACTTGGGCCATCCTCCACTGCACTCCCGGGCCACAGCAGAGAGCTGGCCTGGAAGAGGGGCAACCGGGACAGACTTGCCATGTTTTAAATGTAACAAGAATATTATGGTTAGGGCCGGTGCTGTGGCGCAGTAGGTTAATCCTCCGCCTGCAGTGCTGACATCCCATGTGGGCACCGGTTTGATTCCTGGCTGTTTCTCTTCCAATTCAGCTCTCTGCTATGGCCTGGGAAATGCTGTTGATATTGATTATTCTTAACATAAACATGATTTGTGTTTTGTTTTATAAAAATAAGATATGCAAGTCAAATTTTGATCATTGGCTTGGTTGATCATTTGATTTTTTGATTTGTAAAATATCTTTATTAATGTAATCTCAGTATGTATTTTTAAAATTTTTGTTTATTTATTTTAAAGAGACAGAAACAGACCCAAGAGAGATCTTTTTTAAAGATTTATTTATTTATTTGAAAGGCAGAGTTACAGAGAGGCAAATGGAGAGAGAGAGAGAGAGAGAGAGAGAGCGAGAGCGAGAGAGAGAGAGAGAGATTCATTGCTGGTTCCTTCCCCCAGATAGCCACAACAGCCAGAGCTGAGCTGATCCGAATCCAGAAGCCTGGAGCTTCTTCCAGGTCTCCTATGTGGGTGCAGGGGCCCAAGGACTTGGGCCATCTTCTACTGCTTTCCCAGGCCACAGCGGAGAGCTGGATGAGAAGTGGAGCAGCCAGGATGCGAACCGGCGCCCATATGGGATGTAGGCCCTACAGGTGGCAACTTTTAGCGCTATGCCACAGTACCAGCCCCAAGAGAGATCTTTTATCTGCTGACTGACTCCCCAGATGCCCACAACAGCCAGGGTTGGGTCAGATTGAAGCCCGTCTCCCATGTTGGTGGCAGGGACCCAAGGACTTGAGTTATCACCTGCTGCCTTCCAAGATGTGCGTTAGCAGGAGGCCAGAGTCACAGGTGGAGCCAGCTCTCGGGGCCTGGTTCTCTGGTAGGAGATGCAGACATCCCAAGGGGTGTTTTAACCTGTCCCAAACACCTGTCCTTGGTATGGGTTAGAGTTCGTGAGCTCTCACTAATACCCTGGAAATGAATTGCACTTGCAGAAGCATGTTGTGGTCAGAGTTTGAGAAACGCTGCTGTGAGTAAGTTCTCACCTTTACCCTAGCAGGCTGTACTGGTGCTATAGGAATCAACAGTCCCCAACTCTCCATTGCTTATTTTCGAAGAACAAGCCTTTGATTTGAGCTCTCCTTCCCTGGGTCAGGGAAGTCATCAGGAGCCCGAGCTCCTATCAGGGATTCAGTCTCCGCGTCACTTCCGTGATTCCGTGGTGGGCGTCTTGGTGGTGTGCATGGGCAACGGAGTGCACCGCCCTGGAGCAGCGCGTCTCTTCCTCGCATTCACTGGCCAAAGAGAATTGCATGAGCACCCCTAGTTTCAGATAGTTGGAGTCCTGCTGCGTGCCTGGCGGGCAGAGGGCCTGTTGTTGAACAGCCCTTATGTCTACTGACCAGTCCACCATTTCCTGCAGGACTGTAATGACAGCCCACGCGTAACTTCCACTTTCCTAGAGTTGCCATTGAAAGAAAGGAAGCTGATGATAATGTATTTTATTTAAACCAATTTATCTAAAATATTATCTCAATAGGTAGTCATACAGTTATTGAGTTGTTTAACGTTTTCTGTACTAAGTCTTTGTAATGTGTGTATTTTATACTTGCAGCTGAATTCAGTTTGTACAGGCTACATTTAACTGTCTGCTAGCCACATGTGGCTGATGCCTGTGATACCAGCGGTGCAGTCCTGGTGTTTATGGCCTGTAAACAGTCCTGCACACTGCTGCCAGTGTGACATTTCCTCAGAGACTTGTTTTAATTAAAATGTGTCTAAGTATAGGATTTAGCATGAAATGACTTTTTTTTTTTAAGATTTATTTATTTATTTGAAAGTCAGATTTACACAGAGAGAGGAGAGGCAGAGAGAGCGGTCTTCCATCCGATGGTTCACTCCCCAATTGGCTGCAATTGCCGGAGCTGCACCAATTCGAAGCCAGGAGCCAGGAGCCTCTTCTGGGTCTTCCATTCAGGTGCAGGGGCCCAAGGACTTGGGCCATCTTCTGCTGCCTTCCAGACCATAGCAGAGAGCTAGATGGGAAGTGGAGCAGCTCGGACTTGAACCAGCATCCATAAGGGATGCCGGCCTTGCAGGCGGCGGCTTTACCGCTATGTCACAGCACCGGCCCCAAAATGACTTTTTATTTAATGATTTTGGCATGACAGTGGCTCTGAGGAAATGAGTCTTGTTTAACCCTGTGGCTTGGCTTCTCACCAGCATATTACCTTGAACTCTGGAAGAACTGGACCTGGACCTGGTGACTTCTATTCCAGTTCCAGGAGATATGAATTAGTTGGAAGTCCTTAACTAAGTCACGCGACCCTGCCAAACCTCAGTTTCCTCATCTGTAAGATGGGCTGACTTAAATGAGATGTTTAAAATGCCTTTTAGGGGGGCTAGCGCCGTGGCTCAATTGGTTAATCCTTCGCCTGCAGCACTGGCATCCCATATGGGTGCCGGATTCTAGTCCCAGTTACTCTTCTTCCAGTCCAGCTCTCTGCTGTGGCCCGAGAGGGCAGTGGAGGATGGCCCAAGTGCTTGGGCCCCTGCACCCACATGGGAGACCAGGAGGAAGCACCTGGCTCCTGGCTTTGGATCGGCTCAGCGCCGGCCATAGCGGCCATTTGGGGAGTGAACCAACAGAAAGAAGACCTTTCTGTCTCTCCCTCTCACTGTCTGTCAAAACACACACACACACACACACACAAATAGTAGCTTTAAAAAATGCCTTTTAAATTCTAAGATTCTGGTTAGGCTGGTTTTCCTTTTATCATGACTAGGACTGGATTTTTTTTTAAAAGATTGATTTATTTAGTTGCAAGGCAGAGTTACAGAGAGTGAGGAGGGAGCAAGCTTGAGAGATCTTTTGGGGCTGATGTTGCAGCATAGTGGATAAAGACACCTCCTGCGATGCCACCTCCCTTATGGGCCCAGTTCATATCCCAGCTGCTCCACTTCTGATCCAGCTCCCTGCTAATGGCCTGGGAAAAGCATAGGAAGATGGCCACATGTTTGAGCCCCTCCCATCCAAGTGGGAGACCCAGAGGAAGCTTCTGGCTCCTGGCTTCAGCCTGGCCCAGCACTGGAGTTTGTCTAGGGAGTGAACCAGCAGATGGAAGTCTCTCTTTCTCCCTCTCTAAAACTCTTTCAAATAAACAAAGAAGGGCAGGTGCTGTGGTGCAGTAGGTTAATCCTTCGCTGTGGTGCCGCATCCAATGTGGGTGCCAGTTCTAGTCCTGGATGTTCCTCTTCCCATCCAGCTCTCTGCTATGGCCTGGGAAAGCAGTAGAAGATGGCCCAAGTGCTTGGGCCCCTGCACCTGCCTGGGATACCCAGAAGAAGCTCCTGGTTCCTGGCTTTGGATTAGCTTAGCTCCGACTGTTGTGGTCATCTGGGGAGTAAACTAGTGGAAGGAAGACCTCTCTCTCTGTCTCCCTCTCACTGTCTGTAACTCTACCTCTCAAATAAATGAATAAAATCTTAAAAAAAAAAAACCAAGAAAACAAAAGAAATATATTTTTTTTTTTTAAAAAAAAGAAAAACCTTTCATCTTCTGGCTCACTATCCAAATTCCCTTAACAGCCAGGGTTGGCCAGGCCTGAGTCAGTCCAGGTCTCCCATATGGGTGGCAGGAACCAAAGTAAAATTAGTAGGGAGCTGGATCAGCTGTGGAGGTGGAACTCACTCCCAGGCTGAGGCTTAACTCGCTGAGCCACAAGACCTACTCCAGGCCTGGATTTTATTTTTAAAGGAAAAGCCTCTCATCTGGCAGCCTGTTGAGTACCCTGCTTAGGGCCGGTTTTACTGAGAAGGGCTTCGTTAATCATCTACACCCCAGCGTTACTCAGCGGCCTTTGGCACAAGGCAGTCCCGAAGTTGAGGCTTGTAGACCACTTCAGGATGCTATTTTAGGAGTGCCCTCTTGAAAGAACAGGAAAGAATTCCGTGTAGGGGTTTGCCAGCGGGACCCAGCGACGCCAGCACAGGGGCGTCTGAGGAGATCCCCCTTCTGGCATTCCCAGTGTCCATAACTGCTTAGTGACCCACGGGGTGCTGGGAAGCCAGAGTCATTGTCTGAGCAGCGAAGGGAGACGGGGTGAGGACTGAGAACACCCTGCTTCACCACACGGTCAGTGAACTAGTTGATGGAGGACACGCGCTGCGGCCTGAGCGCTGGGCCTTGCTCCCATACTCCTAAGGGCTGGCTGGGTGGTCTGGGTCCACGCTGGGTGGATTTTCGCACAGGGAGCCCCCAGCCGAAAGGGCCTCGGGCACGGGTGCTGCACACCCCGAGGGCTGCCCCAGGCCTTCGCGTGCCTCATCGCTTGTGCTTGCTCCTGCAGAGTTTTCAGAGCAACAGCAGGGGCAGCAGGATGTCTTCCTGCGGTCTGCGTTGAATTCTCTCACAAGGCGAATTTCAGTCCTTCTGATGATTCAACATTTCCTTCCAGGACGGCAGCGTGAATCAGCAGCCTTCGTTTACTGTTGCCCTCAAACATGGGAATGAAGCATTTAGAATCAGGTGATGAGGTGAGTGTAATTCATTATGAATTTGCAGGACACAGTTGTTTATTTAGAGGTACTGATAATGACTAAAATATTAGAGGTATTAATACTATTACAAGCATTCATAATGACTTCCTCTATTCAGCGTGCACAGTAGTTTCTAGTCTGTTTCTTCAAAGCCGTGTAAAAAACAACGTTGAGAGTTTTTATGAGAGCCTCTGATTTAAGCAGCTAGCTCCCTGTATAGCTCAAGGAGTTGAGAAAGTAAATTTCCTGCTTAAATAATAATATTTAGATTCTACAATCTAAGTTAGATATTGAATTTTTTATTTTTTAAAATATTTATTTGAAAGGCAGAGTTACAGAGAGAGGGACAGAAAGAGAGGCAGTGAGGGAGAGAGAGAAGGAGAGAGATAAAGAGATCTTTTATATACTAGTGAGCTCTCCAAATGGCTGGAATGGCTGGGACTCGGCCACGCTGAAGCCAGGATCCTGGAACTCCATCCTGGTCTCCCACGTCAGCGGCAGAGGCCCAAGTACTTGGACCATTTTCCACTGTTTTCCCAGGTGCATTAGCAGGGAGCTGGACCAGAAATGGAGCAGCTGTGACTGGAACTGGCACCCTTAGGGGATGACAGTGTGGCAGGAGGTGGCTTAGCCCACTGTAGGACAACACCAATCCTATAACATATTGATTTTAGAATCTTTATGCAGAAACTTTCTAATCTTCAACACTTTTCTTACCCCTTTGGGCATGAATTCATGCCCAGGTTATTTCCCCTTAAGAAGTAGTCCTAGTGTTTTTTTTTTTCCTTTTATTATATGTATAAATAAAGAAGGACAAAGGAGTATGCAGTTTAGCTTTTCTTCTAAGACATCTTATCAGTAAATTCCTGCATTCTTGGATTGACAGAGGTAAGCAGGACAAAATGAAGTGTGCACTGTGAGTTCAGGTGAGGTGAAGTGAGGCTGTTCCCTTGCCAAAACACCTGTGTTTTTGTTCTGCTACAGCTGGGTGTTTATTTCTGGCTCACGTACCAGACAATGTTATTAAGCGCTCAGTGCATGTTGACTAGTTCTCATTTCTGTTCCACCTTTCCTGCACAGCCACACATCGGAGGAGACATCAGGACTTCCTCAAACACAAGGCAAGCTGAGCTCACTGAGGTTACTTTAGGTTTTCTTCTGCAGGCCCCTCTTTGCCCCTGGGCCCGGAGGCCTGGCCCCTCCTAGTCAGGGCATCTGTCTGCTCAGACTACCTTCGGCTGTGACTCCCTGCCTGTGATTCCTATTGTTGCATCCCTGATTTCAGGCGCTCCATACCTCTTAGGTGGCTACCCAGACATGCTGTGCACTTCTTGTGCCCACACGGTCATTCTTGATGTTCTCTTTGAAATGATCTTTCACTCCTCATCACTTGCTTGCTAGCTGAGCCTTTCCTTGTTCCTCAAGGTCTAACTTGAATTGCTCTCCCTTTGTGAAGTCTTTCTTTTTTTTTTTGACAGGCAGAGTGGACAGTGAGAGAGAGAGAGAGACAGAGAGAAAGGTCTTCCTTTTGCCGTTGGTTCACCCTCCAATGGCCGCCGCGGTCGGCGCGCTGCGGCCGGCGCACCGCGCTCATCCGATGGCAGGAGCCAGGAGCCAGGTGCTTTTCCTGGTCTCCCATGGGGTGCAGGGCCCAAGCACCT
>CM027407.1:134222215-134296977 GCA_015711505.1 Sylvilagus bachmani
AGCCGCAAGGCGGAGGATTAGCCTGTTGAGCCACGGCGCCGGCCCCTTTGTGAAGTCTTTCTAAAAATCCTCTGCTCCCATCTCTACTGCCTGCCCAGAGTAGCTGCTGTCTTCCTCTACCAGTGGGAGGGAACCTTTTTTCTGCCAAGGGCTATTTGAATATTTATATCATTCACTGCCATACAAAATTATCAAATTAAAAATTAGCCTGCTATAGATTTATTGAATTGCAAGTCCCACCTGCAGGGCCAGACTGAATGACTGTGCAGGCTGGATGTTCCCTGCCACTGCCTAGCCTTTCAAAGCCCCTTGATTCTGTTTCCTTAGTATGGAATTAATCATGTGGTTTCTTCATGCCAAGTGGCCCTATGCTACTTTCTTATGCTTTCTGGACTTCAGCTTCATCATCTGTAAAGTGTCAGTAAGAAGAGTGCCTACTTCAAAGGGCCATTGTAAAGATATGACATTCGCAGAGCCATTACTTAGCACAGTGCCTGGCAAACATTAAAACTCAGTCAGTGGCAATTGCTGTCATTATTATAACAATTATCATATTCATTCACAATGTGGAACAACATGGAATAGTAGGAAAATACTAGTTATTGGGCAAGGCAAGATGGTGGTCAAGGGGTAGATATCTGTCAAGGCAATTAAGATGCTGCTTGGGGCACCCCCATTCCATGCTGGCGTGCCTGGGTTTGCATTCCAGCTCCACTTTTTAGCTTTCTGCTAATGCACATTTTGGAAGGTAGCAGGGGATGGCTCAGGTAGTTAGGTCTTTACCACCCACATGTAATACCTGGATGGAATTCCTGGCTCCCTGGCTTCGGCTGTGCCCAGCCCCAGCTGTTATAGGCATTTGGGGAATAAACAAGTGGATGGGAAAGCTCTCTCTTTGCCTCTGTCTGTGTCTCTCTGGTTTTCAAATTAAATACAAATTCATACTTACAAAAACTTTTTTTGAAAGATGGCAGCTGAGTAACAGACTCTAGCAATCTCCTCACAGAAGTCACAAGTCACCCATAATAGCCAAGGGTGCCAAGTGAGAACACAGTGCTTAATTTTAGTATAATAACAGTCCCATTGAAAAAGGCAGGAAAGAAATAATTGTCACATCACTCCTCCCCCTATCTCTAATGCAGTGTGGGGAGAGATACCTGCTTCTTCCAGAGGGGGAGAGAATAGAGACCAGATCTCAGACTTGAAACCCAGTAACAGGCCTGCTGTGGTGAAACCTAAAGACAAGACCCCACAACCTCTACCCTTAGGCTATCACCTGTGGACAGGGTCTTCAGCTGCTGGGCTGGAGAATGGGAAAATGAATGTGGGGCTCTTCCTTGAAGATCAGAGCTGAGCCTGCCATGATGAAACCCAGCACCAGATAAAGCCCAAAGGCCTTGATCCCCAGGCCAATACTCACTATCCAGACTAACTGTGCCCCAGCATCAGATAGAGACCTGTACCTTGGTAGGGTAGATGGGTGTTTCAGCCTGCGTCACTCCCAGCCCCTCATGGGCCTGGCATGCATCTGCAAGACAGTGCAGGGCTCTACAGCCTTGAAACTCTGGTGCAAACTAGCTTAACGCCCATTTGCATGGCTAAGGGACTGCCTTTACCACCCCTTCATGCCAAATATAGGCAAACAATAAGAAGCAAGACTCCAGCCAGTAGGGCATAGGGACCCAAAGTGAGCAGAGTACTGTGGCATGGAACTGAGAAAACCATCACTCAGTATATGCTAATGGTCCCTGTCTGCAGGCTGGTACCTGTGGATGGAGCCCCTGGACCTATCCAGAATCCCACGTGAAGACCATGGCCCTAGTCGGTTTGCCTTCTACACAGGCCAGCATCACCTGTGGTAGGCTGCAGCAGCCTTGGGCTACAAGCCTACCTCAGCAGCCTGTATCCCATTGCAAAATGGGTCTTCACTCCAACCTGGGCTGCGCTGGCCTTGAGGAGCTGTGGGCTCTGGGTGTGATCCAGCATTGCAGTGTAAGTTCCTGTAGGACTGCTTGCTCCACTCTTCCCCACCCCCAGGCAGCATAACATGGGGAGAGTAAGTGTTCGCTTAGGAGAATAAAATTTGGTGGGTACCTGGCACTGTGAGGTCTCCTGTGTACCTCCTGAACACTACCATGACCCTGACCAGAATCCTACCAAGGCGGGAACCTGAGTAATCTCTGCAGGACTCTGGGCCAGTGCTCCCACAACCTGAGTCATGGTGGACTGAGGGCCAGCAGCCCTTTGACCTGGACCCTGTCTCATGGGCTGATACTAAGACCCATGCACAACTGCTGGGACTGGGAGGAGCACCCCAGCCCTCTACTGCTGCTGCCATCAATCATGTGGAAAAAGATATAGGGAGACTAGACTACAGAATTCCAATGCAACTAAAGCCAAAACAGCCAACGAAACATACCTGAAGACACATCTCCATAAAAAAAACTTTTGCCATCTGGTAAAAGTAATAGAAATAGAATCTATCAGACATGTAAATACAGTGAAGGACAGGAGGTATGAAAAAGTAAGGCAATTTGCCATTCCCTACCCACTCCCTGAAAGAAATACCCTAATACTTAAGTAACAGGCTCAAAAGAAAAGGAAATAGCTGACAAAGACTTCAAAAGAATGATTATAAGGATGCTTAAAAAAGATACAACAATACAGACAATTGAACAAAATCAGAACAACCCATATATAAATAAGAAACTCAGCAAATAGAGATCTTTTTTTTTCTTTTTTTTTAATAACGCTTTTATTTAAAGAATATAAATTTCCAAAATACAGCTTATAGATTACAATGGCTTCCCCCCCCATAACTTCCCTCCCACCCGCAACCCTCCCCTTTCCCACTCCTTCTCCCCTTGCTTCACATCAAGATTCATTTTCAATTCTCTTTATATACAGAAGATCAGTTTACTATATATTAAGTAAAGATTTCAACAGTTTGAAATAGAGATCTTGAAAAACAATCAAAATGAAACCTTAGAAATGAAGAACTCAAAAAAATGTAGTTGAAAGCCTCAACAGCAGTCTAGATCAAGCAGAAGAAAGACAAGTATTTTGAAATATCCTAGTCAGATCAACAAAAAAGAGAACAAGCCACCTCATTGGGACATCCTGAAATGAACAAATATTTGAATTGTGGGGGTTCCTGAGAGCAATGAAAGGGATAGTTGGTTAGAGAAGCTGTTCACTGGTACAAAAGCTGAGAACTTCCTCAATATGAAGAAAGATGCACTCATGAAAGGCCAGGGGCCCACAGGATCCCTAAATGCACATGACCAGAAAAGAGCCCCCCCCAGCACATTGTAGTCAAGTTCTCAGAAGTACAACACAAAGAGAGAATTCTACAATTTACAAGATAAAAACTCTAGGTCACTTTTATGAGAACCTTCATAGATTAACAGCAGAGTTTTCTTTTCTTTTCTTTTTTTAAAGATTTTTTTATTTTTTTACCCAAGAGTCAGAGTTACACAGAGAGAGGAGAGGTAGGGGGGAGGGTCTTCAATCTGATAATTCACTCCCCAGTTGGCCACAACGGCCAGAGCTGTGCCAATCTGAAGCCAGGAGCCAGGAGCTTTTTCCCAGTTTCCCATGTGGGTGCAGGGACCCAAGGACTTGGCCCATCCTCCACTGCCATTCCAGGCCACAGCAGAGAGCCAGATTGGAAGTGGAGCAGCCAGGAATAGAATTGGCACCTGGCCGGCGCCTCAGGCCAGGGCTTTAACCTGCTGTACCACAGCTCTGGCCCTTAGATTAACAGCAGAGTTTTCCACATATACCTTACAGGCAGAGAGGGAGTGGAATGGTATATTCTGACTTCAGAAAGAAGTTAGTCGTCAACCAAGAATACTTGATGCAGAGAAGTTATCTTTTACTAATGAATGAGAAATAAAGATTTTCCTAAGACAAGCAAAAGCTGAAGGAATTCATCATCACTAGACTAGATTTACCAAAGAAGCATATATAAGCAAAACATAAGCAAAACAAAAATGATAACCACCAAGAAAACTTGTAAAAGTAAAAATCCCCTGGAAACAGAGTAAAGAATGTTCAAAATAAACATAAGAGATTATTTTAAGTGAGAGGACTAAGGTATTACTTGTCAATACTAATCTTGAATGCAAATGGACTAAATTTACCTATTAAGAGAGACTGGCTGAATGGATTAAAATACAAAGCCCAATGTTATGATCTATAAGAAATACACTTTACCACTAAAGACACACAGAGGGTGAAAATGAAAAGATGGAAAATGTATTTTGTGCAAGTAGAAACCAAAAGCAAGCAGGAGTAGCTACACTTAGACAAAATGGACTTGAAGACGAAAACGAGACGAGGTCACTATATAATGATCAATGTGTAATTCAACCAAAAGATACCACCGTTTTAAATGTGTGTGCATCTAATGTTGATGCACCCAGCTTTAAAAAATAAACATTATTATATCAAGGGGAAGATATAAGATCCAAATAAGAGTAGGGGACTTCAATACTCCACTTTTATCAGTGGACTGGTCATTCAGACCAAAAGAAAAAAAGGGGGGGGGTGGGTATTTGGCGCAGCAGGTAGATCCCACTTGGGACACCTGCATTCTTTCTGAGTGCCTGCATTTGTGTCCTGCTCTGCTTCTAATCCCAGCTTCTTGCTGACGGGTGCCCTGGTTGACAGCTGATGATGATTCAAGTAGTTGAGTCCCTACCACCCAGGTGGGAAGTCCAGACTGAGTTCCAGCCTCAGCCTGGGCCTGCTCTAGCCCTGACTGGGGAGTCAACCAGCAGGTGGAAAATCTCTGTCTGCATCTGGGTCTCTCTACCTTTCAAAGAAATAAAATAAAAAACAACTTTAAAAGAAACATCAGAATTCAACTATGCTGTAGACCCAGTGGACCGAACAGGTATTTACAGAATATTTGATTCAACACAATACACACTCTTTCATCAGCCCATGGACCATTCTCTAGGATAGACTACGTTTTTGGCCACAAAACAAGTCTCAGTAAAATTTCTTAAAAAAAAAAAATCCAAATCATATGTATGTATTCTGTCCACAGTGGAATAAAATTAGAAATCAACAATCAAAGAAACTCTAGGAATTACACAAATATATAGAGACTAAACAACATGCTTCTGTGTAAACAGTGAGTCATTGAAGCAATCAAATGAGAAATTTAAAAATTCTTGAAAGTAACGAAAATGGAAATGCAACATGTAAAAACTTTTGGCTTATAACAAAAGCAGTACAAAGAGGGAATTTTACAGCAGTAAGTGCCAATATATAAAAAAGAAACGATCTCAAGTAACACTGTATCTTTTGGACCTAGAAAACCAACAACCCAAACCCAAATTTTGTAGAAAGAAAGAAATTATAAAGATCAGAACAAAGATAAATGAAACAGAAACTTTTTTTTTCATTATTTTTTTAAAGTTTTTATTTAATGAATGTAAATTTCCAAAGTACAGCTTATGGATTACAATGGCTTCCTCCCCACCATAACGTCCCTCCCACCCACAACCCTCCCCTTCCCCGCTCCCTCTCCCCTTCCATTCACATCAAGATTCATTTTCAATTCTCTTTATATACAGAAGATCAGTTTAGTATATATTAAGTAAAGATTTCAACAGTTTGCCCCCATATAGTAACACAAAGTGAAAAATACTGAAACAGAAACTTCTAAGAAAGTAACACCAGTTCTTTTTGAACTATTCCAAAAATTGAAAGAAAGAGAAGACTTCCCAGTTCATTCTATGATACCATCATGTTATTCTAGTTCCAAAACCAGACAAGGACATGGCAACAAAAAAGAAAACTATAGACCAATATCTCTGATCAACATAGATGTAGAAACTCTGAACAAAATACTAGCTAATATAATTTCAAAATACATCAAAGTATAATTCTTCATTAAATAGGACTTATCCCAGAATTAAAGGAGATGGTTCAACATATATAAATCAATAAATTAATATATCAAGAGAATGAAGGACTGAAATTATACTGTCATCTCAATAGACGCAGAAAAACCATTAGATAGAATTTAGCATCCATTCATGATTCAAAAACTGTGAGCATGTTAGGTGTGGAAAGAACATACTTCAACATCATAAAAGATATATATGACAACCCCACAGCCAACATCATATTGAATGGAAAAAAGATGAAAGTATTTCCTCTAAAATCAGAACCACACAAGTATGTCTTCTGTCACCACTCTTATTCAATATAGTACTGGAAGTTTTAGCTAGAGCCATTAGACAAGAAAAAGAAATAAAAGACATACAATTAGGAAAGGAGGAATTCAAATAATCTCTCTGCAGATGACATGATTCTTTAGAGAAACTGGAAGTCTCCACCATGAGAGTATAGAACCAATAAATGAATTCAGTACATTAGTCCAAGATATAAAATCAACACAGAAAATCAGTAACATTTTTATATACCAATAATGATCTTGCTGAAGAACTTACAAGAGACTTATAAGAGCAATATAATCTTAAAGAGCATTCTCATTCATAATAGTTACAAAAAAATACCTGGAACTGGAATAAATTTAACCAAGGATGTGAAAGACCTCCACAATGAAACTTACAAAATGCCATTGAAAAAAAACTGAAGAAGACCTGTGGAGAAATGGAGTGTTTATCGATTGCAAGATTCAATGTTATTGAAGTGCCCATATTGCCCAAAGCAATTTACTTATTCAGTGCAATCCCCATCAAAATACCAATGACATTCTTCACAGAAATAGAAAAATCAGTTCTAAAATTCATAGGAAAATACAAAAGACCCCAAACAGCCAAAGTAATCTTTAATAAGAACAAAGCTAGAAGCATCATAATACTAGATTTCAAAACATTACAGAGCTGTTGTAACCAAAACAGCATGATACTAGCATAAAAGCAGACACATAGACCCAGGGAATAGATTAGAGATCCCAGAAATCAATCCATCCTTCCACAGCCAACAAATCCTTGACAAAGGTTTGCCAAAAACATACATTGGATTGCAATGCTGGCATCCCATATGAGTGCCAGTTTGTGTCCTGGTACTCCACTTCTGACCCAGCTCCCTACAGTGCCCTGGGAAAGTAGCTGGAGATGGCCCAAGTGTTTGGGCCCCTGCCACCCCTGTGGGAGACCCAGATGGAGCTCCTGGCTTTGGCCTGCCCAGCTGAGGCTGTTGCAGCCATGCGGGGAGTGAACCAGCAGATGGAAGATCTCTTTCTCTATTTCTCTCTCTCTCTCTGTAACTCTGACTTTCAAATAAATAAATTAATCTTAAAAAAAGTGGAGGTGGGACCCAACGCCAGGCACTCCAGTAAGGAATATGAGCATCCTAAGTGGTGGCTTAACCTGCTGAGCCACAATGCCTCTCCTCAGCCTCTTTCTTAGAGTGTCCACACTTCCTACTTACCTTACAGTTCTCCAGGTGAACTCTGAATGAAAAGAAATGGTATGGTTCCTGAACCAGTGGGCAATAGCAGAGAGAATTCTTATGTTCATGTAGGACTGTGTCACAAACAGCCTTCAGTGCAAACCTTTGTCAGTGTCCTAGTGAAACCGAATAGAACTGCTTTTATTATTATTATTATTATTGTTATTGCTATTATTAATGTTTTCTATAGAACTCCTTTTAACAGTCGAAAGAGAATTCTGATTTGGTATCAGAAGACCTAGTTTTCTGGTGTGGTTCTTTCCCCCATACTTCCCACCCCACTCCAATCCCACCTTCCATTCCCTCTCCCATCTTCTTCTTCATTATGGATCATTTTTAGTATGACTTTATATATAGAGGTCCAACTCTATGCTAAGCATAGACTTCAACGATTTGTACCCACACACATGCACAACATATAGAGCACAGTTTGGGGAGAAAATTTGCAGCTGATTCTCATATTACAATTCATTAGGGACAGAGGTCCTACCTGGGGAGCAGTGCACAGTGACTACTGTTGTTCCTTTAACAATTAACACTCTTATTTATGACGTCAGTGATCACCCGAGGCTCTTGCCATGGGCTGCTAAGGCTATGGAAGCCTTTTGTGACCACAGACTCCATCCGTATTTGGACATGGCCATAAGCAAAGTGGATGTTTCTCCTCCCTTCAGAGAAGCAAGACTATGCATCCGTTATTCTGTATTATTTCATGGGATCTCTCAACACTATGAATTAGGTTCATTATCCCCACTTTACAAACAGAACACTGAAGCTCAGAGAAATGCAGTGCTTCCTTATACCAGTCAGTTTGGGTTGCCACAGCAAAACACCATGGACTGGGTGGCTTCAACAGTGGAGGCTGCACTGTGAGACCAGGGTGCTGGCAGTGCAGGTTCAGGGAAGGACCCTCTCCAGGGCTGCAGATGGTTGTCCTCCTGTTGTGTCTTCACAAGGCAGCGGCAGGGGGAGAAAGCCACGCTACCTCTTGACCTCTCCCTAAAAGGGCTCTAATCCTATCCTGAAGAGCTCATCCTCATTAAGTCTTCTAAATCCAATTGTCTCCCCAAAGCCTCATTTTGAATGCCTGCATGTTAAGGCATTAATGTATGAATTCTGGGGGGTGTGCGTGTGTGTGTGACAACTCAGTCCATAGTGTGTGTGTGTGCATGTGTGTGTGACAACTCAGTCCATAGTGTGTGTGTGTGTGTGTGTGTGACAACTCAGTCCATAGTGTGTGTGTGCGTGCGTGTGTGTGTGACAGCTCAGTCCATAGTGTGTGTGCGTGTGTGTGACAACTCAGTCCATAGTGTGTGTGCATGTGTGTGTGACAACTCAGTCCATAGTGTGTGTGTGTGTGACAACTCAGTCCATAGTGTGTGTGTGTATGTGTGTGTGTGTGAGACAACTCAGTCCATAGCACTCCCCCGTCTTCCCTTCAAGGTCATGAAGCTCCTAAGCGGCCAAGTCAGAAGTTAAACCCAAGCTTTCTGACTCCAGATCTTAAACTCTCTCTGAAGCCAGAGGCCCTCACAGCGTGATGAAACCGATTCAGTCAGGGCTTTCACTGTTCTGTCTGGTACTTCCTACCACAGAAGGCCCGTAAGGGTCGATTACGGTGTCTTCCTGTTCACTTCTCTGGCTCTTGTGGAAATCAGATTTGAGAACATTTCTTTCCGGGTAGTAATTTTATAAAAGGTACTGGAGAGCAGATCAGGGATAAGTCCATCCAGAAACTCAGGAGTTGCAAAAGGTTTTAAGATGCACAATAGCTTCAGACATTTTGAACGCAATAGAAAATTACATCAAAAATTGACGTTTGATCTTTTATTTAACTTATTTAATATAATGATTTTTGGATTTTTAAAAAAGATTTATTTATTTATTTCAAAGGCAGAGTTACAAATATGGGGAAAGAAATGCCTTCCATCTGCTGATTTACCCTCCAGATGGCTGAAATAGCTAGGACTGGGCCAGGCAGCAGCCAGGAGGCTGGATCTCCATCCGTGTCTCTCATAAGAGTGGCAGGAGTCCAAGTACTTGGACTATCATTTGCTGCTTTCCTAAGCACATTAGCAGGGCTCTGGATGAAGTGGAGCATCTGGGACTTGAATTGGTGCTCATATGGGACACCTGCCATCGGAGGTGGTGGCTTAACTTGCTGTGCCACAGCATTGGCCCCATAATAGAATTTAGGAAACCCTCTTTAATAGAACGTATTTTTTTCTTGGTGATTAGAGAAGTTCAGAATTGTTTTGTTCTTCTCCATCTTAAAAAGCAAGAAAGCAATGATTTTTTGTTTTGTTTTGTTTTTGTTTTTCTGGCGGCTTTGACCTCCTAAGCTTTTCTCCTCTTGTGGAATAGTGTGACACTTGCTGTGATGAGGTTTAACAGAGATTCCGTTGCCCTTTATCCTCCCCCAGAGTCTTGTTTCTTCAAGTTTTAGAATTCACTATTTCATCACTTAGTGGGTGTGTTTTGAAGGTGAAAAATGACCCTGAAGAGTTGATCGTAACTGAACTATTTTTAAGTATGTATTTATTTGAAAGGCAAAGCTGTAGAGAGAGGAAGAGACAGAGAGGTTTCCATTTGCTGCTTCACTCCCCAAATGGCTGCAGTGGCCAAAGCTAGGGGCCAGGAGCTTCCTCCTGGTCTCCCACAGGGGTGCAGGGCCCCAAGGACTGTGTCATTTCTGCTGCTTTCCCAGGTGCATTAGCAGGAAGCTGGATAAGAAGTGGAGCAGCAGGGAAGTGAGCTGCTGCCCATATAGGATGCCGGCACCATGGGTGGCGGCTTTACGCGCTACACCACACGCTGGCCCCTGAACTATTCTTTTTTTTTTTTTTTAGATTTTATTTATTTATTTAAGAGGTAGAGTAACAGACAGTTAGAGGTAGCAACAAAGAGAAAGGTCTTCCTTCTGCTGGTTCACTCTCCAGATGGCCTCAACAGCTGGAGCTGTGCCAATCTGAAGCCAGGAGCCAGGAGTTTCTTCCTGGTCTCCCACGCGGGTGCAGGGGCCCAAGCACTTGAGCCATCCTCTACTGCTATCCCAGGCCACAGCAGAGAGTTGGATTGGAAAAGGAGCAGCCAGGACTAGAACCCGGCACCCATAAGGGATGCCAGCACCATGGGTGGAGGATTAGCCTACTGCACCACAGCTCCAGCCCTGGCCCCTGGACTATTCTTAAAATTGTTATTTGTACTTTACTTTGTTCTTACAGAGAGAAAAGACCAATTTGTTTTTCACTTAAAACATTCTAGAAGATTATTTCTGGAATTTCTTGGGGGAAGTTCTGTGAAGGTGCTAATATATACAGATTAGAAACTTTTTAAGAAGTCTGATAAACAACCTAACTCCTAAAACAAAAATTCTTTGGGTTGGCTAAACTTATCTAAAGTAAAGCATTATTATTGATTTAGCTTAGAGTTTTTCTACATTAAAAACCTGCATTCATTTAACCACTATTGATTGAAAACCTACTATGTGTCAGGTCCTTTGCCAGGAGCTGAAGATGCCAAAATGGATAAAAATAGATCTGTTAGTTGGATGGCAGTGAAAAACAATATGAAAAAAAATCAGTAAGTAGTGTCATTGAGCAAATTCAAGGTTGTAGATCACACCTAAAGAGAGGAACCCCTATTCTAGTTTCCTGTGGTTCTGATGTGTAACAAGAGAACTTACTTTAAGAAGTTTAATTTTATATGTCAACTTGACTGGACCTCCGGGTGCCCAGATATTTGGAGAAGTATAATTCTACACGTGCCTAGAAGGGCGTTTCTGAGCAAGATCAACCTTGAACAGGTAGACTGAGTAACAGAAAGTGCGCTCCCTGTGTGGGCAGACCTCGTCCAGTCTGTTAAAAGTGTGAATGAACAGAGGCTGAGAGGGGATTTCTTCTTCTGGCTGCCTCTGAAGTGGGGTCTTAAGCTGGCTGGCTTTTAGATGAGAGCTTTACTCTTGGCTGTTCTGGTTCTTAGGCCTTCAGACCTGGACTTACACAGTCAGCTCTCTTGGGTCGCCAGCTTGCTAACTCAAGAACTCGGGATTGTCAGCCTCTGGTTATGGGAGCCAGTTTCTTACAGTCTCTCTCTACCTGTCTACACATGTGTCTGTCTTAAATTGGTTCTGTTTCTCTGGAGAACACTAATACATAGTTGTTCCATGTACATCCTGCGGAGGCTTTATAAAGTGTCCTCTTAGCAAGACTAAACCACATTTTCCAGAATTCTCCTCCTTGTATGTTTAGGATGGGCCACAGGGGATGTTTTTCCTGAGATTTGGAAGCAGTGGTCATACTGTTTTTCTGATTGCATGGGTGGTAAGGACAGAGACACCAGGTGCTGTTGTCACTCATACATCTTGTTGGTATCTGCTAGCTCACCTCATTGGTGCGGAGCAAAAGCTGGGTCAGCAGGTGGATCCTTCTCAGTTTCCCCTAACAGTATTCAAGGTACTCTTCTGCTGCTTTCCTAGGCCATAGCAGAGAGCTGGATCTGATGTGGAGCAGCCAGGACTCGAACTGGCACCCATGTGGGATGCAGGTGCTGCAGGCCAGAGCTTTAACCCACTGCGCCACAGCGCTGGCTCTTGAACCACTTTAAAACCAACAACCTTCCACACCAACCCCACTAGAGCTGTCCACACCCTGAATACTTTAGTGACAAAACTGTCTCGGGAGAGGGACATCAGATCCACTTGACTTGTGCTTGGCTCAGAAGCTGAACATAATGCTGTGATGAGGGAGTGAGGACTCTGACTTTTCCAGCTCCTATAAGCTGCTGGGGACTCCAGGCACTGTCCTGGCTAAGAGCAATGCCACAGTCTCAGCGGGACTTAGAACCATTAGAGATTTTATTGCTTTGTGGAGACTAAGCCTCAAGGGAAGAGTTACAGGCTATATTTTTAAAACTGTCCAGCATTTTCTTATATGCCTGTGGTGCTTGCATCCCATATGGGTGCTGATTTGAGTCCCAACTGCTCCAATTCTGATGCAGCTCTCTGCTGTGGCCTGGGATAATCTAGAAGATGGCCCAAGTCCTTGGGCCCCTGCGACCGCATGGGAGATACAGAAGAAGCTTCTGGCTCCTGGCTTCAGACTGGTCCAGCTCCAGCTGTTGCAGCCATTTGGGGAGTGAACCAGTGGATGGGAGACCTCTCTCTCCGTCTCTTCCTCTCTGTAACTCTGCCTTTCAAATATAGATAAATAAATCTTAAAAAAATAATTGAAAGAAAGGAATAGGAGATGGTACATGTAAGTAACTCTTCTGAGGAATTCTGTTATAAAGGATGTAAGAGAAATAACGTGAGCTGGAGTGGCCACTGGGTTCAGCAGTGTGTGTGATGGTTTGTTGTAGGATGAGTGATAATCCATACTGTGTGACTCAGGAGAGGAGCTGGGATCTAAAGAGGAGAGGAGAGCTGGGCCTTGGAAAGAGAGGATGGGGCCAGCACCATGGCTCACTTGGTTAATCCTCCGCCTCTGGCACCAGCATCCCATGTGGGTGCCGGGTTCTAGTCCCGGTTGCTCCTCTTCCAGGCCAGCTCTCTGCTGTGGTCTGGGAGGGCAGTGGAGGATGGCCCAAGTCCTTGGGCAGCTGCACCTGCATGGGAGACCAGGAGGAAGCACCTGGCTCCTGGCTTCGGGTCAGTGCAGCGCGGCCGTAGCGGCCATTTGGGGGGTGAACCAATGGAAGGAAGACCTTTCTCTCTGTCTCTTCTCTGTCTATAACTCTGTCAAATAAATAAAAAGAAAGAGAGAGAGAGAGGATGGCACAGAGCACCGGGAGGGGAGGCCACGCACATGGGAACATGCGCTTGGGTGAAGGTCGACGCAGGGAGGCAATTGTAGAAGGAGCTGTCCTGCTTGCTTCTGTTTTCTCTGTGAAAGAGACCGTTGGCTAAGGTGCGTGAGAAGGAGGTGGCAGTTTGCGAACAGAAAGGGGAAGAAGTTGTTATCTGGGAGAATGGGAGAATGAGCAGACCAGGAAGTGATCAGTTCTTGGTGTGTAGTATCAAGACCCTGTGCAGGGGCATACACTTGGTGCAGCAGTTAAAATGCTGCACGGGGAAGCCGGCGCTGTGGTGCAGTGGGGTAAAGCCCCATGCCATATGCGTGCCGGTTTGAATGCTCTATTTCCAATCCAGCTCTCTGCTAACGTGCCTAGGAATGCAGCAGAGGATGGTCCAAGTCCTTGAATTCTGCACCAGCATGGGAGACCTAGAAGAAGCTCCTGGCTCCTGGCTTCAGATCGGCTCAGCTCTGGCCATTGTGGCCAGTGGGTGGGGGGGTGAACCAGCAGATGGAAAACCTCTGTTTCTCTCTGCTCTACCTCTCTCTGTAAGTCTGTCTTTCAAATAAATAAATCTTAAAAAAAGAAAAGAAAAAAAGCTGCTACTTGGGATTCCCACCTCCCACACTGGAGCTGGGTTCAAGACCTGGCTCTGGTTCTGATGCAGCTTCCTGCTAACGCACACCCTGGGAGGCAGCTGGTGATGGCTCACATCGCTGGGTCCCTGGCACTCATGTGGGAGACCGTGGCCCAGCTCTGTCTGTCGATGGCATTTGGGGAGTGAACCCACAGATGGTAGATCTCTGTCTATCTGCCTTTCAAATAATACAAAGGTCCTGTGTGATAGTGTGTTTACTCTGGTCGTTGTTTTAGCTTTATGGGTGCAGGTTCTAAGTAGCTAGAGATTTGGGTATTTGGCCAAGTAAGAACAATGAGGCAAAAGAAGGGGATGGGGTGCTGAGGGCGTATGAGCGGCCATGGGATTCAGGCTGGGTTAGGAGGGAAGTGACAATGTGGACAAAGGTGAGGGACAGTTCAAGTCACAGGAGAATAGGATGTTAGTTTGAGGGGGTAGAAGAATTCCTGGAGTTGTGCTATGTGGTAGGCAGAATAATGGGCACAGAAACATACCTCAGGCGCTAATCTTTGGAACCTGTGGCTATGTTAGGTAACATGGCAAAGGGGAGTTAAGTTTGCAGGTAGAGTTGGTAATCAGCAACAGGATAGGAAGGTTCTCCAGGTGGGCCCAGTCATGTTCACCAAGTCCTTAAAAATGGAATAAATAGGGTGGTAGAAGAGGAGATTGAGTGTGACTGTACAACAGTGTCCAGTTTGCTTTTTGCTGGCTTTGACGATGGATAAAGGAGGCCGCACATCAAGGAATGCAGGTGGCTTTTGAAGCTGAAAAAGGCAAGAAATAGATTCTACCCAGAGTATCCAGCAAATAACACAGCTCTACCAATGTCTTGTAAACCCTGCGAGAGCCACGTCAGGCTTTCCACCTGCAGAACTGCTAGACAGTTGTGAGGGGCTGGCACTGGGGCAACGTGGGTAAAACTGCTGCCTGCAGTGCTGTTATCCCTTATGGGTGCCAGTTCGAGTCCCAGCTGCTCTGCTTCTGATCCAGCTCCCTGCTAATGCACCTGGGAAATCAGCAGAAGATGACCCAAGTACTTGGCCCCTGAACCCATGGGGGGTACCTAGAGGAAGCTCCTGGCTCCTGGCTTCAGCTCAGCCCAGCTCTGGCTGTTCCGGCTATTTGGGAAGTGAAGCAGCAGATGGAAGATCTCTGTCTCCCTTCCCACCTGCCCCGTCTTTCTAACTCTGCCTTTCAAAACAATAAATAAATCTTAAAAAACAAAATCAAAACTCTTCTTGATTTTAAGACATTGGTCAAAATCACAGTCAATTGTGAATGTGTTGGAGTTTTTTGTTCTCTATTTTATGGCAGGCATACCCCGCAGGAACCGTGGCCCTCCTGTTCGTGTAGCTCATCTTTATTAGTGTTTACTCCTCACTGGTGGAAACCCATGCTGCTCACAATCGGATTAGGGGGCGATCTGGTCCCCATTAAAGCTGTGCTCAATGAGCCCTGTTTACAATTCCTCACACCCGCCCTCTCCACACACACAGCAAATTACCCTGGAAATGAAATGCAGAATAAAGCGGAGAGGGATGCTGTTCCTCATTAGTGTGTAATTACAGAACGCCTGAGTGGAGGAGGAGAGCCCAGGGCAGGGGCGGAGCGCCTGTGGGCGGGGCTTCCCAAGGTGCTGTCAGCTGCGGGGTTGGGGGGAGTTTTTATTTCACGTTGTTTATGAAGAGGTAGAGGACGGTGTGCACGTTGATGGGTCCCTGCGCCCTTAGGAAGCCACAGCAAGAAGAGGACATGTCGCAGGACTGGGGCCTGGCGGGCGTCGGTCTGTCCACCCCCTGCCCCGACTGTACTGTGGTTGTTAGTGAGCTAAGCAGTTGAGTGAGTGCCTTCTCAGTCAGCTATCCTTCCGGGTTTTAACTCACTCAGTATTTTGTGCAGATATAGCAGTGACTACAGAGATGCGCTCAGTTTACTTTGGTTTATTTTAAAGATGTTTAGGGTCTCCGGCCTGGGAGGAGGAGAGAGACGGGGGACACAGCTTAGGCTCTAGGGTTCGTACAAACTAAGTATCTGAGGCCAGCTGTGTGGGGACATCATGCCCTCAGAAACTCAGTTTCTTCATCTGTCTAATGGGAATGTTAATGTATTGATAGGCTCGCGGAGTTATTGTGAGAACATGATGAGATGATTGATAACAGTGCTCGCATAGTGTCTGGCACAGTGCTCAGGGAAGGGGTGCTGAACGTTATCATCTTTGTTCTTGGCAGTGAAATCAGAAGAGACTGGAGGGACCCTGTGTGCTTCATTCTCCTGTCCCCTCCCCAAGCCCTGCCCACCTGCAGTTCTGTTTCAAACTTTGTATGGGGTCTAAAATCTGACTCTCAATAAGTTGTTTCTTTCTGCAGTAGTTTCCAGAATTCTACATAGGAGGCAACGCTGACTGGTTTTCTTGTTAGTTCATGTACTGGTGAATGAGATACTTGTAAGGGCATTTAAGTAAAAAGATGTGTGTGTTAGCTTTTCATTACAGTAATGAAATACCTAGGAGCAGAGCGAGAGGGAGAGACTTAACAAGTAAGTCCCTTAGGACCATCACTGTGATGCAGCAGGTTGAGCCATGGTCTGCAGTGCTGGCATCCCATATAGGTGCCAGTTTGAGTCCTGGCTGCTCCACTTCCAATCCAGCTCCCTTCTGATGTGCCTGGGAAAGCAGTGGAGGATGGCCCAAGTGCTTAGACCCCGGAAGCCACGTGGGAGACCTGGAAGAAGCTCTTGGTTCCTGGCTTTGGTATGGCCTAGACCCGATTGTTGTGGCCATTTGTGGAAGACCAGCAGATGGAAGATCTCTTTCTCTCTCTCTGTGACTCTGCTTTTCAAATACATAAAAAGGAAGCCCCTCACCTGTTCCAGATGATAGGTACTGGATGTTCCTGGAACAAGGGCCTTCCAGCTGTGTTCAGGAGTCACCCTAACCGAACGTCTGCAGCTTTCCATGGCTCTGGTTTACTGACACTGGAGGCCCCACAAATGTGTACCCTAATGGTGAGAGTTCACAGCCACAGTAGATGACATAGACCTGCATGGAGAGTGGCTTTGTCTTGTGCCTGGTAGAGGCTGGGTGTCCTCTAGGCCATGAGGAGGTCATCCTGTCACAGGAGACTTGCAGTGGCAGGCACCCTGTTGGCATTTAAATGTCCAGCCTGTGCTCACAGTGAGGCTGTAGACAAAATGAAGCAATGAGAGGAAAGGAAAAAGCATATGAAAAATTTTGTGGTTTCCCAAAAAGGGGCTCCGATAGCAAAGATTTATAACAAGCCAAGTACACTTCACAAGGAGAGGAGAAGCAGGCCTCTGGAAAGAACTCAGCTTGGAGTGTAAGGAAGACTCAGCCGAGAGCCTCCTCCCAGGGCCACAAAGCAAAAGCACACTCCATAAGACTGTAGGAGTGGCCGGCGCCGCGGCTCACTAGGCTAATCCTCCGCCTGTGGCGCCGGCACACCGGGTTCTAGTCCCGGTCGGGGTGCCGGATTCTGTCCTGGCTGCTCCTCTTCCAGGCCAGCTCCCTGCTGTGGCCCGGGAGTGCAGTGGAGGATGGCTCAAGTCCTTGGCCCCTGCACCCCGTGGGAGACCAGGAGAAGCACCTGGCTCCTGGCTTCAGATCTGTGCGATGCGCCAGCCGCAGTGGCCATTGGAGGGTGAACCAACGGCAAAGGAAGACCTTTCTCCCTGTCTCTCTCTCTCACTATCCACTCTGCCTGTCAAAAAAAAAAAAAAAAAAAGACTGTAGGAGTGAGGGGCCAGCAGCATGATGTAGTGGGTAAAGCTGCAGTGCCAGCTTCCCATATAGCCCCAGTTCAATCCTGGCCAATCCACTTATGATCCAGCTCTCTGTTATGGCCTGGGAGAGCAGTAGAAGATGGCCCAAGTCCTTGTACCCATGTAGGAGACCCAGATGAAGCTCCTGGGGCTCTTGACTTTGGATTGACCCAGCTCTGGCCATTGCAGCACTTGGGGAATGATCCAGCGGATGGAAGACCTCTCTCTTTCTTTGCCTCTGTGTCTCTGTAACTCTGCTTTCAAATAAATAAATAAATAAATAAATAAATCTTAAAAAAAAGACTGTAGGAGTGGGCCTCCAAAAGATTTCAGGGCTCCAATTTTACCTTTGACTGTTAACTTATACCCAAAGTTTTTCTAATTTTTTAAAGATTTGTTTCTATATTTGAAAGGCAGAGTTACACAGAGAGAGAGAGGACATGGAGAAATTTTCCACCTGCTGGTTCACTCCCCAAATGCCTGCAGTGACCAGGGCTGGGCCAGGACAAAGCCAGAAGCTACAAGCTTCCCCCAGGTCTCCCACATAGATGCAGGAGCCCAATGCCTTGGACTATCTTCTGCGGCTTTCCCAAGTGCACCAGCAGAGAGCTGAATTGGAAGTGGAGCAGTTGGGACTTGAACTGGCACCCATATGGGATGCTGGCACTGCAGGACAGGGCTTAACCTGCTGTGCCATGGTGCCAACCCTACATGTAAAGTTTCTAGAGAAGGGAGAGAGAGTTGTTGCCAGGGAGACCACCACCAGAGGTCCTGGGTGGAGGAATCTGCTATCCTGGACTGAGAGCTGTTGTCTTTAACATATGCATGCAAATAGGCTGTCTTGGAGCTAGCTGCTTTTTAAACTGGCATTTTGGCCCTATTTAAAAATTTTTGTTTAAGGAATACAACTTCATGCATATACAGATTTGGGAACATAACGATTCTCCCCTCACCACCTCCCTCCCACCCATATTTCTGACTTTCTTCCTCCTCCCTCTTCCTTTCCCATTCTTTTTTTCACAGAGATCAATATTTAGTTAATTTTTATACTCATAAGATTAACCCTAACTAAATAGAGAGTTCACTGATTAGTATGAAGAAAAAAATGAAGAAAAAAACCCAAACCAAACAAACCAACAAACAAAAATATTGTTCAACAGTCAAGGCAAGGGCTGTTTGAAATCATTGCATGTTTGTTACCACAGATCAGAGAGACCATATAGTGTTTGTCTTTTTGTGACTGGCTTATTTCACTAAGTATAATGGCTTCCATTTGCATCCATTTTCTTGCAAATGACAGAATTTCATTTTTTTGTTTTTACTGCTGTGTAGTATTCCATAGTGTGTGTGGATATATTGAATATCAATGGTGAGAGTGGGCATCCTTGTCTGGTTCCAGATGCCTCCATCCAGTAGGATGTTGGCTGTGGGTTTGTTATAAATTGCTTTGATTATGTTGAGGAATGTCCCTTCTATACCCAGTTTGCTAAAGGTTTTCATCTTAAAAGGGTGAGGAATTTTGTCAAATGCTTTCTCTGCATTTATTGAGTCAATCATATGGTTTTTAGTCTTCAGTTTGTTAATGTGGTGTATCACATTTATTGATTTTCTGATGTTGAACCATCCCTGCATACCAGAGATAAATCCTTTGTGGTACAGGTGAATGATCTTTCTGATGTGTTATTGGATTTGATGTGCTAGTATTTTGTTGAGGATCTTTGCATCTTTGTTCATCAGGGATATTGATCTATAGATCTCTTTCTCTGTCATATCTTTTTCTGGCTTGGGAATTAAGGTGATGCAAGGATTCATAGAAGGAGTTTCGGAGGATTCCCTCCTGTCAGTTGTTTTGAATAGCTTGAGAAGAATTGGAGTTAGTTCTTTAAGTGTCTGGTAGAATTCAGCAAAGAAGCTGTCAGGACCTGGGCTTTTCTTTGTTGGGAGGGTTTTTATTACTGAGTCAATCTCTGTCTTGGTTATTGTTCTGCTTAGGTGTTTCATGTCTTCATGATTCAATTTAGATGGTTGTATGTGCCCAGGGATCTATATCTTCTGGTTTTCCTGATTTATTGGCATATAGTTCTTTGCAGTAATTCCTGATGATTCTTTTTTTTTTTTTATTTGACAGATACAGCCATAAACAGTGAGAGACAGAGAGAGACAGAGAGAAAGGTCTTCCTTCTGCTGGTTCACCCGCCAAATGGCTGCTTTGGCTGGTGCACTGCACTGATCCGAAGCCAGGAGCCAGGTGCTTCCTCCTGGTCTCCCATGCGGGTGCAGGGCCCAAGCACTTGGGCCATCCTCCACTGCCTTCCTGGGCCACAGCAGAGAGCTGGACTGGAAAAGGAGCAACCGGGACAGAATCCAGTGCCCCAACTGGGACTAGAACCTGGGGTGCTGGTGCCGCAGGCAGAGGATTAGCCAAGTGAGCCGCGGAGCCGGCCTGCTGATTTTTTTTATTTCTGTGATATCTGTTATTACATTTTCTTTTTCATCTCTGATTTCGTTTATTTGAGTCTTCTCCCTCTTTTTTTTTTTTTTTTTTGGTTAGTTGGACCAGTGGTATGTCTTATTTTGATTATTTTTTCAAAAAAAACCAGCTCGTCATTTCATTGATCTTTTGTTTTATTCTTTCTGTTTCAAATTTATTTATTTGTTTCTTAATTACTTCTTTCATTCTACTAATTTGGGGTTTAGTTTGTTGTTTTTCTAGGTCCTTGAGATGCATTGATAGCTCATTTATTTGGCGACTTTCCAGTTTCTTGATTTACGCACCAATTGCTATAAACTTCCCTCTTAAAGTTCCTTTTGTTGTATCCCATAAGTTTTGATATGAAGTATTGTCATCTTCATTCATTTCCAGAAACTTTTTTTAATTTTTGTGTGGGTTTTATTATGTTACATTGTTATATAAATTAATTCATTTGTAGTATCTCTTCAGTGCTTGAGGATGACTCCATCTAGAGAAACAGGTACACTAGAATTTAAACATACACTCAGTATAAAGTATTTGAGGAAAAGGAAATTCAAGAGGAGTAAAGATACATTTTTAGAAGTGCTGTATTTAAGACATCATACATGTTGAAAGCTAATGTGTTTTTGTGTTATCTAATATTTTAACATAAAGCATAGAAATCATTTCTAAATGTATCTAAACAAGCATACCAATTTTAAGTTCCTTATCAATAGCTTCATTCTCTTGTCAGTAAAATTTGCAGTAGTTCATAGTTCAACATTTCTTTCTCTTTTTCTTTTTTTCTTTTTGGAATGATTCTTTCATTCTCTGTCTTCCTCATTCTCAATAAAGTCTGGAACTGGGTGAGCTATTCAGAATCAAACCATGTCTGTGGACTTTTCTGAGTTGTAGTGGTTTTGACTTTTCTCCCCAGTAAACAGGAACGTTTCTTCCTGTGTCCAGCATAGCCTTTCCCTAATGAAAGCATAACCAGAATATATAAAAAAGTTCTTAAAATTCAGCCCGTGACTGAAGTGACTGTACTTTTTAATGTCTGTGACTCAGAAAACATCTGTGCCTACATCCTCCATGACCTTCAAGTTTGCTTTGTTCTTTCTCCATTAAGCAGTTCTTCCATAGATATTTCCTAAGCTTATGGTTTCGAGGTTTGCTGTCTAAGACAGGGCAACCCTGTTGATTCAGGCATCCCAGGAGATCAGAACAATGGTGCAGGGACAATTATATGGTGGTCCTGGATTTGATTCCTGGCTCCATCTCTTGGCTCCAAAACTTCTTGCTTATGCACATCTTGGAAAGCAGTGATGATGGCTGAAATAACTGGCTTCCTACCACTCACAAGGGAGACTTGGATTGAGTTCCTGGCCTCTGGCTTCAACTTGGCATGGTCCTGGTTGTTGCCACCATTTGGGGAGTGAACCAGCAGATGGGAATGCTTTTTCATTCCAACGGGATGATCTGGTGCAGGATGGAGTTGAACTTGCATCATGTTGGAGTTGCTATTTGAGTCATGGCACCAAAATGTTATGGGTGAAACGACAGTGGAGAGGTTATTATTACCTCGGTTCTTTGTCTCACATAGAAGAAGAATTTCCAAGCAGAGAGATGAACAGAGAGATTTAAAAAGAAGATTCATTCATTAGGTTCAAAGACTGCCAGCCAGAGTGGCATGGAGGGGGGCTCCAGGGGAGGAAAAAACCCCATTTCCAGAAATTTTTTGGTTTCCTTTATACTTATTTTTGACCCACTGTTCATTTAGGAGCATATTGTTCCATCTCCATGTGTTTGCATACGTTTTTGAGATTCTTGAGTTGTTGGTTTCAAGCTTCAATCCATGTGATCAGAGAGGGGCATGGTTTGACTTTGATTTTTCTTGAATTTGCTGAGACTTGCTTTATGGCCTGGTATATGGCCTGTCCTAGAGAAAGTTCCATGCACTGCCGAGAAGAATGTATATTCTGCCACAGTAGGGTGAAAAGTTCTATAGATATCAGTTAGATCTATTTGGTCCATAGTGTCGATTAGCTCTGTTCTTTTGATTTTCTGTCTGGTTGATCTACCCCGTGGTGAAAATGGGGTGTTGAAGTCCTCTGTTTCTACTATATTGGAGTGTATATCTTTCTTTAAATATGTTATCAGTTGTTTTAGATAGCTAGGCATCCTGTAGTTGGCACATATACATTTATTATAGTTATGTCTTCTGTTGTTTTGATCCCCTCATCTTTACATATTCTCTTTTAACAGTCTTTGTGTTAAAGTCTATCTTATCTGTTATTAGGATGACTACACTTGCCTCTTTATTTTTTCTGTTAGTATGGAATAACTTTTTCCATCCTTCCACTTTCAGTCTACATGTATCTTTTTTGGTGAAATGTGTTTCTTGTAGGCAGCAAATAGATGGGTCTTGTTTTTTAATCCATTCGGCCAGTCTGTATTTTTAAACTGGAGAGTTGAGGTAATTTACATTCAAGGTAACTATTGATGAGTAACTACTTGGCCCTGCCATTTTCCCATGAATATTCCTATTGTTTGCTTTGTATTTTTTTTTTTTTTTTTGACAGGCAGAGTAGACAGTGAGAGAGAGAGAGACAGAGAGAAAGGTCTTCCTTTGCCGTTGGTTCACTCTCCCATGGTCGCTGCAGCTGGCGCGCTGCGGCCGGCGCACCGCGCTCATCCAAAGCCAGGAGCCAGGTGCTTCTCCTGGTCTCCCATGGGGTGCAGGGCCCAAGCTCTTGGGCCATCCTCCACTGCATCCCCTGGCCACAGCAGAGAGCTGGCCAGGAAGAGGGGCAACCGGGGACAGAATCCGGCACCCCGACCGGGACTAGAACCTGGTGTGCCGGTGCTGCAAGGTGGAGGATTAGCCTGTTGAGCCATGGCTCCAGCCTGCTTTGTATTTGTTTTGTATTTTTACTGGAGGATTTTCTGTCTTCACATTCTTTCATGATGATGGCTTTCTTTCTGTGAGCAGCACATCCTTAAGTATCTTTTGTAGGGCTGGATGGGTGGTGACAAATGCTTTCAGTTTCTGTTTGTTATAGAAGGCCTTTATTTCACCTTCATTTATAAAAGAGAGCTTTGCAGGATACAGTATTCTGAGTTTACAGTGTTTTTCTCTTAAGATTTGGACTATATCTTGCCATTGTCTCTTAGCCTGTAGGGTTTCTGATGAGAACTCAACTGTGAGACTAAATGGAGATCCTCTGAAAGTAATCTGGCGTTTCTCTCATACACATTGTAGAATCTTTTCTTTATGCTTTACAGTGGAAAGTTTGATTATGATGTGTCGTGGTGAAGATCTTTTCTGTTCACATCAATTAGGAGTTCTGTGTGCTTCCTGTACTTGGAGTTTCCTTTCTTTCTCCAAATTAGGGATATGTTCTGTATTATTTCTCTAAATAGGCCTTCTGGTTCCTTCTTTACTTTCACACCTTCAGGCACTCCCAAGACTCATATGTTGGGTCATTTAATAGCATCCCCTATATCTCCAAACAGCTTTTAAGTTTTTAAATTTTTTCTTCTAGTTTTTGGTCTGACTGTAAGATTTCCAGAGATTTGTCTTCTAGTTTGCATATTCTTTCTTCTGCCTTACCAACTCTGTTGTTAAGACTTCCACTGCATTTTTTTATTTGAGCTATTGAATTCTTCATTTCTAGTATTCATTTTGATTTCTCCTTAAGATCTCAATTTCATGGGGATAATTTTCATTCATAGTACATATGGTTTTCTTTAGTTCATGGATCATAGTAATCCTATGATTAATACTTTCTGGCATTTCCTCAATCTCTTCATCTTCACATTCTAATATCAAAATGTTTTAGTGTTCATTTAGGGGCTCATATTGTCTTCTTTATCCTTGTTTCTTGAATTTCTGCATTTATTTTTAGGCATTTGTAGAATTTTTTTGTCTGATGGCTTTTATGTTTTATCTCTGTCTCTGTGGCTTAGTGGAATGTCTACACTTTCAGTGACTACCAAGAGGTGTGTGGTAGATGTGGCTAGGGAGCTCTGTTCAGTGCTCCAGGATGGGGTGAGTATCCAGGGTAGCACCCAAGTTGGGCGTGGTAGCTCTCCTCTGGATAACTGGATGGAGAGGAATGGTCACCTCTGTTGGTGTGACCACCCCTTCTCCTCCATGCTGAGGAATGCCCAGGTGTTAGTCCCCAGTGTGTTCAACACTCAACCATCATATGAAGCACACCCATGATCTGTTCAGTCCTTCCTGTGAGCCCAGGTCCCTCTGCTATGAGCTGCTCTAGGAGCCCTGAGAGTGTGCAGCAGCACTCTGTGATTGCCCAGAACCCAGCTACACCCTGCTCCTCTCACACAGTCAGTGTTCTCCAGTCTCAGCACCCAGGGCTCTCAGGGTCAAGGAGTGCCAGTGGGGCCAGTTCTTTCTGACCTGCCTTGTCCGCAAGGAAACTAAGATGTTCCCAGAGCTGCTGTCTGTGTTTGTTCCAGACCACTGGATTAAGTCCAGCCCGCCCAACCAGATTCAATATCAGTAGAGAACGAAGTTTTTCTCTCTGATAAGATCTGTTTCACAGGTGCATAAAATACCCACCAGCCACAGCCCCACTCACTTCATAGTTGTGCTGGGCACCTAGGGGAGTCCTGTAAGCAGCACTTCCTTTCTGTAGGGATGGCTCCCCCTCCCCTCCCGTTGCTGGGTGGGTGCAGCTGGCACAGTGGAAACCGTCTCCCTCAGTTGCTGTTGAACTGCAATGGCTACCCCTGCCGACTGAGTGGAGAGCAACCCCAATAATTGCTGGATGCATGCACACAAGCTGGGGTGACCGCCACCTGTCTGTGTCCGGAAATGGCGCCAGCCCTCCCACTGCTGGCTGCAGGTATCTGTTGTAGCAGGGAGGGGGGAGGTAGAGAGACACACTGCTTTTCTTCCCGCTACCTCTGGGTAGGCATTCATCCCGCTGTCGTGAGGGATCTAGATCAGACTCAAAGGGTACAGTTCACTGAGCTCTCCCTCCTGCTGTATCAACAGCACTGTGGGCCTGTGGAGCCTGATCTCACCTTGTATGCCGGGGCGGGCGCCTTCCTCCCCAGATCCAAGCTGCTGGGTCTTTGGCTGCGTGTCTGCTCTTTCAGCACAGGTCTGGGCCATTTCTACTGCTTCCACGGGCCTCCCACTGCAGTTCCCCTGCAGCTTTACCCTGAGAGTGTACTTTCTCCACTTTTTTAATATTAATTTCATTCAGCTGACATCAGACCGCTCTGCCCCTATTCCACCATCTTGGAAACCTCCCCCCAACACACACATTTTAGCCTTTTCTTTAAGGTCTGAGGGTCAAAGGAGTCCCAGGGGCCACACCTGAGATGTATCACTCAGGAATTTTACCTGCACCCCAAGTATGTTGGGAGTCTTTCCTGGAATAATTCAAGAAACAAGGTGTTCCTAAGGTGCTGCCTCTGCCCACCTGAGGCGTCCCTCAGGCTCCTAGGCTGTGGGAGAACAGCATCATGGAGCCCAGAGCAGGGAGATGTCCGAGTGCACCCCCTCCCATGTGTCCCTGGGAGCCTTGAGCCTGCAGATCACGGGTGCAGATCAGTGAGGACCTGGCACTCAGGATCGAGGTGGGTTAAGCTGGCAGGAGTAGTTGTCCTTACCTGCACCTAACTTTGACCCTCCCTCTGCCTGTCTTTCCTCTAGACCTTGGTGTAAGTAGCTGTTGGAGACATCTTGCCAGCATTCAGCCAGCACATGCCTGTGTCTGTAATCGGGCTTCCTGGAGGAGCTGGTAGGGGAGACTCCTCAGGACCATGTTTTGTGGGCTAGGCTCGCATCTCTTACACCGTATACCTTGACCTAAGTGCTCTATGAGCCTCCTGGGCCGAAACTTTTCATCCTACTGATGATCTGTTCCTCCCTTTTTGATCCATATTTAACCTGGCATTGCCTGGCTGTTTAATGTTTAGCTTACCTGTGTCTTTGTCAGCCCCTTTAAAGAATCCAGCCTGCTCAGGGCCGGTGCTGTGGCACAGCGGGTGAAAGCCCTGGCCTGAAGCGTTGGCATCCCATAAGGGTGCCAGCTCGAGACCCGGCTGCTCCACTTCCAATCCAGCTCTCTGCTATGACCTGGGAAAGCAGCAGAAGATGGCCCAAGCCCTTGAGCCCCTGCACCAGCATGGGAGACTCGGAAGAAGCTCCTGGCTTCAGATCGGCACAGCTCTGGTCATTGTGGCCAATTGGGAAGTGAACGAGCGGATAGAAGACCTCTCTCTCTCTGCCTCTGCTCTCTTTGGTGTAACTCTGACTTTCAAATAAATAAATAAATCTTAAAAAAAAAAAAAAAAGAATCCAGCCTGCTCTCCAAACCTGCTGGCTTGGGCAGGACAAGAGCGCATTTAGCCTCTTTTTTCCCTTTTTCTTTTGCCGGCAGTGGTCCCACAATCAGAATGACATGCTTGGGTGCCTATCTCATGTCTGCTGGGTAACTCCCCGTCACTGATGTGGATATCCTGCCCAGCAGTAGAGAAACCCTAGGGATTCATTGCCCTGACTCCTAACCGGACAACAGCTTCCACTAAGATGCATACAATTCTCATTGCCTAGGTCAGTTATAAAACCCAGAAAAACCTTGATTAAAAAAAGAATTATCATGTGATATTAGTATATGAACCTGTTATGGAACACCGTAGTTGAGAATCAGATAATCCTGGTAAGCGCTGAAGAAAAGTGATCATTAGCATGGGAATTGTAGAGAAGGTGGGGCGAGGCGGGAGTATCAGGTAGAGGAAGCTTAATACATTAAGGCCTCGTTCTTGCTAGTGTAGGTGTAAGAAACCTGTCTGGCTAGTTGTAGCTGGAGGCATCCCCCTTCCCTACCTGACATTTGAGACTGAATGAGGAGGAGCAGCAAACAGGAAGGAGAGAGAGAAGCAGAGCATCTATCTCTTGGAAGACATTCCCGACAGCGCCTGCATGGATGATGCAGCAAGAGGCTTTGGCTCAAAGGCCGACTGAGTAGGGAAAGGCTGATATACGCACAGAATAGAATGCGGTTGGTCAGACAGACTAATAGGTGGTTGCAGTCTGGTTCCAGGATGTGGGTGGTGCTGTAGAGTCAACAGGGTCAGAAACTCTGAGTTGCTCGGAGACTTTATCCCAGTCTCAGATCCACCAAAAAACAACAGGAGCAGGACGAGACCAACATTCCCAGAGCCAAAAGGCAAAAGGGGTTGATCAAGTCTGCCACAGTAAGCCTCTCCCTGAGTCTTCTTTTATTTTACTTTATTTACAAGGTAGAGTTACAGAGAGAGGGAGAGACAGAGAGGTCTTCCATCCACTGGTTCACTCCCCGAACTGACCTGAAACCAGGAGCAGGAGCTTCTTCTGGATCTCCCACACAGGTCTAGGTGCTTGAGCCCTCTTCCACTGCTTTCCCAGGCCATAATCAGAGAGCTGGATCAGAAGAGGAGCGTCTGAGATACGAACCAGGGCCCATATGGGATGCTGGCACCGCAGGTGGAGGCTTGGCCTACAATGCCACCGCACTGGCCCCATGTGCCTCCTCCTACAATTCTGGCATCCCATATGGGCACCTATTCAAGACCTGGCTGTTCCAGTGTTGATCCAGCTCCCTGGCGATGCTCCTGGGAAAGCAGCAGAAAATGGTCCAAGTCCTTGGGTCCCTCACCCATGTGGGAGACCTGGAAGTGTTAGGCAGGAAGTTAGAAATTAGCCTCTGTGTGTGTGAGAAGGGCCTGAAGACCAGCACCCACTGCAGAAGCTCCAGAAACCCGGCATTTTGCAATTCAGAGTCCTGCCCAGACCCTGATAACCTTCCAGGTGGTCCCAGCCCTTCCCCCCAAGGAAAGCTCCCAGGAGAATTCTCTCTCCTCAGGACCAAATGGGTTACCTGACCTGATAACACGGGGCAATAAAACCTTCACAGGTGCCCTAAGAGAAGCCCCTCTTACTCTGCCCTGGTGCCAGCAAGTCTGGGGAGGAATTTGCTAATTTTCACCCAACAAACCCTTCTGCCAGGATTCTCCATCCTTTGTCCTGGAAGAGATGGGGAGGTGGGTTTACAGACTTCCTTAAAAACCTAGGGAGTCTGGGGCCGGTGCTGGACAGTGGGTAAAGCTGACGCCTTTGGTGCCGGCATCCCACGTGGATGCTGGTTCGAGACCCGGCTGCTCTACTTCCCATCCAGCTCTCTGCTATGGCCTAGGAAAGCCGTAGAGGATGGCCCAAGTCTTTGGGCTCCTGCGCCCATGTAGGAGACCCGGAGGAAGCTCCTGGCTCCTGGCTTCGGATCGGCGCAGCTCCATCTGTTGCAGCCATCTGGGGAGTGAACCCGTGGATGGAAGACCTCTCTCTCTCTCTCTCTCTCTGCCTCTCCTCTCTTTGTAACTGTGACTTTCAAGTAAAATAAATAAATCTTAAAAAAAAACCAAACAAACAAACTAGGGAGTCCAAACAGACTGTGCTTTCAGCCCTCTGCCTCTCTGCTGAGCCGCCTGCCTGGCCTGCCCAGATGTACTGTCTCCACTCACCATGTAACCTCGCTCTCCCCGAGTCGAGCGACTGGGCACTCTCTCTGTCCCTTCTATCCTGATGGATGCTCTGTCCCCAATAAAACCTAATTACTTCGCTCTCTGTCTCACACGTGAATTCTTTCTTGCGTGAAGACGGGAACCCCATGGCTTCCATGGCTGTTGTCTCTGGTGACAGAAGAAGCTCCTGGCTCCTGGTTTTGGACTGGCCCAGCCCCAGCCATTGCTTACATTTGGGGAGTGAACCAGTAGATGAAAGATTCTATCTCTCTGTCTCTCTTCCTCTCTCTGTAACTGGGCTTTAAAAAAAAAAAACTTGACAGCTATTTAAGAAACCCTATAAACAGATAAATTGAATTCACTACATGGTGAATGTTATTCATAAACATGGAATAATATATACCTGGCTGTGAGTTCTGCCTTTTCCTCAAGGCATTTGCAGTTTTTGCGAGGGAAGCAGAAATAATAACCCAAATTATGTGCCCTGTTTTTATGTGCACTCTGCATCTTATTAAAACATTCATTGGGGCTCAGAAAATGTTACCCCAATGTATAACACTTTGACATGCTTGAAACAAACCCCCATTTGAGCGATTGGAATGCAGGGGGAAGATGTCACCAGGGCCCAGGCCCCCAGTCTCCTGCCCTTCTTAACCACTTACTAAAAGTAACTCAGTGTATAGAGGGAGTGGGATAACTGGCCCAGCTGAAGTTCTCTAACAATTAACATCTTGATGATTGGTATTGTTTCAAAGGCCTCTGACCTAGGGCAGGAAGCAAATGCCACCTGCTTGCAGCCCTCAGACTGCGTCTCCATCAGAAAGAACACAGACCCACTGACCAGTCCTGACCAGTAGAGGCAGGTCATGAGCATCACTGATACACTGGGAACTGGACATGACCTGTCACCATCTGTCATCCCCCTGAAGTAGACAGGCATACAGGTTGATTAGGTTTGTGAGCTGGAAGACCACGCCTTCACCACGCCCCTGTGTGACCTCAAGCCCTTACCAGGCCACAGCTGGTGCCCACTGGCCAATCAGGTTAATTAACCACGCCCCTTTGGACACCTGGGACATGGTGTGTCCGGCCCTTTTGCTCCTGTCCTTTCCCTGGCTTCTTGCCAGTGCGGGATTGGCTGCAGCCCTGCGCCTCCGGGGCGCGTGGCCTTTGGGCCACCCCTCCCCCACCCCCCATGCTTCCTGGCCTAGGTGCTCTTCCACATTGCTGGTTCCTGGTACTCAGTATGAACCCAGATCTACCTCTCTCCTTTAGATAAAGCTCTCACTCTCCTATGCATCTTTCTCACTGAATAAAAGCTTAAAATGTACCATGCTGCCTCGTTCATGTATGCCGGTATTCAGAATTCTTCTCTGAATATTGGGCAAGAACCCACACGGGCTTATTAATATTGGGAATTTTTAATAAACATATGGTGATATCGTATGGCACCCCAAATTCTGGTAACATATGTGGCACCCCAGATGAGACTGTTAGGGGACTTTAAGGGGGCCACCTTCCGAAATGTTTTAGGGGGCAACTTCCAATAACACCGCTACTTTGAACTGTAACATACTCTGCCTTTATTCCCTTAGGGAACCCGAGAATTAAGCGATCACTGCCTGGTTCATTGCTCTGTGCATTGCAAGCAAATTCCTACTTTCTTCCAACATCCTGACGTCAGAGATGGGCTTTCTGCACATTGGAGTGTGTGTGTGTGGGGGGGGGTTCTATAGCAACTCCTCCCACAGTTTAGGGGTTTGCTCTGCAACATGCTGAACTAAAGAAGCAGTCTAAAGGTCTTTTAAAAAAAGATTTATATATTTATTCGAAAGACAGAGTTAGAGAGGGAAGACAGTGATTTTCCATCCATTGGTTCACTCCCCAAGTGACTGCAATGGCCAGGGCTAGGCCAGCCGGAGCCAGGAGCTTCTTCCAGGTCTGCCACATGGGAGCATGGGCCCAAGCATGTAGGCCATCCTCCGCTGCTTTCCCAGGCCATAGCAGGGAGCTGGATCAGAAGTGGAGCAGCCAGGAGTTGAACCAGAGCCCACGTGGCATGCTGGCATCACAGGCAGCAGCTTAACCTGCTACACCACAGTGCCAGCCCCCTCAAGTTCTTTCTGATCTTCTCTCAACCGCTTGTCTTTCTATCCTCTTTTTCTTCTGAAGGGCTGGAAGTTTTCTCTGAAGTCACTCTCTGCCTGAAGCCTAGATCTTCCAGAAGATTCATGTCCAGAAAGAATACTAGTGCTGACACACACTCAGAGCCCAGGCAAACCTCGTCCCAAATCTTGTCTGTTCTTTGAGCCCATTATTCTCCCCGAAAATCATTGAATTCCCTTCCAAAATTGATTCCTCTACAGCCCCCACCTCCTTCTTCCCATTGAAGAGGGTGTTTGAGCCTCAACCAACTGCTTCTCAACCCTTCTCTGAGTTTTATACTTTATGTGACTCCCATGTGTTTGCACATTAAACAATTTATGTGCAATTTCTCGTTACTCTGTTTTCATTTTGTTTTGGCAAACTTGTAGGGGTGGGCGTGCTCGGGGGAAATGGCTAACTTCTCCCTTCTCCCTCATGGTGCATGCTTTCCCATTTCTTGAGCCTTCTGAACCCCCATTCTGTTCTCAGGGAGCACTAGACCCCTCCAACCCCAACTCCTTCTGGGCTCGTGGACAGATCCCAGCCCAATCAGCAACAGCCTCACACCCCGTGCCATAGATAAAAGTTAGATCACCTGTTAAAGACCGTGGATCCCACTTCCCTAACAGACATCCAGCTCTGAGGTCCTCTTGTGTCTTGTGACCTTGAACTCTGCTGTTGCTTTCCCCTGCGTTGCTTGTTCTGTCACTCGCCTAATATAGTACTCTCACTTTGAAATGTGTTCTCTTTCATTATTTCTATATTGGAAGAAGGGGAGGACCCGGGAATACTCTTCAGCCATTATAGATTCTGTTGCCAGGCTTCAAAGGATGGGTGTGTGTGGTTGGGGGAAGGGTGTTTCTATTAGCATCAACAAATGCACACCTGTACTGACATTAAGTGGCCTAAGCCCTCTCTCATGCAATAGCCATGAGCCCCATGTACCTCAGTAACACACTTGGAATGTGGCTAGCCCATTTTAACACGTTGCATATATAAAATATGCATCATAGTTCAAAGATTTTGTGTGAAATAGAATATAAAATAATTCATTAGCAAATGCTTTTATATTGGTTACATGTTGAAATAATGTTTTGGCTAGATTGGGTTAAATAAAATGTATTATTAAAATTAATTTCAAGGGCAGGCATTTGGCACACATCCTATGCCCAAGTGCCTGGTTCAAGTCTTAGCTCTTTTGCTTGTAATTCAGCTTCCTGCTGATGGAGCAAGGACAAAAGCCGTAGATCTGTTTTGACCTGTAGCCTGTGACTGAGGAACAGACCTGCCCCCATGGAAATGCTCTCATCTGCTATCTTCCTCAAACAGCAGCCTACATGACTCAGAAACGGACCTCAGCACCCCCCCCCCCCCCGCCGAGATGGTCTCCTACTTCTGTCTTCCTCAAATACCTTAAACTCACCCCCCATTTTTTCCCTCACCCAGCTCAACAGCTCCCCAGAAAAAAAAAAGCCCACACAAACCAGCTCAGCGCCACCCTGCCCCTCCTGGCACTCAGCTGGCTTCTGCTGTGCAAACCCGGCCTGCAACTGAATTCTCGCTTTCTGCCTGTGTTCATCCTGTGCACACGCCAGTAGTTAGCCACCTCTCCAGATTTCTTCTCTTGAATAAATTCTTTCTGGCCATGAATTCCTATCTCGTCTCCTTTTTGTCCTGCCCCTCTGTCCTTAGACTACTAACGTGTACTCTGGAAGGCAGCAGGTGATGGCACCAGTACCCGGGGGTCCCTGTCCTTCGTGTGCGAGACCTGGGTTGAGTTCTGGACCCCTGGTTTTGGCCTGGCCCAGCCCTGGCTGCTGCAGCCATTCGGGTTGTGAAACAGTGGATGGACTATCTATCTGTCTTTCTCCTTTTCTGATAAAATGAAAAATAAAAAAAACAATAAATTTTAAATATATTTTTTAAAATGATGAAATCAATTTCATCGATTTATTTTTATTTTCCTTAACATGACTCCTAGCAAATTTAAAGACGACAGATGTGGCTCAATTATAGTTCCATTGAACAACAACGATCTAAAGCACTGTGTTTAAAACTGCTGAAGACAAACGACTCTTCTTAGGAAGAGTTTGTTGGCACATTTCTCCCCAGGGTATTTCCAGTTGTGAAAGGGGACCCAGAAATCAGTAGTGACGTGTGCTGTATTCTCCGTATTCTCCGGGTGCCTTCCTTTGCTTCGGCAGCTCTGAAACGTGAGCTAACACAGCAGTCTCCCCCCAGGACTGCCAGCCCGAGGGCTGGAATTCCATCCACAGCGTCTGCCTCAAAATGCTGCTGGTGACTGTCATTAGCGCTGGTTCAGGCAGCTTTGGGAGGGCAGCGTGCTGAGTGCCTGAATAGAAAATGAGGGTTGGGGCTGAGCCCTCGCAGTGTTCCTGTGGGGCTTGCCTCCTCCACTGGCAAGATGAGAGGGGGAGGGGGATATGGTTCTAAGAACCCCTGGGAAGTGAGGGAGGACCCCTGCTGGTCTCTGTAAAAATTCTAAGAAAAGACTTCACAGAAAACCAGTATCACTTAAGACCTCCCTTTAACTCGCTCCATTCCATGCGATGCTTATGTTTTTCTTAGAAGCAATGTGTGAAAAATTGTATGCTCCTCCTGTGGTGTCTTTGAAGGCGAGTTTATAACTTTCTAATATGCATGACTATAAGATGGAAATCTCAAGAATAGGTGGTCGATAAAAACCACCCACAAGGACAGATAACAGTTTCTGAAACAGGGAGAAAGGGTGCTGTTGGCACTGGATGATACGGGTTCAGGAGAGGTGAAGTGAATTTGAATAAAGGAAAGCTTAGAGGTGAACCGCGAAGCCCCCAGCCCCACCCTGGGAGGGAGGTTCCAGAATGAGGCTTCTGGGCTCTTTCACGCTCCTGTTCTCTTGTGGCTTGGTTAGGTTGCAACGTCTGGTAGCTTTGGGATCTGCAAGGAGGGAAGGCCTACACTTCCTGGAATGGAAAGTTCCTACCTGTATTTCTGGGGAAGAAAAGTCCTTGTCAAGGCCCCCGTGGGTGCCTAAAGGTCAACCAATGAGGATCAGACCTGCCTCAACCTTTAACCCTCATGCCCTGAATCTATAAAAGCCCTCCCAACCTCTGACGTGTGACTTCCCCGGCCCCCACTCTGTTGGGACCGGTGAACCTCGCCTGGGAGCGGAACCCCAATAAAAGCCTGTGAATTAATTGATTCATCTGCCTGGGAAGATTTGTTACGCACCGGACACCTTGCAACGTCGACGTTAGCCTATATGTGTGCGAGGGCCCAAAGAAAATGGGAGGTTTTGTGCAGTTGAATGTAGAAGTAAGCCTTGGAAGCAGACCAGCATTTGCCCATGAGAAGTCCTGTCCTACAATATCTCAGAAGGGCGGGTTGGGTGTGTGTGGGGAGGGCGAGGTGTGTGCGCTTACCCATATTGGATTAAAACTCCAGTCTGGATGCAGACTAAGCTTTCAGGACTTCACTGAGATGCCCGCCTGCTCTGTCAGGTTTATTCATTACCCTTGGCTAACATGCTTACTGCTACTGTTGTTGGCTAGCCTAAGGTAAAATTAATATTTTGGGTTCTTGCCTTAAGCTTCGAGAAGCATTCTAAGCTCAGGCACAAATGAGACAAGCAACATGATAAGATTTAAGATTTATTTAGGGAGTGAGAGAAATACACAGGAATGGGCCGGTGCCGCGGCTCACTTGGCTAATCCTCTGCCTGTGGCGCTGGCACCCCGGGTTCTAGTCCCGGTTGGGGCGCTGGATTCTGTCCTGGTTGTTCCTCTTCCAGTCCAGCTCTCTGCTGTGGCCCAGGAAGCACCCCATGGGAGACCAGGAGGAAGCACCTGGCTGCTGGCTTCAGTTCAGCTCAGCAGACCGGCCATAGTGGCCACTTGGGGGTGAACCAATGGCAAAGGAAGACCTTTGTCTCTGTCTCTCTCTCTCTCTTTATGTATATTTCTGCCTCTCTCTCTCTCTCTCCCTCTCTCTCTCTTCCTCCTGGTCTCCCATGCAGGTGCAGGGCCCAAGCACTTGGGCCATCCTCCACTGCCTTCCTGGGCCACAGCAGAGAGCTGGACTGGAAGAGGGGCAACCCGGACTAGAACCCGGCACCCATATGGGATGCCAGCATCGCAGGTGGAGGATTAACCTAGTGAGCCACGGCACCCACCCCTGAGCAATATTCTTTATTTTTAAATCAAAATTTTTATTTTTTTATTTTTTGACAGGCAGAGTGGACAGTGAGAGAGAGACAGAGAGAAAGGTCTTCCTTTGCTGTTGGTTTACTCTCCAATGGCCGCCGCGGCTGGCGTGCTGCGGCCGGTGCACCGCACTGATCTGAAGGCAGGAGCCAGGTGCTTCTCCTGGTCTCCCATGGGGTGCAGGGCCCAAGCACTTGGGCCATCCTCCACTGCACTCCCGGGCCACAGCAGAGGGCTGGCCTGGAAGAGGGGCAACCGGGACAGAATCCGGCTCCCCAACTGGGACTAGAACCCGGTGTGCCGGTGCCACAAGGCAGAGGATTAGCCTAGTGAGCCACGGTGCCGGCTTTAAATCGGCGCCGGCTTTAAATGAAACATTTAAGGCAGCTAGGTAGATGTTGGCCACGTGTGTAAGAGGGACTGAAGCAAACGAGAAGTTTGATTGAAAATAAATTCTTGTGCAGTGGAACGAGGAAGCAAGCCCTGGAAACAGGGCCCAGCCTCTGGTCTGTCTCCCCTGGTCCAGGGCTGTTTGCCGGTCCTTTGTCAGAAGGAATTCCTTGATTGAGGGAGTGATACAGCCGGTCCCACTGCACTGAAGGAGTCATCAGCTCCTCCAAATAGATAAGAACCCTAAAGGCCGGCATTGTCTGGAGGGCTTTGTTGAGGGGAATTCCACAGGCAAAATTCCCCCACCTGGACTTTCCTAGAAGCGAGAGGAGGGGAGAAGCAACTGGGGACAGAGGATCCATACTGCACTCCATTGAAACCCGAGTGTGAACGCAGACTGGGCTCTCTGTCCTTTACCAAGACGCCTGCCTGGTCTGTCAGGTGTAGGGATTCCTGTCTCTGATTTTGCTGATAAACTGTGCTAACTGCCTGATTGTCTGCTCGTTCACTGGTCACATTCTTCATCATGGATAGAACAGTTCCCCGGGTCCGAGTCAGCAGCAACATCTTTTTAGATTTATGCATTTATTCGACAGGCACAGTGATGGAGAGACAGAAACAGAGAGAGACAGAGACCCTCCACCCACTCCCTCACTCCCCAAATGGCTGCAGTGGCCAGGACTGGTCCAGGACAAAGCCAAGTACCAGGAGCACCATTCTGGTCTCCCACGTGGGTGGCAGTGACTAAAGCACTTGTTCTATATTTTGCTGCCTTCCTAGGTAGGTGCATTAGCAGGGACCTGGGTTGGAAGTGGAGCAGTCAGGATCCAAAGTGGCACTCTGACTTGGGGTGCTGGGATCACAAGCATGTTTTAGCACACTTATGAGCATGGATTCTCGAAGCAAATCCCGAGGCCTTGCCTGCCTTTTGTGTGACCTCAGGCAGGTTCCTCCGTCTCTCTCAGCCATCCTTCCTTCCTCCATGCAGGCACAGCCCTGTCTCTCCTAGAGGTGACTGTGGTAGTAACAGTTTGGTTGAGCTAAGAATGTGGCACTTGGGATGTGCTCAGAGTTGTAAGCTGTGGGGCTGCGCTGTGGCATAGTGGGCTAAGCGTCCACCTGCGGTGCCAGCATCCATATGGGTGCTGGTTCGATTCCCGGCTGCTCCTCTTCTGATCCAGCTCTCTGCTATGGCCTGGGAAAGCAGTAGAAGATGGCTCAAGTCCTTTGGCTCCTGCACACATGTGGGAGACCTGGAAGAAGCTCCTGGCTCCTGGATTTGGATCAGCACAGCTCCAGCTGTTGCAGCCATTTGGGGAGTGAACCAGTGGATGGAAGATCTCTCTCTCTCTCTCTGCCTCTCCCTTTCTGTAACTCTACTTTTCAAATAAATAAATAATTTTTTTTTTAAAAAATGAATGTTAGCTGTTATTACAAATCAGGGACAGTTTTAGGGAACAAACTGAAACAATCATTCTGTAGTTCACAGGTATCAGGATTTCATAACATTCTGTTAACGGAGAAGCAAAGGGTCCTTCGTGCAAGAAAGAATTCAGGCGTGAGACAGAGAGCAGTGGAAAGCAACATGGCAAGGTTTATTGGGGCAGGGACATCCGTAAGAACTGATGGGCACCTCTCCAGACAGGACCTGAGAGAGTGTGTAGTTTACATTTAGGCTGAGGTTTTTAAGGGAATGGGTTTTGCCTTCCCTCCTCCTCACCTTCTCCTCCTCCTCCCGGGACAAAGAACTTGTTGGATGTAAATACGAAAAATTCCTTTCTGAGTTTTTCCCCTGATGTTATCAGACAGAGGAAGCCTGGCTGGCATTGCCCCAGTTAGAGGAAGGTTGGTTATCGGGTAGAAGGGGCAGGACCCCCTGGAAGGTCAGGATCCGGGAAAGATATTTGAAGTGCAGATACTGGGCTGCACCTGGAAGGTTATCGGGATGACTTTGAGATTCGGAAGCTGGACCTAGATGTCTCCTTAGGCCTTTGTCACACACACATAAGCTCATTTCTGAATTCCTACCTAACAGCTCCACATGTCTTATTTTGGTCTAAGGCTCTGGAACTATCTGTGTCAGGTCTATGGCTTTGGTGGGGTTCAGGATGCACAACCCCCAAATATAGCAACTGTGCATTTGCGAACAGCAGAGGGGAAACACCCTTCCCTCCTGATGTAGGGCATGGGGGCTCTCATATTTTTTTTTTAAGATTTATTTGAAAGGCAGAACTACAGAGAGGTAGAGCAGGACAGCCACAGAGAATGAGAGAAAAAGAGAGATCTTCCATCCGTTGGTTTATGCCCCAAATGGCCGCAACAGCTGGAGCTGGGCCTATCTGAAGCCAGGAGCCAGGAGCTTCTTCCGGGTCTCCCACGGGGGTGCAGGGGCCCAAGGCCTAGGACCGTTCTCCACTGCGTTCCCAGGCACATCACCTGCGAGGAATGCATTTGCTGCTGAAGACACTGAGAGTGTCCAGAGAAGAATCTGAACAAACAGGTCAGTTGCCCTCATTTTATTACCAGGAGGCCCTGTCCTTGCCCTGCAATCGCATTCCTCCCCAGCTGTCCGCTGTTCACCAAGTTCACAGACAACCAGGCCCCTGCTGCCTGCGCTGGGACAGGCAGTCCTCCAGAGCAAAGACTTTACTTCCCAAAGCCGGCATCTTGGGGATCGAGAGATTTCTTGATCCAAAGGGTGCTCTTTCTGCCCAACAAGCCAGCAAGAGAGATTGTTTTTTAAAGGTTTATTTTATTTATTTGAAAGAGTTACAGAGAGAGAGAGAGAGAGAGAGAGAGAGAGAAATGATCGCAATGGCCAGAGCTGAGCTGATCAGAAGCCAGGAGCCAGGAGCTTCTTCCAGGTCTCCCACAAGGGTGCAGGGGCCCAAGGACTTAGGTCATCTTCCACTGCTTTCCCAGGCCGTAGCAGAGAGAGCTGGATCAGAAGAGAGAATTTTTAAGGGTCAGGTTAGCTGGAGGAGGAGGTTAGGAATAAAACAATGCGTCTGTTTAATTGATAATTACACCGATGTCCAGGCTTTGTTCTGATGAGGGTCATCTGGCTCATCAGCCAGGTGGAGCCCTCTTGAAGATGAGCATCAGTGGGGTGGAAGTTCCTTTCAGAGCTGGGTCAAAAGTCTGCCATTCCAAATCCTCTTTCTGCCTTTAAATAAAATAAACCTTTGAAAATTTTCTTAAGTAAATTTATTTTTTAAAAAATTTTAAACAAGATTTGTTTATTTATTTGAAAGAGTTGTAGAGAGAGAGGGAGAGAGATCTTCCATCCACTGATTCACTCCCTAGAGGGCTACAGTGGCCAAAGTTGGGCCAGGCCAAAGCTAGGAGCCAGGAGCTTCCTGCAGATCTCCCACATGGGTGGCAGGGGCCCAAACTCTTGGGCCATCTTGTGCTGGTTTTCCCATGCTGTTAGCAGGGAGCTGAATATGAAGTAGTGCCCATATGGTGCTGGTGCCATATGCCAAACTGGTGCCCATATGGATTGCTGGTGTTGCAAGTGGTGGTTTTATCTGCTACTCCAGACGCTGACCCTTATTACATAAATTTATGTTTTTTTCTTTTTAATGAGTCTTTTATTTTAGGGACCTCCACAATGAACCTAGTGGTGGGAAAGATATTTCTCTTGCTGTATGGCTTACAGGTATACAGGACTGTCCACCTGGTAATTTCTTAAAAGTGTGGATAACAAAAGTGGCAGTGTGTTTCTCACACATGCACACACACACACACACACACTCACATACCCATCCTCTATTAAAATAACCAAGTATCAATAAGATACATCAATAATTCCCAACACTTGCATCCCAACACTGGATGCTATTAGTTGGATTCCAAAGCGTAGGGTTAGGGACATGCATGCATGCAGAATAAAGACCTCTGTATGCGTGCCTTCTAGGGCTGTGATGAGCATTTCCTGGAAACCCTAACTCAGTGGCATAAGTTAGTCATTATTCTTAATATTGTTGCTGTTGGGAATGGCTGGCTGATTAACTGCCACTTTCCAGAGCCAGTGGCTGCATCGACCCAGAGATACTGGAGTGAGCATCTTTGGTGTTACGTCCTAGTCTTGACTTGGCCTGCACTCACCTGTGGGAACTTGAGCCTGAAGACTTGATGAAGTCATGCCTGCTCCTAGACTCCCAGTGTTTGCCCTGGTTTAACCGGAGAACATTTCCTGCTGCTTGCTTCTTTTAGAGAAAAGGAAACCCAGGCCCTCAGAGGTAGAGTCATTTGAGATGTGGGAGCCCATGTGTGCCAAGTGCAGGCCTACAGCGTGGAGGAGTTGATTAAAATAGGCCCAGTGAAATCCTGGCTTGGACTCTCTAGGGATCTTCTTTGTTGCTGGAGAAGAAGCATGTTAGCAGAAAGTGTTTTAAATGTTTGTTATGTTCATAGAGGGAGAGCCATGTAGAGACGGAGAGAGCATCCATCCACTAGCTCACTCTCGAAAAATCTGCAATGGCTAAGGCTAGGTGAGCTAAAACCAGGAGCCTGGAACTCTACACATGTCTCTCCCGTAGATGGCAGGAGCCCAAGCACCTGAGCTGTCTTCTGCTGCCCCCCAGGATGCAGGATGCCTTCTGGGTAGCTGCACTCTGCTATGGGATGTGGGTGCCCCAGGCAGGTGTTTAGTACACCCTGCTACAATGCCTACCCTGGCAGGAAGCATTTTAGCAGAAATTTTGCAACATGATGCATTAGGACGAAGCAAAATCATAAGGCTCTGAGTGGATGACAGTGAACATGGGAAAGAAGAACCCGTCAGTCCCGTGGGCTCCTGTGGAAACCGAGCAGCCTGGGACTCGGGAGTGAGCCAGGGAGTCAGGAGAGCGTGGGTGCTGCCGTGGCAAGAGCAGTGGCAAGAGCAGTGATTGGATCAAGTGTGGCCTGAGGGAGCTGTAAGCCGCATACCACAAGATCCGAAGTGAAAGCGCTCAGCCCTCCAGAGAGAAGCTGTAAATTGAATGGGTGGGTTTGAACGGAGGTCATCCTGCAGCTCGTCCATTTCATTCTGTCCCTAGCACATGCCCCTTCTTTTGCCCAGGAGGGCGCAGTGGAAGTCAAGAGAAGAAGGAGCATGTGGGGAGGTGAGGAGGAAGAGGGGGTGTGGCATTCGTAGGCACTGACTGATACTTCCATAGGGACAGAGAGGCTGTGGGGGCAGTGAGGGACTCCACAGACACACAGCTGCAGCCTGCTCTGTGCAGATTCCATGATGAGCACTTGACAGCAAGGCCTGTCCCTACCAGCTCTCCTTTTAAAGGGAGTTACAGTCTCCTGGAGCGATAAGGTATGCACATAAAACCAGGAGCACAAAAACCCTAGAAGTTAGACTAAGTCTCATTCAGTTAAAGAGAGAGCAAGAAAAACTTCACTGATAAAGGTGCTACCTGAAGAATGCACATCTCCTTGAGAGAGAGCGGCCAGAAGTTGGCTAGTATGGGCTGAATGTTTGTGTCTCCCCAGAATCTCTCTGTTGAAACCCTCAGCCCCATTGTGGTGGTATTTGGAGGTTGGGCCTTTGGGAGATACTTAGTGTTAGATGAAGTTATGAGGGTAGGGTCTCCTCCCTTATAAGAAGTAGAGGAAGAGGCCCAAGGCCAGCCTGTCTCTCTGGCATGGGAGCATTCAGCAAGAAGGTAGCCATCCGCAAGCCAGGAGGGAGGCCCTGGCCAGGAATGGTGGTGTTCCCTGCCTGGTCCCGGGCTCCCAGCCTCTAGACCTGTGAGAAGCAGATTCTCACAGTTCCAGCCACTCGGTATGTTGTATTCTGTCATAGCGGCCGGAACTAAGACCATGTGAAAGGAAAACTGGGCACCTCGTTTTGGCTGCGCCATTAGGGAGTGGCAAAAGTGGGGGACAATAGAAGGAATATAGGCTGGAGCGACTCTGGAGGGCCTGAGGCTGCCTGCATTTTGAGGCAATAGAGACTCATTGAAAACTTTTGAGCGAGGGAGGCGTGGTAAGTCCTCCTTCTTGGAAGACTAATCAATCCTACTTTTAATATTTTGTGACATGGTCAGGCAGGACACAAGGCAGAGAGACCATCTGACATCTGCAACCATTGTGGAGATGATGCAGTGAAGTTTTGGACTGGAGTCATGTTGTTGTTTTTTTTTTTTTTCCTGGAATACATGTCCCCTTCTTCACTTGTTTTATTTCACACATCTCTTTTTTTCTTTTTAAGATTTATTTTATTTATTTGAAATAGTTACAGAGAGAGGTAGAGACAGAGAGAGAGAGAGATCTTCCATCCACTGGTTCACTCCCCTGATGGCTGCAACAGCTGGAGCTGTGCTAATCCGAAGCCAGGAGCCAGGAGCTTCTTCTGAGTCTCCCATGTGGGTGCAGGGGCCCAAGGACTTGGACCATCTTCTACTGCTTTCCCAGGCCATAGCAGAGAGCTGGATTGGAAGAGGAGCAGATGGGACTTGAAACGGCACCCATAAGGGATGCCGGAGCTTCAGGCCAGGGCTTTAACCTGCTGCGCCACAGCGCCAGCCCCTCCACACATCTCTTAAATCTCTGTTTAAATGTCATTGCCTCATGAAGTCTTCTTGTGATCACATCAGGTTGTCCTGTGTAGGTCTTCACACCCATCTTTCCTTTCTTTTCTTTTCTTTTTTCTATTTAAAATCGCTTTATTTATTTGAAAGGCAAAGTTATAGAGAGGCAGAGAGAGAGGGAGAGAGAGAGAGAGAGATTTTCCATTTGCTGTTTCACTCCCCAAATGGCTGCAGTGGCCACAGCTAGGCCAATCTGAAGTCAGGAGTTTATTCTAGGTCTCCCACTCGTGTGCAGGGGCCCAAGAGCTTGGACCATCTTCTACTGCTTTCCCAGGCCACAGCAGAGAGCTGGATCAGAAGTGGAGCAGCCAGGACTCGAACCGGCGCCCATATGGGGCAGGCGGCAGCTTTACCTGCTGGCCCCATCTTTCCTTTCTTTCATGGCTTTTACGACAGCCACAGTTAAATGATCCACATGCAGTCACTGATCAGCATTCTGTATTTGCCAACTGTTTGGCTATGAGAAGGAGTGCAAAGACAGCGCCAAGAGTCAGAACTCACAGATTTCCCTGTGATTGAATGCAGAGAGAGGAAGAAAGAGGGGGCTGGAAAGACTTTATACAGAGAATAGAAGAAACAGGGATATACCAAGGTTAGCCTGGAAAACAACACAGCAGTTTAACTGAGCCCGTACACTGCCTTGCATGCCGACGCTAGATATCATGAGGTCCTAGTCTCCTATGGTCTTCCAGTCTTCCCCTTTAGCCTGAAAGTTTCCATGCCCTGCTTTTATGATTGCAGATCAACCTCTTACTACAATCAGCTCATTAAATTGAGGTAGTGGTGCAGCTGGTCCTACAGGATCCCTAAACCCAAACCCATGAGGTCGTGTATCTTCCCTGTAGACAGTATCTTGATGTTGGATCTTGTCTTCAGAGGTTTCTTTTCCTGGAACCCTAGGCCCCAAGCAAAAGTAACTACCACCTACACATAGCCCCTAGACTGACTGGGACCCAGTTTGCAATCATCAAAATTCTCTAAAGAAAAAATAGCACTGACCAGAAGAAGGAGGGCCATGGGCGCTGCAGACCAACCAGGAACTTGGACATGAGTTGAATGTGCACCTCTTAGCCCCAACTTCAATCTGTCACAGTCTTTACTCCTAGCCCCTCAGGGACGCACAAAATAAGTGACAGCTGCCTAGCTCCTTTGCAATAAACACTTCCCTTCTTCCACCTCCTGGTGTTAGGAAATGGCTGGTTGAGGGAGTTCTGTAGCAATTCTTCCAACCAATTTTGGGGGTGTTCTATGACACTAGAGGATTACCCAGGTATCACTGTCCAGTGGGCATTTCAGAATACAAGCCTGGAAGCTAGGGGGACACCTGCTGCATGGCTGTGTTGCTGTCCCTTGGTACTCAGTCTCCCTCCTGCCTGTGGTGGCTCTCTGGGTATGTGTGAAGACCGCCCTTCCTACCCTTTGTCACGGTGATGTCACTGAACTTAGCCAGGGCACTATGAGCCAAATATGTATGTCATTGTCAGCTGGAAGCATTTAAGAGCTTCCTGTGGTTTGAATTTGTCTCCCAAAAGTTCAGATGTTGGAAACCTAACCTTCAAATTCAACGTCTTGTCTTTTTTTTAATGTAATGTATAAGTGTGAAATTGACATTTTGAGATTCCAAGATTTTTTTTAAAGATTTATTTATTGATTTGAAAGTCAGAGTTACACAGAGAGAGAAGGAGAGGCAGAGAGAGAGAGAGAGAGAGAGAGATCTTCCATTGGTTGGTTCACTCCCCAATTGGCAGCAATGGCCTGAGCTGTGCTCATCTGAAGCCAGGAGCCAGGAGCTTTTTCGGGGTCTCCCATGTAGGTGCAGGGGCCCCGGAATCTGGACCATTTTTTACTGCTTTCCCAGGCCATAGCAGAGAGCTGGATCAGAAGTGGAGCAGCTGGGACGTGAACCGGCTCCCATATGGGACTCCGGCACTGCAGGCGGTGGCTTCACCCGTTATGCCACAGTGCCGGCCCCTCAATGTCTTTTCATTTGATTATTGTTTATACATCTTGCCTGTCTTCCTACTGGACTATTTTTTGGTTTTTACATTTTATTTGTTGAACTCTTTATTTAATAGAGTCAATAAAGCCTTGGCTAGAATGTAAATTAAAAATACATTATCTCAAAAAAACAAAACTTGGAAAAATCTACCATGTCATATATATGAGAGTTATTGAAGACAGAGACAGAAAATGTCCCCCCAATTGTCTGTAGTTTACAAAATTTTAAAATAAAATTGTATAAATTTTAAAAATTATGCTGAAATAGTTTAGTCCACATGTGAAATTATTCCATTTATGGGACTGGTGCTGTGGCATATGAGTAAGGCCACTGCCTGCAGTGCCACCATCCCATATGGTGCTGGTTTGATTCCCATCTGCTCCAGTCCCATCCAGCTCCCTGCTATGGCCTGGGAAAGCAGTAGAAGATGGCAAGTCTTTGGGCCCCTGTACCCATGTGGGAGACCTGGAAGAAGCTCCTGGCCCCTGGCTTCTGATTGGCCAAGCTCCAGTTGTTGTGACTATCTGGGGAGTGAACCAGCCAATGGAAGCCCCCCCGCCCTTCTGTCCCTACAGTAAATAAATCAATAATTAAAAAAATTTATTCCATTTATATGAAATGTCCACAACAGTCCATTTGTATAAGATATATCAGTGATCACCAGAAACAGGAGGTGGGGGGACAGGGGAATGTGTAGTGTTTGCTAATGTGTACCGGGTTTCATTTTTGGATCGGAGGTGGAGCAGCCAAGACTCAAACCTGCACTCATATGGGGTGCCAGCATTGCAGGAAGTAGCTTAGTGTATTACCCTACAATGCTGGCCCCAGGGTTTCATTTTTGAATAATGAAGATGTTCTAAAATGGGTGGCCATGGATGCACAATTCTGTGAATATACTAGTGAACTGTGTATTTTGAAAGAGCGCATTTTTTTTTCTAATGTGAATTATACATAAAAAAATCTGGTGTTTCTGAAAGTGCAAGACACTCATATTTACTGGTTTGAGGGGTGATTAGGTTTTAGATGAGGTGGGAAGGCCGGCACCCCCACAGTGGTATTGCTGGCCTTATAAGAAAAGGAGGAGGGGCCTGAGGTAGCACGTTTGCTCTCCCCAGGTGAAGCCCCCCGCCAGGCTGTGATGGAGTGAAAAGGCCCCCTCCAGATTCTGAACAGACACCTGTGCCGTGATATGGGGCTTCCAGGCTCCAGAACTACGAGCCAAATCAACTTAGGTTCTTTATAAATTACTTGATCTCAGATGATTTGTTATAACAGCAGAACACGGACTCAGAGCTAGCCTCAGTGTCCCCATGTGCTTTGTGTCACAGCCAGGGGCATCCTAAACAATGGGGCCTGGGGTGCTAATGAGGGGACAGTGGGGAGCAGCCGTGCCAGCCCACAGCGGGCACAAGCTGGAAGTGGGCCCTACAGCTGAGGACCACGTTTCCCAAGTTAGCATTTTCAGCATGGGATCTGGCTTTCCTTTACTTCCTGAAATGGCTCAGAAATGGTTGCATCTGTTTTCCAAATTTACCACCTCTGATCTCATAGTATAGACTGGAAAGTTTTCCATCTTTCTTTGAAGATTTTGTTATTCCTAAAATCCAGGATGAGTCAGTACATTGTTTGGATTTGACCTGAGGAGGTTCAGGACATAGCACCTCAAAATATGACGGCAGGAGACCAAAATAAGCCACCCCAAATACTTGCATGCCTCTTGCATATAGGGGCTATTTTGAGCTGGTTATTTTGAGAAACTGCAGACACAAGAGTTCTGAGAAGTTACTCTTTCATAAGAGAAATTTGCATCTCTAGAGGAATTGGCCATTTTGTAGGTATATCCTCTGCAGCCAGGGAGGATGACGGAGTCTTTAGTTATCCATCTGCGTTACAGGTTGCACCTGAGTTTTGCACTGCACGCCAACCCCAACCCCCATCTCACTTTAACAGAGCCTCTTCCATACCCTTGTTTCAGAGAACAGGGTGTTTAAGCCTGAATTCTTGTTCATCTGTCTTTTGTTACAGGGAATCCCAGATAAGAACTCAGGCAGGCTGGAGGAGAGCTCTGCAAATAGCCAGTAGTCTGTGATTCACGTAAACCATCCAGATTGTTCTAGATTTTCAAGATATTTGTCATTTAAATGAAGGCTAGTTTTAACGTTCACACCAAATTCTAAAGGCAGAAGCTTACTTTTAAAGGTTTCAAGAGACTTTATTTTTAAGGCTATTTTAAAAAACCCTTTTAGACTGTTGCGGTGAGATGTGAAGTTTTAGAAACCTGGAAGCTTGTGAAACCAGGCATCCGCACTGCGACTCCCTCCAGGCTGTTCCTTTTTCTTTTGTATTAGAGGGAAGCTTGTAGTCTCCCTTTATTCTCTGAAGGTTCAATAATGTGAGTCTCTGGAATTAACTGGTGTCAGACGTAGTGGGATTCGTGTACAGAGACAAGATACCAAGCCTTTAACAGGAAGGAGTCTTTTATTACTTATGCCGGCATGAGGCCCAGGTGGGATTTCTTATCTAAAAGCCTGAGCCCGGAACAAAGAGGGGTATTTTCTTATATATGATTTTATCCCCTTTCTCTCCCTTATATGGTTACGTGCATGCCCTTGATTGGATAGTCTCATGTTACATGGTGGCCACAGAAATTGATAAAATACTGCCTGTGGGTAAATAGTTACTGATATTGGTTTGTTTTTTTTTTCCCTGCACACATACTGAGTCTGTGCTGTCTGGCAAGGGTTAACACCATTGCTCTGTACTAGTCAGCAGAACCTGAAATAGTTAGGTATAAATAGATAATAACTATAGTCGAAGTACTCATAAGCAAGCAGTTAACAAGCACATTTCATTCCCAGGTCAGATTCCTCCCTTTTTTTTTTTTTTTTTTTTTTTTTGCTTCTGACCTTGGGAAGGCCCCCACCACATCTTTTATCGTCAGTTAGAAGCAAGTTTAATTAAAAGACAAAGGCCTCTAACACATAGACGGATTGACAGTCTGTTATATGCATTTGCATGGAATCCTCACAAAATACAAGATGAGAAGAAAGTCCACATGATTAAAGCTACATAGCATCCTCAGCTACAGAAAGGAATACAAGCTTGGAGTTTCTGGAAGGAGGTGGATATGGGAGGGTGAGGGGGGAAAGCATGTCGAAAAAAGGCGGATAAGGGCTCTCGGGTCGCTGCCCTCAGAATAGGCACTAGGCTGTGGAAAAGTCTCTCTGACTTCAGCCTTCTTTCCTGTGAATCCAGGGAAGGGGTTCATGGCAACTGAATCCCGCGGTAGGACCTGTTTTTGGCAGATAAGACATATTCCGAGAAATCTTATACTTTACAGGAGGAGAGGAGACAGGAGGCAGAAGGTCAGAGAGAGTCCTTGGTTCTATTTTGAGGTCAAAAGCACCATATTTCAGAGTGATATTTTCTGAGCCCAACACTAACTGTTCAGAATTACATTTGACTGTCTATCTAGAAATCTGAAAAACAGAGGGCCAAATAATTCAAGGGTTTGCTTTTCTCATATAATGAGGAGTCTGGGAGCAGGTGGTTGCTTACAAGGAAGCCAGAGGCAAGGTCTCTATAACTCTTGTTCTTTCCTTCTTGATCACAAACTCATGGCTGAAGCTGGACATCCATTCTGTCCAGAGGAAGAAAGAAAAGCAACGAAAGTGCAGTTGCCGGTCAGACATTCCATTTTATAGAGTGCCTCCACCCCATGACTTCTGCTCACTTTTCACATGACCACTTCTATCTGCAAAGAATATTGGGGGATGTTTTCAGCTGCATATATTATTACTCCCAGTAGCGTTAATGCTATGGGCTGGGGTATTGGAGATTGGATGTTGAATGTCCCCCAGATCTCTATGGGAGTGCTTCCAATTTTTCCCCATTCCATAGGACCCTGGGTGTGAGTATGCCCTAAGTTGCCTTGATTGTATTGAGGAATGTATGTTTTTCTATACTCAAGTTGCTTAGAGTTTTCATCATGAAAGCATATTGGATTTTATCAAATGCTTTCTCTGTATCTATTGAGATAATCATATGGTTTTTGTTCTTCAGTTTGTTAATGTAATGTATCACATTGATTGATTTGTGAATGTTGAACCATCCCTACATAGCACAGATAAATCCCAATTGATCTTCATGGATGATCTTCCTGATGTGTTATTTGATTCAATTGGCTATTACTTTGTTGAGGATTTTTGCATCTCTGTTCATCAGGGAAATTGGTTTGTAGTTATCTTTCTGTGTTGCATCTTTTTCAGATTTACAAATTAAGGTTCTGCTTGGTTCATGGAAAGGTTTTGGGAGGATTCTCTCCCTTTCAATTCTTTTGAATAACTTGGGAAGAATTGGAGTTAGTACTTCTTTAAATGTCTGGTAGAATTCAGCAGTGAAGCCATACAGTCCTGGGCTTTTTTGGGGGGAAGGGTCTTTATTACTGATTCAGTTTCTATCTTGGTTATGGGTCTGTTTAGGTTTTCTATGTCTTCATGGCTCAATTTAGGTAGGATATATGTGTCCTGGAATTTATCCATATCAACTAGGTTTCCCGATTTGTTGACATACAGCTCTTCATAGTAATGTCTGATGATTCTTTTATCTCTGTGGTGTCTGTTGTTACATTTCCTTTTTCATCTCTAATTTTATTGATTTTGGTCTTTTCTCTCCTTTTTTGGTTAGTTGGGCCAATGATGTGTCAACTTTGTTTATTTTTTTTATAAAACAGCTCTTTAGTATTTTTTATTCAATTTTGTTGTTTTCTCCTCTAATTTTAATTATTTCTTTTCTCCTACTAGTTTTGGGTTTGGTTTGCAGTTGTTTTTCTACATCCTTGAGATGCATTGATAGCTCATTTATTTGGTGCCATTCCATTTTTGTGATTTAGGCATCAATTGCTGTAAACGTTTCTCTTAACACTGCTTTTGCTGTATTCCATAAGTTTTGATACATTATATTGTCATCTTCATTTCTTTCTAGAAATTTTTTGATTTCTCTCTTGGTTTGTTCAGTGACCCACTGTTTTATTCAGGAGCATGTTGTTCAGTCTCCATGTGTTTGCATATGTTCTACAGATTCCTGAGTTGCTGATTTCCAGCTTCATTCCATTGTGGTCTGAGAAGGTGCATGGTATGAGTTCAGTTTTTTGAATTTGCTGAGACAAGTGGTTTATGGCCAAGCATGTGGTCAATCCTAGAGTAGGTTCCATGTACTGCTGAGAATAATGCATATTCTGCAACTGTAGGATGAAAAGTTTTGTAGATATCTGTTAGGTCCATTTGGTTTATATTGTCAATGAACTCTGTTGTTTCTTTGCTGATTTTCTGTCTAGTTGATCTGTCCATTGGTGAAAGTGGGGTATTAAAGTCCCCCATTACTATTGTATTTGAGTCTATGTCTCTCTTTTGATTCCTTAACATTTCTTTTAAATAGTCAGGTTCCCTGTAATTAAGTTCATATATGTTTATAATAGTTACATCTTCCTGTTGAATTGATCCTTTAATTCACTACATAGTGCCATTCTTTGTCTCGTTTAGCAGTTTTTCTGTTAAAATCTATTTTGTCTGATATTAGGATGGCCATACCAGCTCTTTTATAGTTTGTGTTAGCATGGAATATCTTTTTCTATCCTTTCACTTTTAGTCTTTGTTAGTGAGATGTGTTTCTTATAGGCAGCTAATAAATGGGCTTTGTTTTTTAATCCATTCAGTCAGTCTATGTCTTTTAACTGGATTGTTGAGGCCATTCACATTCAAGGTGACTATTGATAAGTAAGCCATTTTTCCAAAAATATTCCTATTTTTTTCTTTGAATTTCCTTTGAACTTTTACTGAGAGATTTTTTTCCTTTACCTTCTTTTGTAGTGATGACCGTGTTTCTATGTTTCTTTGTGCAGAATATCCTTAAGCATCTTTTGCAGGGTGGTGACAAATTCTTCAATTTCTGTTTATTATGGAAGGTCTTTGTTTCACCTTCATGCATAAATAAGAGCTTTGCAGGTATAGTATTCTGGGTTGACAGTTTTTCGTTCTTTTGTCTTGGAATATATCTCACCGTTCTCTCCTAGCCTGTAAGGTTTCTGAAGAGAAGTCTGCTGTGAGTTTAGTTGGAGATCCTCTGAAACTAATCTGGTGTTTCTCTTGTGTACATTTTAGAATCTTTTCTTTACACTTTACAGTGGAGTGTTTGCTTACAATGTGTCATGGTGAAGATCTTTTCTTACCATATCTATTAGTAGTTCTATTTGCTTCCTGTACTTCGATGTCCCTTTCTTTCTCCAAATTAGGGAGTTTTCAGTTATTATTTCACTAAATGGCCTTTCTTTCTTTCCACACCTTCTGAAACTCCTAGAACCTGTATGTTAGGTTGTTTGATAGTATCCTGTAGATTCCCAACAGTGTTTTTTAGTTTTCTAATTTCCTCTTCTCATTTTTCATTTGATTGAATAATTCCCTGTGCTTTGTCTTCTAAGTCTGATATTCTTTCTTGTGCTTCACCAATTCTGTTGTTAAGGCTTTCAACTGCATTTCTTATTTGTTCTATTGAATTCTTCATTTCATTAGATTTCTCTTTAAGATCTCAATTTCTTCTTTTTTTTAAAGATTTTTATTTTATTTATTTGAAAGACAGAGTTACAGAGTAGAGTCAGAGAGGTAGGTCTTCCATCCGCTGGTTCACTCCCCAGATGGCCGCAATGGCCGGAGCTGCGCTGATCCGAAGCCAGGAGCCAGGAGCTTCTTCCTGGTCTCCTACGTGGGTGCAGGGGCCTAAGGACTTGGGCCATCTTCTACTGCTTTCCCAGGCAATAGCAGGGATTTGGATCAGAAGAGGAGCAGCCGGGATTAGAACCGGCGCCCATATGGGATGCCGGCGCTTCAGGCCAGGGCATTAACTGGCTGCACCACAGCGCCGGCCCCCAACATCTCAATTTCATGGGAGAAATTTTCTTTCATGTCCTGTATGGATTTCAGTAATTCATGCATTTGCTTCTGATTACTTCTATGTAATTTTGTGATCAATTTTTTGAATTCTGTTTCTTTCATTTCTTCTATCTCATAATATTCACAATCTAGTATTGAAGTGTTGTGTTCTTTTGGGGGCATCATGTTGTCTTCCTAATTCTTGTTTCTTGAATTAGTGCATTTGTTATCTGGCATTTATGGAAATACTCGTTGGTTTCTTCTTTGTCTCCCTCTACCCCATGGAGCCTTTTATCTTTGTGCTATGCCTCTGTAGATAAGTGGAGTGTCTGCTTTCAGCAAATATCTAAAGGCTTGTAGTGGGTGTGGCCAGGGAGCTCTGTTCTGTTCTCCAGGGTGAAGGGCATGTCTAAGGTGGCACACCTAGCTTTGGTGCAGTAAATCTTTTTTTTGTTTTATCACAAGGGAGGTTCATTCTGCCCAGCTGATCTCCTCTCCTCAAAGGAGACCAGTGCCTGAATACCCAGCCCCCTGTTAGTTCTCCCCACCAGAGTCAGGACTCTGCTTAGCTGGTTGCTGGGCGTGGACCCAAGCTGGCACAGCTGTTATGTATGTCCAAAATGGTGCCTGCTCTATCGGCTTGTTACAGGATGTCATTGTAAGGTGATCAGGGAGAGAGAAACGTGTCTGTCCTTTTTCTTTCTCCTCTAGTTTGGATGGTACACTATCCCCCACGGGGCTCCGAGCTGGGTTCTCTTTAGGCTTTTCCTGCAGCTTTATCGCCAGTGCTTGGGCTGCAGCAGTCTGGTCTCACCTTACTCTCTACTGCTGGTGCAGAGGCTCTGGCTGCTGGGGTCCTGAGTTGTGGGCATCCACACCTTCAACAAAGGTCCACTGTGTCCCTCTAACTTGCATATAGTTTCCTCTGCCATTTTCTTTCTAACTCTTCCCTGATACTGCACTCTCTCCACTGTTTTCAAACTATCTTCTCCTAGACTAAAGCAGTAAGCTCCCTCCCTACTCCACCATATTGAAAGCTCTCTCCTTCATTTTTTAGAATTCAATTTCACTTAGTCATACAGTGATAGCTATAGGTTGCCATCATCAGCTATAATAGATATCATAAGGCTTTTGGATGGAATTAAAATTGAGTCCCCCATATTTTACCAAAGAGAAAGAAATTCTCTGTCTCTCTCTCTCTTTCTGTCTCTTTATCTCTCTCTCTCTGTGTCTCTCTATTTCTCTCTGTCTCTCTGTCTCTCTCTCTCTCTCTCACACACACACACATACATACCCTTCCAAACCAAATCCTTCTCGTGGAGGGACAGAGGTAGTATTCTTAGAATGGAATCCCTCTTGGGGCTGGCATTGTGGTATCGTGAGTAAAGCTGATGCCTGTGACACCGCATCCCATATGGGTCCTGGTTCATGTCCCGGCTGCTCCACTTCCAATCCAGTTCCCTGCTAATGGCCTGGGAAAAAGAAGCAGATGATGGCCCAAGTGTTTGGTCCCCTGACACCCACAGGGGAGACCCAAATGAAGCTCCTGGCTCCTGGCTTCACCCTGGACAGCCCTGGCCATTGTGGCTACTTGGGGAGTGAACAGTGGATGGAAGATCCTGTCGCTCTCTCTCTGCCACTCTGACTTTTCAAATATGTAAATATTTTTAACAAAGTGAATGTGAAATATATTTTTCTTGAAAGTAACATCAAATTATATTTCTTGATTTTTCCCTTGATTTAAGAAATAGTTATCAATTTTTAGAATACCTCCATGTTTCAAATTTGATAAAAAGTTATAGTCAATTCATTTGCAAACCTACATGTTAACATCCCATTATTACTTTTCTTTGGCTAGTAAACCCAGTTGATTACTGCTTATTGCTACTGATATAAAGGTTAAGCCTTCAGTCTCCATAATCTTATTACCTTTTCTGTGTTTCTCAGACTTTTTGAAACTTCATGTAATTAGTCAGCAGATGAAACCAAACCCCCATAATGTAAAAGCAGGACCCAGCCTCCTGTCTAGCCTGCTTAGCCCAAGGTGTCCTTGCCTGTCCTTTATCAAAGGAATTCACTGACTTGAAGGAGTGATACAGCTGGCTCTACAAGGTTCTAATCACCAGACCCAACCAGTCATTTGCTTCTTCAACAGTAAGAACCTTGATGGCCAGGACTGTCCTGGGGTGGTTTGTGTAGGGGAATTCCAGGTCTGGGTAGAATGTAGCTGCCGCCTTCCCGTAACCCCCAGACTGTCTGGAGCCCACCTGGGCCATCGTAAATTCCCTAAAGAGCATGGCATCACTGACCAATCAAAGGAAGGTCAGAAGCTCCACTGCCCGACCAGCAGCTGGAACATAAACTCATCCTGTGCCTCTCAGCCCCAGTTTCAGTCTGTAAGAACCTTCACCCCCGCCTCCTCAGGGAGCCTGGGAGTTAAGCAGTGGCTGCCCAGCTCCTTGCTCTTTGCAGTAAGTACCTGCTTTCTTCCACCCTACCCACCCATGTCAGTGACTGGCTTTCTGCGTGTCAGGAGAGGGGACCCTGTTTGCAGCAATGCCTCCAGCCAGTTTGGGGTGTTATTTAGCAACACAGGGACATCGGACAACTCAAATAGGTAGAAAAGTAAAATTTCCAGAGAAATTCAAAGCTATGCTGGGAGATGAGACAGAGACATATTTTTTTTTTTCTGGGAGTCAACATACATTTTGGAAAATGACATATTTATGTATACTTTCTCCTTTTTCCCAATATTTTATTTTTTAAAATTTCTTTTTTAAAAAAGATTCATGTATTTGAAAGGCAGAGTTATAGAGAGAGAGAGAGAGAGAAAAAGAAGGAAGGACAGAGAGAGGGAGATCGTCCATCTGCTGGTTCACTTCCCAAATGGCCACAATGGTCAAGGCTGGGCCAGGCTGAAGCCAGGATCCAGGAGCTTCTTCCTGGTCTCCCGCATGGGTGCAGGGGTCTAAGGACTTGGACCATCTTGTGTTGCTTTCCCAGGTGCATTAGCAGGGAGCTGGATTGGAAGTGGAGCAGTTGGGACTTGAATTGGCTGCTATATGGGATGCTAACATCACAGGTGGCAGGCTTACCTGCTAAGCCACAACATCCACCCTAAAATTTCAGACATACAGAAAAGTTGGAAGAATTTAAGTGAGCATCTCATATACTTACCAGGTAGCGTCTACCAATAACATTTTGCCTTCATTGGCTCATCCTGTTGTGAGGACTTAGATGGGCTAATAGGCAGTTAGATCAGGTCCCTGTTAGAGTGGAGTTAACATGTTTGCTTCTCCCCAGAAGCTTCTTCTAGCAAGACAAAAGTGCTGCTGCTCTGAGTTCCTAGCTTTGTCATGAGAACAGAAAGATGAAGTTACCTGTGTCACAGAGCAGGTCGTAATAAATTACAGTTTATTGATTACAATTGTGGCCCTCTGCTTGTTTGCTGTTATTCTGCTCCCCTGAATTGCGCTAAGAGACTCCACTTTTTGGACAAGTTTTTCTGGTTTTTTCTCTCTTGGATTCCCCCTCCTGAACGCTGCAGCAGATTTCTGCATTCAGTAAATCTTGCTTTGCTCACTCTCCTGTTTGCGTGGACATTCTGCGTGAGCGACAAGACTGGAGGCCACCTTCATCGTTGCCATTTCTCTGTAACAATCTGTCTACCCAGTTCTCTATCCTTTAATCTGTCCAGGAAACTATCTTCTATTGTGAATGCATATCAAAGAAAGTAGCAGAAGGCAGTAAAGTACAGGAGGGCTTCCGGGAATGTAGCAGTTTCTCCTATTACAAACCCAGGGGCTTTGGTTCTGGAGGTCTGAAGTCGGGAACGGATCTCCTGCCGCTGAAGTCTAAGCGTGAGCAGAGCGACTGGCCTGCTGCAAGCTCCCGGGGAAAGTCATCGCCTTGCCTGGTGCAGCTTCCAGGGGACACAGGCGCGCCTCAGCCTGCGGGCCCTTCTGCAGTGTCCAAAGCTGGTGCCCTAGACCGCTCAGATCTGCTCTAACCCCGACTCTGTCTTCACACCTACTGAGCCTCCTGCTCTCCTTTAGGTGCCCTGTGACTACACCAGGCTCACCTGGGGCATCCAGGATGCTCTGTTTATCTCAAGATCCTGAACTCACTCTTTGGTTCACTCGGAAGCCTCCGAAACTGTCATCTTGTCTTGGTTCTCCTCCCAAAGAGCAGCCAGAGGCTCTCTATCTAGAACTCCCTTAGGTAAATTGAGGCCAGACCCTCAGAAGGAAACGAAATTGCCTCCTGGCTTCACCCTGGAATCTCAGTTTCTTTCCTGGAAGATAAGACTGAAGAATGTTACCACACCTGGAAGATTCTGCCACCATCTCTCAGGCTCATTCACAAGATAACGTCTGCCTCTTGGGCTCATTCATTTTCCCCTCAAAATCATCTGCATTCCACATTCTGCCCCTCCCCTATGGACAAAGGACATATAAGCTTCTGAATCATGTTGGGCTTGGGGGTTAATTAACACTTTGGGATTGTTTCTGTCTGTGTTAATAAATTTGTGCATGCTTTTTCCTACTTAATTTGTCTGTTGTCGGTTCGTTCCATTGAACCTGTTACAGAAAGCTCAGTTCCCGTCCCTAGTGCCAAATCAAGCTAACAAGGACAGGGTTTGGGGGTGAAAGAAAGAAAACGTTTAATCTGTTGACAAATGAGAGGGTAGCAGACCTCAGGGTCTCAAGAACTAGCGTTTTGTTGAATGGAGGTGTTGTGGGGTTTGTAAAGAAGCTACGAGAAAGGGGAGCTGTAATGGCAAAATTGTGAAGCAACCACAAGCCCCTGGCGTCAGGTGCATTCTTTCTCTACTTTGTGTTCTGGTTGTCTGTAAAAGAAGTTGAGATAAGGAACAAGGAAATATGTGCCTTAGGCTATGGGTGAGTAGGCTGACAGCAGTCCAGCCCTGAAACGCTCTGTTGGTTTGGCTGCCATGTCAGCCAGCCTGGGTTCTACAGGCAGGTGGTAGCTGTCTTCTACCTTGACCTGGAGTTTCCCCCGAGTTACCGAACCGAACCCCTGAAGACAACCCTGACCACCAAGTTGTCATCCATTGGAGAAGCAAATGACCTCAGCAGTCAGGTAGAATCTTGTAGGGCCTGCTGTACCACTCCTTCAGTTCAGCGTGCTATGCCAAGGGAGGGGGCTAGGAGACTGGGGCCTGATGGTATTTACTATCTGCACTCACAGCACTGTGTTGGGGGCTCCCTTCCAAACCTTCAGAGAGGGAGGCAACACATTTCTAAGTTCAGGGTGTTAGGTTTAAGACTTTAGGGTCTACAGAAGGTGCAGAGATGACCAGTTAAGTCAGAAAAGGCTTTTGTTGTAGAAGGGGCGGCACAGTAGGGGGAAGTAAGGTTTCAGACAGCAGGGGGTGTGGGCTCTGAAACGAGACTTCAGCCCCCCGGGCAGTGGACAGCCGCCTGCCTTTTAAGCTACCTGTTGGGCAGGGTCATGTGGATGTGCAGAATACCATACTGCCCCTGACAAGGTGGAGTCGAACATGCGGAAAGCCCATTGGCAGTTATTGATTGAAGCTGATTATGTATGATACATGGTTCTGTCAGTAGTTTGTTCTAGGAGAGACGTTTGTAAAAGTTGGTGCTGGGCCAGCAGAATGCCAGGTGGTAACATTTCACCTAGATCTAGGGTAATCTACTTGCAACCAGTTCTATCAGGTTTGAAATTAACTATTTGTGCCCCAGTGGCCTAGGAGATCCTAACCCTGGGGATTAGGCATGGATATCTTGGAGGACAGGGATTATTCCATCTGCTACAGTACATACATTTTTTGTCTTTACATCTTTAAAGACATACAGACAAGGGCAGCATGATGGCTAGAGATGGGTAAAGACACTGCCTGTAATGTAGTTATCTCATATGGGTGCTATTTGAGTCCCAACTGATCCACTTCTGATTTAGCTCCCAACCAGTGGGCTGGGCAAAGCAGTGGAAGATGGCCCAAGTACTCGGACCTTGCATCCAAGTGGGAAACCTAGATGAAGCTCCTGGGTCTTGGCTTAGGACTGGTCCAGCCCCATCCATTGCAGCCATTTGGAGAGTGAACCAGCAGATAGAAGATCTCTTCCTTTCTCTTTGTCTCTCCCTTGCTCTGTAGCTCTGACTTTCAAGTAAATAATTACATGCTCAACTTAAAGACATACAGGCCAGTGCCATGGCTCACTAGGCTAATCCTCTGCCTGTGGTGCCGGCAACCCGGGTTCTAGTCCCGGTTAGGGCGCCGGATTCTGTCCTGGTTGCTCCTCTTCCAGGCCAGCTCTCTGCTGTGGCCCAGGAGTGCAGTGGAGGATGGCCCAAGTGCTTGGGCCCTGCACCCCATGGGAGACCAGGAGGAAGCACCTGGCTCCTGGCTTCGGATAGGCGTAGCTCCTGCCATTGCAGCCATTTGGGGAGTAAACCAATGGAAGGAAGACCTTCCTCTTTGTCTCTGTCTCTCTGTCTCTCTCTCTCTCTCTCTCTCTCACTGTCTAACTCTGCCTGTAAAAAAAAAAAAATACGGATAGGAGTGAATATGGATGTGAAAAGTCCTGGGGCTGGTGCCATGTTGTGGTGAGATAAGTATACTTTGGATCCAGCTCCCTGCTGATGAGCCTGGGAAAGCAGTGGGAAATGGCCCAAGTTTGGGCCGCTGTACCCATGTGGGAGACTTGGATGAAGCTCTTGGCTCCTGGGCACACCTTAAGGGCAGGGCGAAGACTTCCGGCGTGGAAGTCCCAGGAGGAGCGTTCAAGGAATAGGAGAGGAGGAAATGCAGCGAGTATTAAATTCTGGTGCCCATGGGGAATTTCTGAGGTCTTCCTGGAAGAAGCGGCTTGGCTGCAACAACTGCTGGTGATAGAACAAGTCAGCAAGGTGTTGGTTATTAGGGGGTCTCCCTGGGCCAGCTGCACCGCTTCCTGTATTTAGTGAGTTAATGTGTGGTTGGCACTCCTACGCGAAGGCTGAGGATATCTGAAGCTAAGGGTGGGAGGCTGCAAGACTGGGACCTGATGACACCTGGTGTCTGCCTTCGAGATACCTTACAGGAGTTCGGTTTCAGTATCATCGTTAATTTGACATGATTTCAAATACTGATCAACTCTTTTCATGAGCTCCAGAAAACAGAGGAATAAAAGGAGACCATAAGATTGTATATGTGGAGCCAGCACTGTGATGTAGCAGATAAAGTTGCCACCTGCAGTGCCAACATCTCATATGGACGCCGGTTTGAGTCTCGGCTGCTCCTCTTCTGATCCAGCTCTCTGCTGCGGCTTGGGAAAGCAGTGGAGGATGGCCCAAGTCCTTAGGCCCCTGCACCTGTGTGGGAGACCTGGAGAAGCTCCTGGCTCCTGGCTTCGGATTGGCCCAACTCCAGCCATTGCAGCCATCTGGATCTGGGGAGTGAACCAGTGGATGGAAGACCTCTCTCTCTCTCTCTCTGTAACTCTGTCTTTCAAATAATATAATAAATAAATCTTAAAAAAAAAAAGAGTGTATACATGCTTGGCTGTAGGTCATCCCACAGTACTGCTGTTTGAAATTCCGATGATGCTGAACAATTTTTTTTTTTTTTTTTTGGACAGGCAGAGTGGACAGTGAAAGAGAAACAGAGAGGAAAGTCTTCCTTTGCCGTTGGTTCGTCCCCCAATGGCTACTGCGGCCGGCGTATTGTGCTGATCCGAAGCCAGGAGCCAGGTGCTTCTCCTGGTCTCCCATGTGGGTGCAGGGCCACTGCACTCCCTTGCCACAGCAGAGAGCTGGCCTGGAAGAGGGGCAACCGGGACAGAATCCAGTGCCCCGACCGGGACTAGAACCTGGGGTGCCGGCGCTGCAGGAGGAGGATTAGCCTAGTGAGCCGCGGCGCTGGCAATGCTGAACACTTTGACAACAAAAGACAACCCTCCCCTCGCTGAACAGTGAGGTCTGCCCAGCTGCCTAATTTCTAATATCCCAAGTTACTTCTTTTTTTTTTTATTTTTTTATTTTTTGACAGGCAGAGTGGACAGTGAGAGAGAGAGACAGAGAGAAAGGTCTTCCTTTGCCATTGGTTCACCCGCCAATGGCCGCCACGGCTGGCGTGCTGTGGCCGGCGCACCCGCTCTGATCCGATGGCAGGAGCCAGGTGCCAGATGCTTCTCCTGGTCTCCCATGGGGTGCAGGGCCCAAGCACTTGGGCCATCCTCCACTGTACTCCCGGGCCACAGCAGAGAGCTGGCCTGGAAGAGGGGCAAGCGGGACAGAATCCGGTGTGCCAGCGCCGCAAGGCGGAGGATTAGCCTGTTGAGCCGCGGCGCCAGCCTTCCAAGTTACTTCTTTGTCTACACTGTTGCAAGGTAACTTAAGGTAGTTGCTTTGCTTAAAAAAAAAAGAAAAGAAAAGAAAAGAAAAGAAAAGAAAAGAAAAGAAAAGAAAAGAAAAGAAAAGAAAAGAAAAGGAAGTGCACACACGCGCGCGCGCACACACACACACACACAAAACAAAACAAACCTGCAGAGCTCTCTGCAGGGTCCCTGATAGAACTGGGCAGAACTGGCTACAGCCAACCTTGAAGCTAGAACCTGTGCCGATCAGCTCAGAGTGACCAGAGTGAGTTTATGGCTGCGTCTCAGGTTGAATGGCTCACCTCCCCTGACGTGTCAGCTGCCACCTCTGACCATGTAATCTGTGTAAAAACGTGATTGGTCCAGGAGCATGCTGAACACACCTCCCCCATGTCTTTCCTCTGCACAGATCACGTGCTGTCCCTTTGCCCCGCCCAGCCCCATCCCAGTTATCCTAAGTCCTTAAATCCCCACGCCCCTTCTGGACAGGGAGGTTGACCTTGGGCTTTGACCTGACCTGCCTGCTTCCCCTACAGCCTGTTCTGTTTCTCAGAGGGGAATTCTGTGTTTCCGTAACAGCAGTAGTGTGCACGCAAGGAGGAGGCCCTGATCACAGGCTATCTCCTTCCCCTGCCTTCTTTCCTGGTTCCTTCCTTTCTTTTTTAAAAATTTATTTATTTTAAAGGCAGAGTGGTAGTGATAGTGAGAGCGAGAGAGGAGAGAGGGGCAGAGGGGGTCTTCCTTCTCTGTCAGCTAGATCTGGGCCAGACTGAAGCCAGGGACTCCATCTGGGTCCCCCACATGTATGGCAGGGGCCTAAGCACTTGGGCCGTCTTCTGCTGTCTCCCATGTCCATTAGCAGGGGGCTGGAGCAGAAGTGGAGCAGCTGGGACTTGAACCTGCGCTCCAGCAGGGAATGCTGCCACGGCAGGCGGCTGCCTCACCCACCTCACCACAGCAGCAGCCCTTCTTTCTTTTTTTCAGCTGAGTTTTTTACTTATTTATTCATTGTTTCCTTTTTATGACTGTCATATACAGGCACCCACCCCTTTGATACTTAAATCTGGCAGGAGGATTAGCATGAATTAACTCAGTAAAATTCTTTCCATTTGTTAATAAAATCTTTCATTTTATTCTCATGAAAGGAAATATTTCTGAATTTCAAAACTAGCTGGTTTTATCTGCCAAAAACACACTCTGCTTTAGCTCTAGACATTTCTCTAGTTTTACATGCAAATATCCCTATTACACGGTTCTTAGAAGTAGTGTTTGGAGCGCATGGGCTGGGCAACAATATATGAACAGTTTATATTAGGAATTTCATTCCTTTAAAGCGATAATCCATTCTTTTCCATTCTTAAAATGAATGGAGAAAATGAATTGGAAACTTCATGAGTGTGTCCAGTTGGAGGGTGAGGGTGTGGGCTTCCCATTGCTGGGTTCCATTTCTGTCTTGATTTCCCCAAACTCCAGGATCTTCCTTTTCTCCACTTGTACACACATGCACTGTGCTCTGTTTTCCATTTCACTGTCTTCTCCCCTGTCTCCTTGGGCTTCTTGTGACTTCCCTGTCCCCGGTGTGGCTCCCATGATGCACTTCCTAACGAGACTGCCTGGTGTTGTCCTTTGAAGGATCCTCTTCCCATCAGCTCCTGCCACTGTCTGCTGTGTGATGCTAATGTTGTGAGCTAGCTTAGCCTCAACCACCTGTTGCAGATTCTTGCCTTTGACTTAGAGAAGAATTCTAAGTACAGGCTCAAACAGGATGCACAGCACGATCAGGTTTGTTTGGAACCTGAGAAGAATTCACAGGAACATGAGGGCTTTATTAAGGGAGAGTGGGCCAGGCAGGGGAAAGTCAGACCTTCATACCAGTCTTTCCCTGGGTCCACGAGGGGAGAGAAAGAGGACAAGCAAGAGAGCCCACTCCCCTTCCCCAGGCTTTTTTTTTTTTTAAAGATTTATTTATTTATTTGAAAGTCAGAGTTACACAGAGAGAAGAGAGGCAGAGAGGGAGAGAGAGAGTCTTCCATCCAATGGTCCACTCCCCAATTGGCCGCAACGGCTGGAGCTGTGCCGATCCAAAGCCAGGAGCCAGGCGCCTCCTCCGAGTCCCCCACATGGGTGCAGGGCCCCAAGGACTTGGGCCATCTTCTACTGCTTTCCCAGGCCACAGCAGAGAGCTGGATCAGAAGTGGAGCAGCCAGGTCTCGAACTGGCGCTTCAGGCCAGGGTGTAAACCTGCTGTGCCACAGCACCAGCTCCAAGGCTTCTTAAACACTTGCAGAAGGGGAGTGGTCACATAGTCTGATTGACAGGTGGGAGGAGGTGTGGTCTCCAGCTCATGAACTATCTGTCTGATGTGTTTTCCCACATCAATAACAATCTCATTCTGACATGGGATGATTTGTCCTCAGAAAATTAACACTTAAAATCCGACACTGAAAATTTCCAGGTTTAAATGAAGGCAACAGAAATAATCTTAACAACCTTGGTGTGTTTTTGTAAAGATTTATTTATTTACTTGAAAGGCAGAGTTATATATATAGAGAGAGGGAGAGACAAGGACAGAGAGGGAGAGCTCTTCCGTCTGCTGGTTCACCCCCCAAATGGCTGCAACAGTCAGGGTTGTACTGGGAAAATCCAGGAACCAGGAACTCAAGTCTGGTTTCCACGTGGGTGACAGGGACCCAGATACTTGGGCCATCTGCTGCTGCCTTCCCAGATGCATTGGCGGGGAGCTGGGTCGGAAACAGAACAGCAGGACTCCAAGTGGCACTCTGATACAGAACTGCATGGCAAATGAAGGCTTAACCGGCTGTGCCATGAGGAGTCAGACAGGTTAACAGGCAGTTAGGTTGGTCCTGTGGCAATGAGGAAAGGGAAATCTTTCAGAAATGGTGCAAAATGCAAGTTTCTCCCCAGAAGCTGCCTTTTTAGCAAGACAGACGGCCTGGCCCATTCCTTTCACCCCGAGAGCAGCGAGGGAGAGGTGACTCCAGCCTTCTGAGATTCCAGTTCCCTGTGAAAACAGAAGTCACCAATCCCACTCTTTGCATGGATTTTTGTCTTATCATGAGCAGGCTAGACTGGACAGGCAAGATTACAGATCTGGCCTTTTGATGGGTTTTATCCCTGCCTTCTAACTGATTGCTAGCTGCTACTCTGTTTTTTTTTTTTTTTTTTCTTTCCCACAAGAGTATTTAAAAGACTCTGACCCTCACAATTCAGGGGGTCTGCCTTTCTTGGAGCCCCACCCACCCCACTCCCAAGGCCACTTCGGCAGGGGGTTTCTGACTTAAATAAATCTTGCTTTTCTCTCTGTCTTGTCCGCATGGAAATTCATGAGGCAAGGAACTGAGGTCGTCTTTCCTCACCGCTGTTTCACCAGTAATAGTGCCACAACACTGGGCCCATGACCTCAGTGCTTACTTGGCTGAGTGTTTTCATAGAGAACACCCAGAGTGCTGTATTCAGGCCTGGGTACCACATGTTAAGCATAATCCAACTTAAATGTGCCTATGGGTGAATGCTCAGGAGTTTGCCATGAAGAATGATTGAAGGGTCTTGGGATGTTATATTTGACAAAAAGAAGTCTTGAGTGGGAGCAGGCTGTGGGGTAGTCAGAGATCACAGAACAAGAGAGAGCCTGGTGGAGATGGGGGCTGTCATCATGAACCACTGAGGGTGGCTGTCCCGGAAGGATACTGATGCTTGGGATGGAGGGAGGAGGCAGTATCCCAAGAGATGCCGGGGAAATGAGGTATTGTTAAATTGGCCAACAGTAGTAGAAAGTGCACTCAGCCACGCAATGCATCTCACCCATTCTGCACAGCCACCTGACTGTATCTTTTTGCCACTCCTCCCAGAGCAGAGGTTGATGATGAGCCAAAGGACTGAAGGGGAACCCACTGTCAAAACTCTTGGAACAATTAAGAAAAACAAGACCTGTGGAAGAATAGCCACAAATAGCACCATCTGCAGCAGACCTATTGCCAGAGGTGGATGGGGTCCCAGCGCAAAACATAGGGACAAGAGCTTGGAGGAGAACCAGCGGAAAGTACGAGATAGTAAACAATGTAACTTTAATATAGAGAGTGGGTTGAAGAACTGAATGGATGGCAACAGACAGAAGCAGAAACAGGCCCATGGGTGCAGAGAAACTTGGTGTACCATGTGGCATTATAACCTGCTAGGGCTAGATGGATTCATGAACAGTCTCTGGTTAACTGGTTTACTGTATGTAAAAAACTGGAATCAGATTCCTACCTTGTTTTATATACGAAAAGAAACTTTCAATGGACCAAAAGCTTAAATATAAAAGGCAAACCCATACATCTGTTAGAAGAAAATGTAGAATATTTTGTGACATTAGAATGAAGAATGATTTCTTTTAAGATGACAGAAAGTACAGACCATACAGGAGATGGTTGATGGAAATAATGACACCAAAATTAAAGATTTCAGAGTTAGCAGACCGCTTATAGGTTTGGAGGTGACGAAGTGCTAATGACTGTTAAAGAAATAAAGCCTAAGATACAGAGAAAATCCTTGCAAATCAGAAAAAAATAAAAACAGGTTGCAGGGTGCTGTACTAGACCCTGCTGAGGCCCCTTGGCCTTACACGCATGTTGTTCCCCCTCGGGTGGGGCCTCGCTGGCTCTGGATTCAGGTGCAGCGCGGTGCACACTGGGAGAGCTGCTGGGTGTCTGTGGTGAGGGTCGGCACGCCCTCCGCTTTCCTGGTGCACATCTCTCTCCCATGTCTAGCTTTCCTCTGCATAAAGTGACCTGCTCCCAAGTCTTCCTCTGGCGGTTTGTTTACAAGGAAGCCAAATTAGGACAGGTGTCAGTAAGCATTCTACAGAAGGGGGAACAGGGAGTGCTAACAAGGATGGGAAGGGAGACTCAACTTCATTCATCGGAGAAATGGACACATATGGGGAAGCACCCCTTTGTGCCCAGAGTTAGAAATGCGGGCTCTATCACGTGCCTGTGAGAGTGTGGAGAGGTCGGGAGGGCGGCCATTGTGGAAAGCATGGCCACGGTTGGTGGATTTGCATCTGGGCACACCTTGCAACCTCCTGTACCCCCTGCTGTGGGCGGGTCCCCTATGAGCCCTCACACACTCGCCCCACCTGGCCTGTGGATCAAGGGGTCCTTAGCACTCCTGCTAATCTGCCACATCCCCCAAGCCCATCTTTCACCTTTCCACCTCCTCTCCTCGACCATCTTCTCACGTTTAGCTGATGGCCTCACTTCCGATTGGACTGAGAGTAGGAAACCATCTGCTCCCCTCGTTAATCAACCCATCTGCCTTTGTCCCTTGCCAACAAAACCAATAGAACTCTTCCTTGGGGTGGTGCTGTGGTGCGGCGGGTTAAAGCCCTGGCCTGAAGCGCTCCTCTTCTGATCCAGCTCTCTGCTATGGCTGGGAAAGCAGTAGAAGATGGCCCAAGTGCCTGGGTCCCTGCACCCACATGGGAGCCCCGGAAGAAGCTCCTGGCTCCTGGCTTTGGATTGGTGCAGCTCCAGCCATTGTGGCCATCTGGGGAGTGAACAGTGGATGGAAGACCTCTCTCTCTGTCTCTACCTTTCTCTGTAACTCTGTCTTTCAAATAAATAAAAATAACTCTTTAAAAAAACACATAAAAACAAATAGAACTCTTCCATCATCTTCCGGTTCACTCCTCAAATACTTGCAACAGCCAGATTGGGCCACACCAAGGCCAGGAGCCCAAGACTCAGTCCAGTTCTCAGTACTTGAGCCAGCATCTGCTGCCTCCTCTGGTGCACGTTAACAGGAAGCTGGATCAGAAGTGGAAAAGCTGAGCCTCAGACCAGGCGCTTTGGTAAGGGATGCAGATATGCCACCACCGAGCCAAATGCCCACCCATAGCTCTGGCCTTTGCCTCCAGGTTCCTGTAATGCAGAGCGGAGGCAGGCGCAGAGATGGCTCTCGTGTTAAGATTTCTGCCACCTCTGTGGGAAACGTAGAGTTGAGGTCCTGGCTGCTACTTTAGCCCAGCCTAGTTCCAGCCATTGGGAGCATCTGATGGGGTGTGGGGAGGCAGGGCGGTAGGCCTGGGAGCTCTCTCTCCTCTCTCTGTCTCTTAAAAAAACAAACAAACAACAACAACAACCATACAGGAGGCAGTCTTAGTATTTCCAACCTTTCAAAAAGAACTTTGAAAAAAAAAAGTTTTTTAATTTCCATAACCAAAAAGGTAGACTGTTTGCCGTTAAAAATGAATCCGTGCTTCGAGTTAAGCATTTTTATCTGAAAGGCAGCAAGGTGGTTTAATGGTCATCTAAGTGACAGTAAGAACTGTGGTCTGATTGTGGGAGGCACAGTTACCCAGGAACGTAGGGGCTGCGTCTGTGGATAATGAATGTGTCATCTTCGAGTAGATCTTAGGAGTCAAAGTGAGTAGAAATTTTAACCAGAAGATCAAAAGCGCAAATCAAGAAAATCCATCCTCAGGCAGAGGCTGCCCGAGGTAGTGATTTTTATGAATATTTATATCTTCATGTGAATCAGACTTTACTTGCCTTACTTAGTAAATTATTTGAATCCATTAGGCATCCTTTAATTCATAAAATGTAACTGCACTGCTCTCGAAATGACTATAATATCTGATACATGTGTAGACATTTATCTTCTGTTTTTGAATTCAGGGATGCTTATGAAGTAGATGTCTTAAAGTTGTGCTCAAACAAAATGTGAGTGACAAGAATTGAGTGTTCTCGGCCGGCGCCGTGGCTCAATAGGCTAATCCTCCGCCTGCGGCACTGGCACAACGGGTTCTAGTCCCGGTCGGGGTGCCGGATTCTGTCCCGGTTGCCCCTCTTCCAGGCCAGCTCTCTGCTGTGGCCCTGGAGTGCAGTGGAGGATGGCCCAAGTGCTTGGGCCCTGCACCCGCATGGGAGACCAGGAGAAGCACCTGGCTCCTGGCTTCGGATCAGTGCGGTGCGCCGGCCGCAGTGGCCATTGGAAGGTGAACCAACCTCTGTCTCTCTCTGTCTCTCTCTCTCACTGTCTACTCTGCCTGTCAAAAAAAAAAAAAAAAAAAAAGAGTTGAGTGTTCTCAGCTACCATCTTTTCTTCCTGGGATTACAGAATCCCTCCCTGGTTTTCCTAATGCCCTTCTCTTGACCCCAGCATGTTCAGCATGAGCTTCCAGCAAGGTGAACTTGTCATATCCTCCATCCACCTTGATGTCCTTCACCAGCCATTGTTCCTGACCATTACCCATGAAGCCCTTACCACCTTCTTGCTCTCCCATGACTGCTTCCCTGAGCTTCAACCACAGGGGTCTCTGAATTCACCCGTGCTTCCTCCCACCTCAGGGCCTTTGCACATTCACTGCTTGCTTTTTAAAGCAGCCCCCACCCCATTACTCTGCCTCCTTTTTCTCACCCTTATTTATTATTTATTTGAAATGAGGAGTTACAGAGAGAGAGGGACAAGCTGGGAAAGAGAGAGAGAGAGATAGGGGGAGAGAGAGAGAGAGACTCTTCCATCTGCTAGTTCATTCCTCAAATGGCCATCGTGGTCTGGACTGGGCCAGGCCAAAGCCAGGAGCCAGGAGCTTCCTCTGGGTCTCCTATGTGGGTGCAGGGGCCCAAGCACTTGGGCCATCTTCTGCTGCTTTCCCAGGTGCATTAGCAAGGAGCTGGATCAGAAGTGGAGCAGTTGGGACTTGAACCGGCACCCATACAGGATGCTGGCACTGCAGGCGGCGGCTTTACCCGCTGCACCACAGTGCTGGCCGCTGCCCTTCAGTTCTTGGCTCTGGTTTGTGTGTAGATCACCTCCTAGGTTCCAGGCAATCTTCTGAGAGGAAGGCTCTGAGCAGCTGAGCAATATGTGAAGAGAGCCTCTGGCTGCTGTGTTGCTGAATAACAGATGAGCAGAAGCTGGGAGCCGGTGGGGGACCCGCAGAACACATAGAGGGGGAGTGAGGTGGGAGGTGTGGGAACATGGTCACATTCCTCGTGTGTCAGAGTAGAGGGGACGTCTGAATCCCTCCCCAAACCCAGGTCGGATCCTTTGACATTTTCCCCTTGAGTCACTGACTTGGCACTGTACATCATCTTTATGTGCTGGGACATTTGGAACTTTTCATACATTTTTTCTGCCTCAGGAGCCATTGAGGAAAAGGAGGTTTTTTCCTAGAGACGTGAAGGTTTAAGCCCTACCTGGAAGGGGCTGTCGAGGGCAGGAGGTTTGGAAGAATCCATAAGGCCCAGCATGGCCTCCCATCATCAGAAGCAGCCGGGGGCTGCCCAGGTTAGCATTGAGGGAGACAGGGTATGGAGAGAAGGCAGGAGACCAGGCTCGTGCCCTGTTGCCCCGAAGCTGAGGCCTGGGGGAGAGGTGGGGCAGGGACAGGCTCCGTGCTGAGTGTGTCTGGGGACTTCTCCTGGGGTTAGGATCCGGGTTGTGGCCAGGTCTCTGAGCAGTGCCTTCATGGCTGTCTAAGCAGGTAGGGCCCAGAGAAGTCTCACAAAGGCATGACAGAGCCTGAGTGTATGATCCAGTGTGCTGCCTGCAATGTGATCAGACGTCCCGTGTCTGTGCCGTCTCCCGTGCTAGCCACAGCTGCCTACTGAGCATTTAGAATGTGACTAGCATGACGGAGAGACTGAATTTAAAATTTTTAATTTACTTATTCTTTATTTGAAAGGGAAAGAGAAAGAGAGAGATTTTCCGTTTTCTAGTTCAGTCCCCAAATGTCTGCAACAGTCAGGGCTGGGCCAGACTGAAGTCAGACACTGGAGCTCAGTGCAGGTGTCCCACATGGGTGGCAGGGACCCACGCACTTCAGCCATCGCTGCTTGCTCCGAGGGTGCGCGTTAGCAGGAAGCTGGAATGGAGAGCAGAGCCAAGACCTGAACCTGGCGCTGCACAACGGGATGCAGGCATTCAAGTGGCAGATAAACCCACTGCGCCAGATGGCCGTCTCTGACTTTTTAGCTTTTTGGAATTTTAATTAACTTAAATTTAAATAAGCACATGTGGTTACTGGCTCATGTGCTGGATGGGGTCACCTAAGACAGGTTCTGGTTTGGGTAAGAGATTTCTGATAAGGGAACTTCTTATTTATTTATTTATTTTTGACAGGCAGAGTGGACAGTGAGACAGAAAGAGAGAAAGGTCATCCTTCTGTTGGTTCACCCCCCAGTGGCTGCTGCAGTCAGCGCACTGCGCTGATCCGAAGCCAGGAGCCAGGTGCTTCTCCTGGTCTCCCATGGGGTGCAGGGCCCAAGCACCTGGGCCATCCTCCACTGCACTCCCGGGCCACAGCAGAGAGCTGGACAGGAAGACGAGCGACCAGGACAGAATCCGGCACCCCAACCGGGACTAGAACCCGGTGTGCCGGCGCTGCAGGCGAGAATTAGCCTATTGAGCCATGGCGCCGGCCAAAACTTCTTCTGAAGACAGATCTAGGCAACTCTGTAGTGTGCCTTGTATGGCACGGAAACTGCAGGTGGTCCTTCATACGTCCAAGACGTTTCTGGAAGTCACGGAGAGGGATGGGTCTGGAGGACCCTGAGGTCAGGCACGGGGGCTCAGGAAGAATAAAAACGTCTCCACAGGTACAGGTGCGGAAAGATGATGGCTGGGGCCGATGCCAGTTTCGACCTGAATCTTGCCCAGTAAATCCTCCCTTCCACCAGCACTCCTTAGATACTACTGCAGGGGAGGCAGGAGGAGGCCTACCTGAGACGAGGTTAATTTTGCACAGTCTGGCCAAATATGGCTCCTTGATAACACCAAGGGGAGGTGCAGAGAATACGGAGAGACATCTTGGGTTCTGAGTATCTAACTGTAACATACATTCTGTCGCTCTCTGCTGCATGTAAATACTTTCTACTTCCCCAGTTGAAAGTATCCTTTCAGAAAGTATCCTATCAGAAAGAGGAATGCTTTAGGCTACAAGTAAAAGAAAGTATGACTGGCTGGCGCCACGGCTCACCAGGCTAATCCTCCTGAGGCTACCGGGTTCTAGTACCGGTACCCTGGGTTCTGGTCCCAGTTGGGGCACTGGTTCTGTCCCGGTTGCTCCTCTTCCAGTCCAGCTCTCTGCTGTGGCCCGGGAGTGCAGTGGAGGATGGTCCAAGTGCTTGGGCCCTGCACCCCATGGGAGACCAGGAGAAGCCCCTGGCTCCTGGCTTCGGATCAGCGCAGCACCGGCTGAAGCGGCCATTTGGGGGGGTGAACCAATGGAAGGAAGACCATTCTCTCTGTCTCTCTCTCACTGTCTAACTCTGCCTGTCAAAAAAAAGTATGACTACAGAAATGTAAAGGATTTAAGGTTCATATTTTTTACATAACGCAATGTTTAGTAGTGGGCACTTGCTAACATTGGTGCCTTTATTATTTTCTTTGCGGCTCTACATTTTCCTTCTTGGTTGCAGCATGGCTGCTACTGCTCCAGCCGTTACATCCACATGCAAAGCAGCAAGGGGAGCATATGGTTCAAGCTGTATTTCTCTCTCTTTATAAGTAAAGTCCTGGCTTTCTCCATAGTCCCCGGCAGAGTTGCCTTTTTATCTCAGTGGCCGGAACTCAATCATGCAGCCCTGCTGCAAAGACAGGCCCAGAAAGTGGGGCAGAGAATTATTGTGGTTGTCAGAGACTGACTTAGTCTGAGACTGCATAGTTTACAGAGAAAGGAGGTTTGTATTGGCTCATGGTTCAGGAGGCTGGGAAGTCCAAGTTCAGCAGCTGCACCTGGGGAGGGCTTTGTGCTGCTTCAATTCATGGAGGAAAGTGGAGGCACAGGCAGGTGCACCAGCGAGACAGAATGCAGAGGGTGGCCTTGCTGTGTCACAACCCGGTCTCGTGAGAGCTGGGCCTCTCCCGTGGGGAAGGCCTTAATCCACCCACGAGAGCTCTGCTGTGGCTTGAGTACGCCTCATGAGCTGGAACCTTAGGTCCTTGTGCAGTGTTGGGAGGCTGGGGCCTGGTGGGAAGTGTTTGGGTCCCTGGCGGCCAAGTCCTTTCTGGTAGGACTTCAGCTTCCTGTGCTCTCCCCCATGTGTGCCCGGTGTCACTTCCGCTTTTCCACCATGCTGTGAAGCTGCACGAGGCCCTCACCAGAAGCTAAGAGATGCTGGTGCCTTCTTCTCACCCGGTCCAGCCTCCAGAACCGTGGGCCAAGACAAACGTCTTTCCTTTATGAACTACCCAGCGCCAGCTATTCAGTTACAGCAACAGAAAATGGGCAGGATATTTTCTTTGGTTTTTGCTGTGTTGGAAGGCAACCCGCCAGATGTCTGGGGTTCTTTAGATCCCACACCGGCGTTTGCACTCACAGCACTGGAGCAGGTGACTCCACAGCTCAGCAAGTAAACTGGGGCGGTAGCATGTAGACAATAGGATCTTCAAACAGTAGGATCACCCTCAGTGCCACAAAACACTTGTATTCTGAGAGGCGTGTGAAACTCTCACCCCAAGCTCATTAAATACACTGGTGGGTAGCAATGCCTTACTTTCTATTCATTTTTTAAAATTCTGAAGTTATTAAACAGAAAGGATACTTATTTGTTTGAAAGGCAGAATGACAGAGAGAGAGGGAGAGAGAAAAAAAAAAAACTCTCATTCACTGGCTCATTCACCAAATGGTTGGAAAGTCAGGTCTGGCTGGCGCCGTGGCTCAATAGGCTAATCCTCCGCCTGCGGCACTGGCACAATGGGTTCTAGTCCCGGTCGGGGCGCTGGATTCTGTCCCGGTTGCCCCTCTTCCAGGCCAGCTCTCTGCTGTGGCCCGGGAGAGCAGTGGAGGATAGCCCAAGTGTTTGGGCCCTGCACCCGCATGGGAGACCAGGAGAAGCACCTGGCTCCTGCCTTCAGATCAGATCAGCGCAGCGCGCTGGCCGCAGCGGCCATTGGAGGGTGAACCAATGACAAAGGAAGACCTTTCTCCCTGTCTCTTTCTCTCACTGTCCACTCTGCCTGTCAAAAAAAGAAAAGAAAGAAGAGAAAAGAAAAAAAAAAGGGAAGAAAAAAAAAGAAAGTCAGGTCTGTGCTAGGCTGAAGCAAGGAGCCTGGAGTGTATTCTGGGTCTCCCATGTGGGTGCAGGAGCCCAAGCACTTGCGCCTCTTCCACTGCTTTCCCAGGCCACAGCAGAGCTGGCTTGGAAGCAGAGCAGCCAGGACTCAAACCAGCACTTGTATGGGTTGCCAGCATCAGTGTTACAGGCAATATATTAACCCACTGTGCCAGAACGCTGGCCCCCATGCCTCATTTTATTATTGTTTTAAAATATTTATTTATTTGCAAGAATTACAGGGGAGAGAGAGAGAGAGAGAGAGAGAGAGAGAGAGAGAGAGAGAGATCTTCTAGCCTCTAGCTCATTCCCCTAAATGACCTCAATGGCTGGAGCTGGGCCAGGCCGAAGCCAGGAGTGTGGAATTCCATCATAGGGTCACCTATGTAGGTGGCAGGGGCCCAAGCATTTGGACCATATTCTGTTGTCTTCTCAGGAGCATTAGCAAGGAGCTAGATTGGAAGTGGAGCAGCTGGGACTTGAACCGACACTCATGTGGGAAGCTGACATCCCATGTGGTGGCTTAACCTGTTGCACCACGACAATTAGGGACAAATAGCAACAAATAGTTGCTCCCAGGGCCGGTGTTGTGGCATAGCAGGTTAAGCCTCTGCTGGCAATGCTGGCATCTACATGGGTACCAGTTCAAGACCTGGCTGCTCCACTTCGAATCCAGCTCCCTGCTAATGCTTCTGGGAAAGCAGCCAAAGGTGGCCCTAGTACTTGGGCCCCTGCACCCACATGGGAGACCTGGAAGAAGCTCCAGGTTCCTGAGTTCAGCTTGGCCCAGCCCCGGCCATTGTGGCCATTTGGGGAATGAATCAGTGGGTGGAAGATCTCTCTCTCTCTTTCTGTCTCTCATCCTGTCTCTGTAACTCTGGCTTTCAAATAAATAAAAAATAAATCTTAAAAAAAATAGTTGCTTCCATGCTGCCAAGCACAGTTGCAGAGGAGGGTATAAGGGCCTGTCCACTGGAGTTAAGTCTGCCTCCATCACCGACTTGGTGGTACCATGACCTTGGGCAATTTCTTTAACCTCTCTGTGGCTCAGTTTCTCAACTGTGAAATGGGAAAATTGGAAAAATAATGGTCCTAACCTCATAGAAGTTACTGTCAGAATTAAATGAGCTAGTAAGAGGGAGTGTTCAAAAAGTTCATGAAAGTGTGCATTCTGAAAAAAAAAGTATGCACGGATTTCAAAAAAATTTGGCACCAAAATAAACTTATCTCTATCAGAAGGTATCCAATCAGCATATGTGTGTGTGTGTGTGTGTGTGTGTGTGTGTATATATATATATATATATATATAAAGATTTATTTATTTGAAAGAACTACAGAGAGAATGGGAAAGACAGAGAAAGAGGTCTTCCATCTGCTGATTCATTCCCTAAATGGCCCTCAACAGGCGGGGCTGACTGGGCCAGGCTGTAGTCAAGAGCCTGGAACTCCGTCCTGGTCTCCCAGGTGGGTGGCAGGGGCCCAGGTACCCGGGCCATCTTCAGCTGCTTTCCCAGGAGCATCAGCATGAAGTTGGATTAAAAGCAGAGTAGCCAGGACTTCAGCTAGTACTCTGATGTGGGGCACAGGCTCCCCAAGTAGTGGCTTAACTCTTTGCTGCACAATGCTGGTCCCGGGGTTTGCTGAATTAATAAATAATTAATAAATAAATTATAACATTTAGCGTACTTTAAGTGTCTGATTAATATTCAACCAGCAGTGGTCCCTAACACAGTCATTGACAGCCTTTGAATCTTAGTTATCCTGTCTTCATCCAGCAAGGATGAAATGTGGCACAGGTGGCAGAAAGAACTAGACACTTACAGGAAGCCGAACCCAGTGCTTAACAATGCAAATGGGATCTGTGTAAATGCCAGAGGTTTAAATCACTTAGCCCCTGGGTCGAATGAGAGAGTTGAACAAGCAGTGTTCTACAAGAGGGCTCCCTGTTAATAGGCGCCCTTAAATAAATTTAGGAAACCCAGGGGCCATGGTGAATGGATGCCTGCTGTCTCCTTTTTCCCTGCTGCATTTCTCAGGATCCTTGAGGCTCATTTGCCTTGGAAATCTCTTGAGAGCCTGGAGAGAATGAGAACCGTCCAGAGTTGTTTGATGACGGAGCCTTTTGTCCCTAATGGCTGGGGTAGCATCCCGCAGGTCGACTGTTCTCCCAAGCACTGGCTGCCTCTGAGGTCCCTCGGGCACCAGTGCTCAAGTTCCCTATGTGTGTCTTGTGGGTCAGAAGGTGGGGGCTGATGAAGTCACAGGGTGGTGCTTTGCAGATGTCCACACTGGGGCTGCCTAGGGCTGTTCCCACTTTTGCCTGCACATTGGAATCATCTGGGAGACTAAAAAATACTGGTGCTCAGGCCCGAATCCCCAGAGGTTCTAATTTTGTTGGTCTGCATGCCAGCTGGGCGTTAAGTTGTGAAAGGCTCCATGCAACCCTGGTTGAGAAGCACTGGGCTAGGAGAGGAACCCTTGGCTGATTCATGTCATGGTGAATCCGAGCCCCTCCCTATATAGTGCCTGGGATACAGGTGCTGGATACCCTCAGGGGTGGGCTCCCATGGTTTCTCAGCCTCCCTCTTTCCTTCAAGTTTCTTTGTCCTGCCTTTATGATTCCAAATCCACCTCTTAGGAAAATTAGCCAGCCCCACAGAGCCCCTGAACACAGGAGTCATGATGGCATTTATCTCCCCTACAAACAACATCTTGATGTTGGGTCTTGTCCTGAGGGGTTTCTTTTCTAGGAACCCCAAGCTCTAAACAAAAATTAGCCATCACCTGCGTGTAGCCCTTGGGGTCCACTTTGGCATCCTAAAATTCCCTAAAGGACATGATATCTCCAAGCAGTCCCAGGAGGGCCAAGAGCACTGCAGGCCAGCCGAGCGTATGAGCTGAACTGGAACCTCTGGGTGCTGATTCAGTTTGAAAGAACCTTTACCTCCACAAGGCCCTCAAGCAGCCTGGGAATTAGGTCATACCTGCGCAGCTCTTGCTCTTGGTTTGCAGTAAACACTGACTTTCTTTCACTATCCCAAAGTCAGTAATTGGCTCCCTGCCTGTTGGGTGAGCTCACCCAGTTTGGGGGGTTCTATAGGAACTCCTCCAACTAGTTTTTGAGGTGTTCTATTAACAGGTTTATTATTTTTTTTTCTTTTTTTTTTTGACAGGCAGAATGGATAGTGAGAGAGAGAGACAGAGAGAAAGGTCTTCCTTTGCCGTTGGTTCACCCTCCAATGGCCGCCTTGGTCGGCGCACCACGCTCATCCAATGGCAGGAGCCAGGTGCCAGGTGCTTTTCCTGGTCTCCCATGGGGTGCAGGGCCCAAGCACCTGGGCCATCCTCCACTGCACTCCCGGGCCACAGCAGAGAGCTGGCCTGGAAGAGGGGCAACCGGGACAGAATCCGGCGCCCCGACCGGGACTAGAACCCGGTGTGCCGGCGCCACAAGGCGGAGGATTAGCCTGTTGAG
>CM027407.1:134297477-134326990 GCA_015711505.1 Sylvilagus bachmani
GCGGCCATTGGAGGGTGAACCAACGGCAAAGGAAGACCTTTCTCTCTGTCTCTCTCTCTCACTGTCCACTCTGCCTGTCAAAAAAAAAAAAAAAAAAAAAAAAAAAGAACTTCATCTGGGTCTCCCACATGGGTGGCAGGGACCACGCACTTGGGCATCTGCTGCCACTGTCCTAGGGCATTAGCAGGGATCTGGTGGATTGGAAGTGGAGCAGCGGGGACACAAAACAGCACCAGTAGAAATGCCAGTGTCATAGGCATCAGCCTTCCACACTGCACCACAATGCTGGCCCCTGTATAGTCAACACACTAGTCTCAGTATTGTCTCTCATTCTGTAGGTTGGGTTTTCACTTTCTGGATAGTGTCCCTAGGAGCACAAACAATTTGAATTCTGGTCAAGTCTCTTTTATCTGTTTTTCTGTTTGTCACTTGTACTTTTGGTTGGCATATCTAAGAAACCTCTGCCTAATGCAGGATCTTGAAATTTTACACCTATGTTTTATTCTAAGGATTTTAAGTTTTAACCTTTTAATTTAGTTCTACTTTGAGTCAATGTTTATATATGGTGTGAGGTGCAGGACTGTATAAGAATTTGACCATGTCCAAAGAGAGGTCTAGCCTTTGTCCTTGGCTTTGGGAAGGTAACCTATGTCACACCTGACAGGAATGGCCCTGTGTATCTCACGGTGAGTCTGGTCACACGGGAAAGGACAGCCATATGACTTAGGGGAGGGGCCTAAGTTACGTGATATCAGTCAAGCTAGAGACTGGTGGGGGGTGGGGTGGGAGCTGTCCTGTGTATTCATTTTTAGCAGGGTTTTGGCCTTTATTCACGACATTCTAGTAGCACCACTGCTCCATGTCCACCCCAGCGATGAAAAAAATCTCTAGAGGTCGCCAAATGCCCCCTGGGAGACAGAACGGCCCAGCTGAGAACTGCCGCTCTTACTGTGTTGTAGGGTCCAAGCAGTGAACCTGGTGGACCCGCCACTGACCTCTCTCTAGACTGGTCAGTGTGACCATGGCGTCGAGCACTGATCTGAAGCCATGATCCCCCTCTGCAGTGAATTAGTCACGTTCTTGGTTTCGACTGCCTCACCTCTGTAGGGTCGAGTGCATTTCAGACAGAGCCTCAGGAAGCGATGGGCATCCCGGCTGGCAGTTACACAGCTGTTAGGAAGAGCAGGGGTCTGCCCGCGCATATGGCTGAACCCTGATGTTTAAGCCGTTTTGGCTTGGACTTCTTCTTACTCTTGAACGTATACAACTTTTCATACCATCCCCCTTGGGTGTAAATTCTCACACAGATTATCTTTTAGAAAAAATTCTGGGAGAAATGACTTCTCTAGACCCTGCATCCTTACTTATTATCATCTTACACTAGGCCAGAACAAGTGTGGAAAGAAACCAGCCTTTTGGGGGCTGATTATTCCTTAGCTCAGAGGCTTCTTCCAGACTAAGCCCACTTATGATCACTCTCAACTTCCCATCTTCCTGGGTCTCCTGCAATTCCCATCTGCTTGACCTTGCAGTGTGCCTTCTACCTTTTATTTGCCCCTATAAGGTTTGTTATTCTAGCTGGCGCTGTGGTGTAGCGGGTTGAGCCACCGCCTGCAGTGCTGGCATCCCATAGGGGCACTGATTTGAGTCCTGGCTGCTCCATTTCCAATCCAGCTCTCTGCTGTGGCCTGGGAAAGCAGTGGAAGATGGCCCAAGTCCTTGGGCCCCTGCACCTGCATGGGAGACCTGGAAGATGCTCCTGGCTCCTGGGTTCAGATCGGCTCAGCTCTGGTCATTTCAGCCATCTGGGGAGTGAACCAGCAGATGGAAGACCTTTTTCTGCTTCCCTATAACTTTGCCTCTTGAATAAATAAATAAATCTTAAAAAAAATTGTTTTCCTGACTCCGAGTGGTTTCCTCATCCCCACAGAAGTGGCAGTTACTAGGCAGCACCCTTAATCTCCACATACCACACCACAGCCAGGAGCCCTTGAATGTCTGGCTCCAGCAGGGTCCAAAGTGTGATCAGAATGGTGCTGTAGAGGGTGGTGGGTGGACAAACTTAGATTAGACATGGTGGCCACAGGCTTTCCATAAGTTGGCAGTCAGATTTCTTTTTTTCTCCTGCCTTGCAGAAACTTTTTAAAAAAAGATTTCTTACTTTTTTTAAAAAAATAGGATTTATTTGCTTCACAGTCAGAGTTACAGAGAGAGGGGGAGAGACAGAGATCTTGCATCCCCTGGTTCTCTCTCCAAATGGCTGCAATGGCTAGGGCTGGGCCAGGCCAAAGTGAGGAGCTGGAACTCCATCCAGGTCTCCCACATGAGTAGCAGGGGTCCCGGTAGTGTGGTCATCCTCTGCTGCCCTCCTAGGCTCATTAGCAGGGAGCTGGATTGGAAGCAGAGCAGCCAGGACTTGAACCAGCGCTCGGATATGGGATGCCTGTGTTGTAGACAGCAGCTTGACCTGTTGTGTCACAACGCAGCCCCCTTGAAAAAACGTGATTTTAAGTGTTTCTGAGAAACAAACAGAACTGTGCTGTACACCTCACAATTTCCGTAACTGATATCATGTACTGTGGGCAGATTTGTCACGTATCCAACAATTAGAATGTTTTCTCTGGGTTTTTGGTCTTTGGGGATGGATGCTGAGCTATGCTGTCCAACTTACTGTGTACACTGAAGACACTTACCTCCTCTTGGGTCCTTTGTTTTAACACAGCCCCAGCCCTATCCTGGCCTCTGCCCCCAGCTGGAAGCAAAATTGAACAGAAATGCCTTATTGACACAGGAGAGCCAGCTGCCCAGCATTGATGGCTCAGCATTCTTTTTCCCGCCATACCCATTATTGCTACAGCATCATGCTCAAATATTAAAGAAATTCTCCAGCTGGTGCCGTGGCTCACTTGGCTAATCCTCCGCCTGCAGCGCCAGCACTCCAGGTTCTAGTCCCAGTTGGGGCGCCGGATTCTGTCCCGGTTGACCCTCTTCCAGTCCAGCTCTCTGCTGTGGCCCAGGAAGGCAGTGGAGGATGGCCCAAGTGTTTGGGCCCTGCACCCACATGGGAGACCAGGAGGAAGCACCCAGTTCCTGGCTTCGGATCGGCACAGCTCCAGCCGTAGCGACCATTTGGGGGGTGAACCAATGGAAGGAAGACCTTTCTCTCTGTCTCTCTCTCTCGCTGCCTAACTCTGCCTGTCAAAAAAAAAAAAAAAAAAAAAAAAAAGGAAAGAAAGAAAGAAAAGAAATTCCCCAAGCAATCCCAAATTTCCTTTAGTAAACTGCTTGTGGATTTTCTGAATGCTTCTCCAGTGTTGTGTTATTATTATTTTATTATTATTTAAAGATTTATTTGAGAGGCAGAGTTATAGGAAGTGTTCACTCACCGAATGACCACAATGGCTGGATCTGGGCCAATCTGAAGCCAGGAGCCAGGAGCTTCTTCTGAGTCCCCCACACGGGGGCAGGGACCCAAGCACCTGGGCCATCTTCCGCTGCTTTCTCAGGCCATCAGCAGGCAACTGGTTGGAAACAGAGCAGGTGGGACTCACACCTCACTCTGATATGAGAAGCCTTCATCAAAATGGCAGTTTAACCCACTGTACCACAGCATGGTCACCTATTATGTTGTTTTTAGCAAATGCATTTTCTTGTTGTTTTTTTTTTTTTATTTCTCATGTACACTAACAATGTGCTTTGAAAAGAAACATGAGAAGTCCTTGCTTAATAAACTTTTTATTTGCTTTTCCAAGATTGCCTCTCAGAAGAATCAATATCCATGTTTTAATTGATAATTTTATTCAGTACATAAATAGTGTCTGAACTCCTTAGCCAACCTCATAGGTAGGTACTCTTTTAAAAATTCCATAATATTGATGATGCCCAGCATAAGATATTGAATGTTTTCTTTTCCACTTTGTATGAGCGGCCTTCCACAAGTTCATGGAAAATGGATGTTATGTAAAAACTATACATAGGGGGCCAGTGCTGTGTCATAGTGGGTAAAGCCGCTACCTGCAGTGCCAGCATCCCATATGGATACTGGTTCAAGTCCCGGCTGCTCCACTTCTGATCCAGCTCTTTACTATGGCCTGGGAAAGCAGTGGAGGATGGCCCAAGTGCTTGTACCCCTGCACCCATGTGGGAGACCTGGGTGGATTTCCAGATTCCTGGCTTGGGCCTGGACCAGCCTCTGCTGTTGTGGCCATTTGGGGGAGTGAACCAGTGGATTGAAGATTTCTCTCTCTCTCACTCTCTCGCTCTCTCTCTCTCTGGTTCTCCCTTCAAATAAATAAATACATCATAAAAAAATAAAAGGAAAGTTGCCAGCATTGTGGCATAGGGGGTCAAGCTGATACTTGTAGTGCCGGGATCCCATTTGGGTGTTGGTTCAAATCTTAGCTGCTCCACTTCTGACCCAGCTCCCTGCTAATGTGCCTGGGAAAGCAGCAGAAGACGGCCCAATTCCTTGGGGCTCTGCACCCATGTGGGAGACCCAGAAGAAGCTCCTGGCTCTCTAGCTTTGGCCTGGCGCAGCCCTGTGGCTATTTGGGACATGAACCAGTGGATTAGATGATCTTTCTCCCTCTCTGTAACCCTACCCTTCAAGAAAATTAAAAAAAAAAAAAAAAAGGAGTCACAACTTGGTATTATTGTGTGTTGGCAATGCCTGTGGGAATGACTTTGTTTTCTTTTACTTGAATTTTTTTTTCTGAATATAAAAGTAATACAGTTGCAATGAGAAATTTGGAAAATATAAAAAGGCATAAAGAAGAATATTCAAATCACCCAACCTCTCTAACCTAGAAATGATTGAAATGATTATCGCTGTTAATATTTTGTATCCTGTCATTTTCTTTTATTAAAACTTAAGAAACAAAATTGGAATAATTCACTTTTAAATTTTGACTTTTTACATTAAAAACACATATACCTTCCTGATATTAAATAATCTGGGGTTAAAATATGCATTACAAAAACCTGACTGTGTTAAAGTATAGCATTCAAAGGCATCTAGTGCATTCACAGTGTTGTGCACCTGTCACCACTCCCTGGTTCTAACGTGCTCATCACCCCTAAAGGAAGCCTTGTAGCCGTTAGTAACTGCGAGCCAGCCTCCTTCCTCCCCACACTCCCCCATCCCCAAAACCACTAACCTGTTTCCTGCCGCTATGAATTTGTGTATTCTGGATGCTTTGTATAATTCGAAGCATGCAATGTGTGACCTTTTGTGACTGGACTTTTTCATTTAATGTAATGTTTTCAAGGCTCATATATGTGGTAGCCTGTGTTAGTAATTCGTTTCTTTTTAAAACTAAATAATATTCCACTGTACAGATGTACCAGATTTTGTTTATTTAACAGACATTTTGGGCTGTTTCTCCCTTTTGGCTCTTGTGATTACTGGTGCTATACATATTGTGTTCATGTTTTTGTTTGAACACCTGTTCTTTTGGGGATATACCTAGGAATGGAATTACTGGGTCATATGTTAATTCTGTGTGTTTTTTTTTTTTTTAAGATTTATTCATTTATTTATTCAGAAGACACAGTGACAGAAAGAGAGAGACATACAGACAGAAAGAGCTCTTCTGTCTGTTGGCTTACTCCCCAAATGGCCGCAAAGGCTACAATGGCCAGGGCTGGGCCGAGCTGAAGCTGGGAGCCAGGAACTCCATCCTGATCTCCCACATGGGTGGCAGGGGCCCAAGTACTTTGGCCATCTTCCTCTGCTTTCTTAGGTATAGTAGCAGGATGCTGGGTTAGAAGCAGAACAGCTGGAATTGACCTGGTGCTCTGATATGGAGTGCTCACAAGCAGCAGGTTAACCCACTATATTATACCACCAGACCCTAATTCTATACTTATTGAAGGACCACCAAATCGTTTCCTACAGTAGCAGCATTATTTTACATTCCTATCAGTGATGTGTGAGAATTCCAGTTTCTTTACATCCTAGCCAACATCTGTTGTTTCCCATATTGTTTTTTTAAATAATCATGCCCCAGATGGCCACAACTGCCAGGAGCTGGGCCAAGCTGAAGCCAGGGAGGCAGGAGCCTCTTCTGGGTCTCCCACATAAGTGCGGGGGCCCATGGAATTGGGCAATCCTCTGCTGCTTTCCCAGGCACATTAGCAGGGAGCTGGGTCAGAAGTGGAGCAGTTGAGATTTGAACTAGCACCCATATGGGATATAGTTTTTAAAATATAGTTATTGTGATAGGGATGAAGTGTTATTTCATTGTGGTTTTGATTTGTAGTTCCCTAAACACTAGTGACATTCTGTATCTTTTCATGTGCCTTTTGGCCATTTGTATATCTTTTTTAAAGAAATGTCTGTTCAAGACCTTTACTCATTTTTGTTAGATTGGGTTCTTTGTGTTGAGTTGTAGAAGTGCTTTATATATTCTGGATATTAAACCCTTATCTATATGATTTGATAATATGTTCTTTTAGTCAGTAGGTGTCTTTTCATTCTCTATACTGTCCTTTGAGCACAAAAGTTCTAAATTTTGATTAAGTCTGATTTATCTATTTTTATTGTTGTTTTTGGTATCATATTTGAGGATCCTTTGCCAAATCCAAAGTCGTGAAGATTTATTCCTTTGATTTTTTTTTAAAAAAGATTATTTATCTACTTGAAAGGCAGTTACAGAGAGGCAGAGAGAGAGAGAGAGAGAGAGAGAGAGTTCTTCCATCTGCTGGTTCACTCCCCATCCAGGGATTGAACCCACACCCATATAGGATGCCAGCACTGCAGGTGCTGGCACGGCACTGGCCCCTATTCCTTCTAAGAGTTTTATAGTTTTATGTCTTATAGGTTTTGAGTTTTATAGTTTCAGCTCTTTGGTCCATTTTGAGTTAATTTTTGTATATGGGGTGAGGGCAGAAATCCAACTTCATTCTTGTGGAACCTAGTTGTCTTATCACTGTTTGTTTAAGGATATCGAGCACCTTTTGAAAACGTGATTTTGGTTGCCATGTAATATCCCATAGTGCATCACCCTGTTTTGTGGTGTTTCAGTGATGTGCATAGCTTACCCCTTGCTCACCTCTCTCTTTAGAGATCCTGTCCAGCTCACAGCCCCAGAAAAGGCAGCCTCTAGAGCCATCAGTGCTTTGGGACATCAGCGATTGAACTGATAAAGGGAAGATACTCAGCCAAAGCTGTGCCCGTCAGATACTTACTCTGGGACTCTGGCATTGGGGTATTGAGACTATGCCAGATAGATGTGTGGAAATGAATTTAAAGGTGAAATAAAGTCTGGAGATGGAGGTTTTGATGAGTTCTGTATGAAGGGGATAGAGGAAGCCAGCTGTAAAAACACAGGAATGGTGTAGACACAGTAAAATAGTGACTAAGATATGGAGAGATTCGCAGTGTGGTAACTTAGTTTTCATGTATCCTGTGAGATTCTCTGCTTCCTGTAGTTCCTTCCTCTTTTCTGAAGTTAGTTTGGGAGGATGTCTCTTGCTTTGCAAATAAACTTTCCCTGAATAACACAGCCCTTGTATTGGTCGTAAGAGACAGAAGACCCTGCTTAACTGGTTTAAGCCATAAAGGGCTCAAGCTGCTCATATACCCAGAACACCCAGGAATGCTCGATCCTGGCGTTCAGAAATGCCATTTACATTTGGTCTGTCTATCTCCCATCCCATCCTCTTAGGAACTGTTGTCTTTAACCCAACCATTGACAGTCGCAAAAATAATGAAGGAATGCTTTCCTTTGGGTCCTGCTAATCCAAGCCTGGGATTCACTCTGGGGTGAGTCATGGCCCATCCTGAACCACAGCCAGGGCCTCTGGTGCCAGGCCCGTCACTCATCTGCTCATTGGAACCACATTGCTTGAAAATAAGGAGAGATTTTTTTCCATAGAGGAAGTTCTGGATTCTGTTACAAAATGAGAAAGGAATGGGAGAAACAACACAAGCTCAATGCAGGAATTTATGCAAATGCTAATTTTTTGCCATTGCAAATAATACTGATGTGAACAGCTTTGTACACAAATGTTTGCTCCTATCTCTGATTTCTTTAGGATGTTACCTAAGTTCTGTCTTTGCATTACAAACCACCCCAAACTTGCACCTTAAAACGACCACAGTGATTTCTCACTATTCTGTGGGTTGATTGGGCTGAGCCGGGAAGTTCTGGTCCTTGTGGTATGGATGAAGTCACTCCCGCGGCTGCATTCATCTGGGAGTTTGACTCAGGCTGTACCATCCAATACAGTCTCTCTCCTGCTCTGGGGCCATTCCCCAAGTGGCCTTTCCTCATTCCATGGCGTAGCTTGAGCTGTTTCAGTCTGCTGACTGGCTTCCCACAGGGAGAAAATGCAAACTAGCAGACCCAGGCACTGCAGAGCCAGCTCCACTCAGAAGTATGCAAATGCCCTCCCAGAAATGGCACTACTGAGCGAGAGCCTGAGCCTATTTTAAGGCTCATGATGCAAATTGTGAAATTGTCCCCAGAAATGTCCTAAACATGTACAGTCACCCTCACCAACAGCATATAAGAGCGTGTGTTACCCCACATGAATGCCAGCCCTCAGTATTTCACAGACCTAAGGATAACAATGTGGCTGCCTTTTTAGAATTAGAGAGGGTAAGCTTTTTCATATACTTACTGGCCATTAAAATACTCTGAATATCTATGCCCATAAGAAAGCTGATGCAGCACATATAGATGTGCCGTCATTTAGTTTAATAAAAAGCATCTCGCTGTGGAGTGTTGTGTGGGTGCCTCCCTGGCACAGATAATCATCACCCTGAATTCTGTGTTTACACTCCCTTGCCCTTACTTTATTTTAATTTTTTGTGGCAGTTTTTTTGAGATGCAATTCACATGCCGTGCAATGAGCCCATTTCGGGCAGTTGTTTTTTTTCCAGGATTTTTGTATCTGTGTTCAAGATTGAAATTGGCTTTTAATTTTTTTTGTCATATTATCTCTCTCAGGTTCACTATGTGAGTTTTAGTTGCCTTGTCAAATGATTTGGGGAAGACTCCTTCTTTCTCTGTCTTCAGGGAATATTTTGCATAGGATTGAAATGCTTCTTCCTGAGTGTTTACTAAAAACCACCAATTAATCCACGTAAGCCTGGTGTGGTTTTTTTGTGACAAGATTTTTTTTTAAAGATCTATTTTATTTATTTGAAATACAGAGTTACAGAGAAAGGTACAGACACACAGAGGGCTTCCATCCACTGGTTCAGTCACCAGAAAACCTCAAGGGCTGGACCTAAGCCTATCTGCAGCCAGGAGCCAGGAGCTTCTTCCAGGTCTTCATGCAGGTGCAGGGGCACAAGGACTCGGGCCATCCTCTGCTGCTTTCCCAGGCACATTAGCCCGGAGCTGGATTGGAAGTGTGGCAGCTGGGACTTGAACTGGTGCCCATATGGGATGCTGCTGCTGCAGGCTGGGACTTTAACCTACTGTACCACAGTGCTGACCCCTTATGTTAAGATTTTAAAATTCTGTTTTAATTTATTTTGTATACAAGTTTTGTATTTTTCCTTGACTCAGTTTCATTGATTTCTATTTGTCTAGGAATTTGTATATTTCATTTGTTTTCAAATACATTGACAATCTTTTCTAATAATACCTTTATATTTTCTTTTTTTTAAAACAATTTTACTAATTTCTTATTTTTTTATTTATTTGAAAGGCAATCAGACAGAGATAGAGAGAGATCTCCCATCTCCTGGCTCTCTCCCCAAATGCTTGCAACATCCAGGACTGGGCCAGACCAAAACTGGGAGCCAGGAACTCCAGCATGGGTAGCAGGAATCAAGTTTCTGAGCCATCACTTGCTGCCTCCCACAATGCACATTAACAGAAAGCTGGATTAGAAGCAGAGTAGGGGCCAGCTCTGTGGTGCAGTGAGTTAAAGCCCCAGCCTGCAGTGCCAACATCTCATATGTGCACTGGTTCGAGTCCTGGCTGCTCCACTTCCAATCCAGCTCCTTGCTAATGTGCCTGGGAAAGCAGCAGAGGATGTTTCAAGTCCTTGAGCCCTTGTACCAATGTAGGAGTCCTAGAAGAAGCTCCTGGCTCCTGGCTTTGAATCAGCTCAGCTCTGCCAGTTGTGCCATTTGGGGAGTGAACCAGCACAGGAAGACCTCTGTCTCTGTCTCTACCTCTCTTTCTAACTTTTTCAATAAATAAAATAAATCTTTAAAAAAAAAAAAAAAAAAGCAGAGTAGCCAGGACTGGAGCCAGGTACTCCAATATGGAATGTGGGTGTCCCACGCGGTGACTTAAACCACTATTCTCAATGCCTGTCCCCAAGTTTAACCTTCCTTCCTTCCTTCCTTCCTTCCTTCCTTCCTTCCTTCCTTCCTTCCTTCCTTCCTTCCTTCCTTCCTTCCTTTTCTCCTTCTCCTTCTCCTTCTCCTTCTCCTTCTCTTTCTCCTCCTCCCCCTCCTCCTTCTCCTCCTTCTTCTTCTTCAAGATTTATTTATCTGTTTGAATGGTAGAATTAGAGACAGAGAGAGAGAGAGAGAGAGAGAGAGAGGGAGGGAGGGAGGGAGGAAGAGAGAGGGAGGGAGAGAAAGAGATCTTCCATCCACTGATTCAGTCCCCAAATGGCCACAGAGGCTGGGGCTGGGCCAGGCTGAAGCCAGGAGCCAGGAGCTCCATCTGGGTCTCCCAAGTGGGTGCAGGGGCCCAGGGACTTAGGCCATCTTCTACTGCTTTCTCAGGCCCATTAGCAGGGAGCTGGATCTGAAATGGAGCAGCCAGGACTTGAACTGGCACCCATACAGGATGCCTGCGCTGCAGGCCATGGCTTAGCTTTCTATGCCACAGCACTGGCTCCCCAAGTTACCTTTTGATTATCAGAAATATCTGAAGCTGTAGCTTTGACTTCATTCCTTGTGTTTATTTATGTCTTCTCTTTTTTTCCTTGAACGATCTTGCCAATTTCTTGTTGATTTCTTTAATTGTGGAATTGAATGATTTTGCCATAATCAAGTGATAGAATATTGGGGTGGGCGTTGTGGCGCAGCAGGTTAAGCTGTTGCGTGAGGCACCTGCACCCATCTCAGAATGCCTGGTTCATGAGTCCCTGGTACTCTGCGCTTCTGACCCAGCCCCCTGTTAATGCACCCGGAAGGCAGCAGAAGACTGTCCAAGTGCTTCAGCCCCTGCCACCCACATGGGAGACCTGAATGAAGTGCCTGACTTCAGCCTGGCCCAGCCCTAACCTTTGGGAATAAAACAGCAAATGAAGATTTCTGTCTCCCTCTCCCTCTGCTACTTAACCTTTCAAATAAATCAATACATATCTAACAAATAATACATACTATATCACTGCAAACAGTTTCCCTGTGTTGCCTGTTGTGGTCTGCTCCCTCCCAACTGTAACTCCTGGTTTTACTCCTGAGCTATTGGTTCTCTTCCTGATCCAGTTCTGTCCATTCCAGAATGCCATTTAATTTCAGTCATGCCACACACAGTCTGCATTTGGCTTCATTCCCATCACATGCCTTGCCCTTAATTGATTCCATTTCAAATTCTTTCTTGACTTCTGGAGCTATACTTGTATTTAGAAACATAAATTATTACAATAGGAAAGAAAGGAAGAGTTTGTACACTCCCAAGGACAGTGTCCTTAGCATTTGTCGTATTTCTAATGTCTTAACCTGCTCTTTTGTGTTTTCCAATCCTGCAGGCAATGTGTCCTCACAGTGACAATTGAGAGAGTTTTGAAGGCTGAGTCCCTTCAGTCTACTCCCCAGGATCTTGCCACTACTGTCAGTATTCTGAGGATGTTTTCTGTGTATGTGTCATGGCACACAGACTCCCCGGCTCCTTATTTACTTACTGGTAAAGGCTGTTTTGTTTGGTCTTGAAGTTGAGAGGCAGATAGAGAGTGAGAGGGAGATCTTCTAATCTTCTATCTGCTAGTTCACTGTCCAAATGCCTACAACAGCTGGAGCTGGGCCAGGAAGAAGCCACCAGCTGGGACCTCCATCAGGGTCTCCCAGATGAGTGATAGGGACCCAACTGCTTGAGCCATCCCCATTGCCTCCCAGAGTGCACATTAGCAGGAAGCTGGAATTGGGAGCTGGAGCTGGGACTGAGACCCGTGCTCTGATGTGGGATGTGGGCATCCCATGTGGCATCTTAACCAGTGCATCAAGTGCTTGCCCTGCGACTGCTGGCTTTTACCAGTACCTGTTCTTTACTTCTTCCATCACAGTAGAGCCCCAGACTTGCAGCTCATCCGTGGTTGCCCAGAGGAGACTGCATTTTATCATGTGTTTCAGGGACACTTGACCATGAGCTAGAAGCACCAGGGCAGAGTGCATGGCTGGTATTGTTCCTTAAAAGTCATTGCTATACACTTTTTCCCCTTGCTTTTTCTTTGGTCCTAATGCCTGAAGTGCACTTGTTATTTCTGGATTCTGTCCCCTATCTTGGACCCTGAAGACAAAGGCCACATGGGGACAACAGAGCACTGTCCTGGGAGAATCCTAGGTCCCCAAGGACTTCATGGAGCAGAGTTACTTCCCGTGCCCATCTGCCATCACTACAGTTGCATGTGAGAGGAAATAACTTGTGACCAAATTGAATACCTGCATCTCTATGTTTAAGTGTTGATACTGTGCAGTTTGCTTTCATTTTGCTCCTTTTCTCATATGGGTTTGCACCATAGCTTTTGAGAATGCCAGTTTCCATGTATCTTAAGATGTTTGTGCAGTGTAAGAATGGCTATAGACACAGTTGGTTTCCTCTGTATTCATAAACGTATAACAAAGGGAATAGTGCACTAATGCTGGGACGGCAAGGCGCCCCCTAGGGGTCGGAAGTGATCTTATTGGCTGTTAGGTCAAAACCGTAGCGTATCTGTTATATGGAAAATGAGCCCTGGACGCCTTCTGCTGATACCTCCCTCCTCCAGTTCACAGTGCAAGACTTGGCCGTTACAGAGCTGCAGGTAGCCTGGCCTCAGGGGGCAGACTCCCTCTGGATTGCAGTCTAATAGTGGTTTTGTTTCATGACCAGGACAAATCATATATTTTTCAACCTCACTTTTGTTACCTGTGAAAGCAGATAACATGAAAATTTTCACAGAGGAGCTGGCGGCGCGGCGCAATGGGTTAAACCGCCACTTGCAACACCCGTAGAGCACCAGTTCAAATCGTGGCTGCTCCCTGCTCATGCACCTGGGGAGGCAGCAGAAGATCGCCCAAGGAGTTAGACCCCTGCCACCTATGTGAGAGACCAAGATGGAGCTCTGGCCTCCTGGCTCTGATTTGGCCCAGACCTGGCTGTTTAGGAAACGAACCAGTGGATGGAAGATATTTCTCTCTCTCTCTTTTTCTCTCTCTCCCTCCCTCCCTCCCTTTAAATAAAGAATCTTTTAAAATCATCTCACAAGTATGCTGAGTATGAAGTAGGCATTCTCACATCAGTGGCGCAGAGGTGCTGGGTGACAGCGCTCTCCGTGTGCCCGCCCCCTCCCTGCTCTTGCTGCCTGACGCTGTTGTAGCCCCCACGGCCCATGGGCTTCCTCCTTTAGCTGCTGGGTGCACATACATGGCCTTCAGGGGTTGTTTGCTGGGGCCTTTGGCTCTTCAGTACCTCTCCGCATAGGCTTGGTCTCTGTCCTGTAAACCTGCAGCAGTAATTCTTAAGCAAGATCTCAGCGACTGTGACAGCCTCACGACTGGCGACCAGCTTTGGCCCTAAGAGCAGTAAAACAGATTTCATCAGCAGGTTTTGAAACCCAGGCTTTGGCTGAGTTTTCTTTGTTAGTCCTGATTTCAACGGAGGAAATGATCTTTGCCTGTTTACTTCGTCTGAGTGGTCCGCTCAGGTCAGCAGAATCCTATTAATTATTGAATTGGACAGAGAGTGACTTTTGTAAAGTCCCCTGCTGTGCTGAGACTGGGTGTGGGGGGTATTAGTTTAGGTGGTTTCTCAATGGGGGTGGAAACATTACACAGGCTGAGACTATGTGGTAGCTCCCCCCCCCCCAAAGATATTTATTTATTTGAGAGGTAGAATTACAGACAGAGAGAGGGACAGAGAGAAAGATCTTCCATCTGCTGGTTCACTCCCCAAATGGCCGCAACTGTAACTGAACTGTAAGTCCCTTTAGGGACAGTGTCAGACAAGGGCTGGATGACTAAGTGAATGAATGTAAGCTATTTTTAAGCGATGCATTCACTATCAATTAAGAATAGACTCAACAGAGACTAACAGGAAGCTTAAATGAAAGTGGCTGGCACAGGAGTGTAATTCAGTGTAGTTTTTCTGATCATGGAAGAAGCTGAGGTCCCCACCAGGAACAGTGGGGCACTCCCCCTTCTCCTTTCTTGGCAATACTTTCCTCGTAGTGTGTGGCTTCCACCTCAAGATCCAAGGTGGCTACTCAGACTCCTTCCATCACATCAGCATTCCTACCTGCTGGAATAAGGAAGAACCCACCTGCTTCTTTAAGGATAACTTCCTGGAGCCCATGTTATGGCATAGTGAATAAAGCCGCTGCCTGCAGTGCCGGCATCCCATAAGTGCACTTGTTCAAGTCCTGGCTGCTCCTCTTCCGATCCAGCTCTCTGCTATGGCCTGGGAAAGCAGTAGAGGATGGCCCGCATCCTTGGGCCCCCACACCTGCATGGGAGACCTGGAAGAAGTTCCAGGCTCCTGGCTTCTGATCAACCCAGCTCTGGCCATTGCAACAATTTAGGGAGTGAACCAGTGGATGGAAGACCTCTCTCCCTCTCTGCTTCTGCCTCTCTGTAACTCTGCCTTTCAAATAAATAAATCTTTCTAAAAATTTTTAAAAAATAAAGATAGCTTCCTAGAAGTTGCTTCCACCACTTCTGCTTGTATATCATTGGCCAATACTCAAAGTCACATGGGATTCTGGGAAATGTAGTTTTTATTTTGGGCAGCCCTGTGCTGTCTATAATCCTAGGGTTTTATTAAAGAAAGAAGAGTAGAACAGATATTAGGAGGCAAGCAAGAGTCTGAGTCATAGTTCTGTATTGCTATTTAGATAAAGTGTGAACTTAGTGTTGCACCCATCAAGGTCTGGACTGCTCTAGTCACTGCCTGGGGGCTGGTCTCATCTCTGGTTATTTACGTTGTTTTCCTACTTTTGTTTTTTCTAAAGGGCAGGGCTCCATCACACCTTAGTACCTCTGGACATGCTCTTACTGCTGAGCTTCAGAAATCCTAGATGAAGGGCTGGCATTGTGGTGTAGTGGGTAAAGCCGTGGCTTACAACGCTGGCATCCTTTATGGGCACCAATTCGAGTCCTGCCCATTCCACTTCCGATCCAGTTCCCTGCTGATGGCCTGGGAAGGCAGCAGAGGAGCTGTTGATGGCCCAAGGAGACCCAGAGGAAGCTCCTGGCTCCTGGCTTTGCCCCAGCTCCATCTGTTGCAGTCACTTGGGGAGTGAACCAGTGGGTGAAAGCGCTCTCTCTCTCTCTCTCTCTCTGTAACTCTGCCATGCAAATAATTCAACCTTAAAAAAAAAAAGAAATCCTGATTAAACTTTCTGCCCCCATAATTTATTTTATTATATCTCACACTGCCTCTTTGTAGCACCTGCCGTAATTGCAATCACAAATGAGTTATGCTATGATTTGCCCTAGATAACATCTCTCCCACTAACCGGAAGATGTTAACGTGTATCTGAAATGTTCTGGCCTAGTTTCTTGCCTTCATTCAGACAATGCACCAAATAATATTTACTCTCCCTGTGATGGTCAGGATCTTAACACGCCTGAGGGTCAACGTAACTATTGACCAGCAGTGACTGAAACCACAGATAGGGGACAAGAACGAAATCATGTGGAATCCTGGTAACTCTGGGATACAGCCTGGAAAGCCACTTTAAATAAATGTGCTCAACAGTAGCTGGATTTCATTTCAATTGCCTCTTTCTCCCAAAAATAGTGTGCCAGAAAATCCAAGTGATTGTGTTTCCTAGTTGACGAAGGATTTATTCTATGCAGGAATGTTCACTCTTGTTTTGATAGAAAACATAACTTTAAAAAAGTGTCAGTCATACGTTGGGGCTGTGATTGACAGTCATGCCTGAGTTCAACATTTTTTTTTTAAACAGCAGAGGAAAATGGCATGATTTTCTGTTGTCCTGAGTCTTAAACATCAGTTGTTAGACTCAACACAAGGGCAGGAGGCCAGGCAGAGGAAGGCATCTCTGGAGTACCCTGAATTCTGGTGATGGTCTAGCTTGCAGAAGGTCGTGACTGAGGGATTTTGGTTGTTTTGAAAGTTGTGAGTCTTACTTTTCCTTGGATTTGGGACTTTGATGGACCAAGCAAACGGAATCCTTACATTTGGCACAGCGTCCTCACACTACAGCTCTCTTTTGGTGTGTGTTCAGAACTTTGATTTACTAAAGCATTTCTTACATATTTAAAGTTTAACATTTTTAATCTTTTGAGAAGTTTTTTCATTCCTTTAGCTAAAAATAGACATTTTTCTTTCTAAGTATTTAACATTGGGGCCAGTGCTGTGGTGTAGTTGGTTAATCACTGCCTACAATGCCAGCATCCTATGTGAGCACAGGTTCAAGTCCTTCCTGCCACCCACATGGGAGACCTGGATGGAGTTCATGGATCCCGGCTTTGGCCTGGACCAGTCCTGGCTGTTACAGTCGTTTGGGAAGTGAACTGCTAGGTGGAAGAGTCTGTGTGTGTGTGTCTGTCTGTCTGTCTCTCTGTTACTCTGTCTTCAAAATAAATAAATAAATAAATATATTTTAACATAAAAATTAGATAAGATTTACTTGTCATGTATTTCCCAAGGTGTGTGTGTGTGTGTGGGGGGACTCCCTCCTCCCCGAGGTGTCACTGCCCTCTTCAGTGTCGGCACCTCTTGCCCGTGCAATACAGGAGAATGAGCAAATCCTGGTGCTGAGTAGGAGGCGAAGGGGCTGGGGCTAAGATGGATGATGCTGACGAACTTTTATTTGAACGGAAGTCAATTCTGTTCCCCAACTGTTCCCAAAATAATTTGTCTTCTAGAGAAATTTAGTCATCAAAGTCTAAACACAAACTGGAAGTTAAAGGCTAAAATTCTATCCATTTAAAAGTGCTGCTTCACAGTGTGTTTCAGCAATTAACACTTCACATGGGATTGGCGTAGTTTAAAATCTGCACCTAACTCTTAGTTAAGAAAATGCCTGCGTGCCTATTCTTAGAGCCTAAGGGAGGTTTGAAGCCACGGGACAAGGTGGCTTTCTGGCAAGGTGGTTGTCATCCAGTGACTGTTCTGACTACTTGATATTTTAGTATGGTGTGTCCAAATAGGTATGCAATCAATTGATCAATCAATCAAATAGAGCATCGTGTGGGGGCAGGGGTTGAAGGGGCAAAAATAGTTTCCAGGGTGATGATGGGGTTCAGGGAGCTCTGGGCTATACCGTTTCTGCCCAGTGGGGAAATCTATTTTCAGTTTGGATCCCAATGCTGAAGTGACACTTCCTGTCACATAGAATGTGACACTGTCCCTCTTCTTGCTCCGGCTAAGTGACAGATGCCACCCAGATGCAGGTGGCATGTTGAGTGGCAGGGAGAGAGCACAAGGCTGGCACAGTGCAGCCAGTCTTGGGGAAACAGGTACAGGAGGGAGCTAGCATTTGGTAGAAAGGGTTTGTCGAGAAAATCAAAAGCTCCTTAACAATCCAATAAAGAAGGCTCAATTGTGCCGCACGCACAGAGAAACAAGGGAGCAATCAGAGCTGACACTGAGGGGGTGGAGACACCACAGAAGCAAAGACGAGGCGGCTTCCAGCAGCGTGGAGTGCACGTCTTGCCTGAGACACGCAGCAATCTAGGGAAGGCACCGAGGAAAGATGTTGTTGCAACATCCAGGTGTGGTCCTGGGTTCTCAGAATTTATCCTGCACGCGAGCTGGCCGTTTGGGTTGAAAACAAAAAGAAAACATGAAAGTCTACCATCAGGATTGCTCAAGCCGGGGCCGGAGCTGTGGCGCAGTAGGTTAAAGCCCTGGCCTGAAGCGCCGGCATCCCATATGGGCGCAGGTACAAGACCCGGCTGCTCTGCTTCCGATGCAGCTCTCTGCTGTGGCCTGGGAAGGCAGCGGAGGATGGCCCAAGTCCTTGGACCCCTGCACCCGTGTGGGAGGCCTGGAGGAAGCTCCTGGCTCCTGACACCGGATCAGTGCAGCTCCGGCCATTACGGCCATTTGGGGAGTGAACCAGTGGATGAAAGACCTTTCTCTCTCTCCTCCTCCTCCTCCTCCTCTCCTCTCTCTGCATAACTCTGACTTTCAAATAAATAAATTAATTGAAAAAATGATTGCTCAAGTTACACAGAAAGTCATGGCTCTAGGACTGAAGTGCTTGGCAAACGGCCAGATCTTTGGGAGACAGACTAAGATCAGGAGGGATAAGGGGCAGCGCAGAGGAAGTCATGAATGTGTTTCATGGAACAGGGCTACATCTGTTTAGTTGTTGTCAAGTTCCTGCACACCAGGAAGCGGGTTGGGTTTTGATCAAGGGCCCTGGTTTGTCAGCCTCTGGCTCTGTTTTCATCTCAGTAAGTAACCTTGTGTGAGTTGCTTCTAGTTCCCGAGCCTCAGTGTCTCTGTCACCTCCAGACCCTCCCAGGTCTCTTCGATGCTGTGACATCTGGATGAGTGGGGCAGAAGGGACCTCACAAAAGCAAAGGTTTTTTTTTTTTTTTTTAAATAAAAAGATTTATTCATTTGAGAGGCAGAGTTACAAGGGAGAGAGAAAGAGCAAGAGGTTTTCCATCTGCTGGTTCACTCCCAAATGGCCACAATGGCAGGGGCTAGGCCAGGCTGAAACCAGGATCCAGGAGCCTCTTCCAGGTCTCCCACATGGGTGCAGAGGCCTAAGCACTTGGGCCATCTGCTGCTGCTTTCCCAGGTGCATAAGTAGGGATCGAAATGGAGCAGCTGGGACTCAAACCGGCGCCCATATGGGATGCCAGCACTGCAAACAATGGCTTAACCTGCTGTGCCACAGCACCAGCCCCCAGGGAAAAGTATGTTTAAAAATTAATTTATTTGAGAGGGAAAGTAGGGGGGAGAGAGAGAGATCCTATATGTTGGTTCACCCCCAAAATGTCTACCATGAGTAGGGCCGGGCCAAAACTGGGAGCTGGGAACTCAATCTATGTCTCTATACAGGTGTGGCAGGAACTCAGCTGAGCATCACTGCTGCCTCCCAGGGTCTGCGTTAGCAGGAAGCTGGAGTCAGGAGCCAGACTCTGTTACCCTGGTATAGGACATGGACATCTTAACCGCTAAGCTGAACACCTGCTCCTCAAAAGGGTTTAAATGAACACCATTTTGATTAAAAACAAAAATTATAATACAGACTGATGAATGAACAGGGGTGTAAGTACAGTGCGGAGTATGGGCAGGAAGAAGGGAGTATAAAGCTTGAAAAATAACAACAAAGAATTGTAGAGCTTCCATGGTTCCAAAATAGAGGCGAGTGAAGGTGACACAGGATTCGCCTGTCTCCCTGCCATCAGGAATCTCCTGATGGAATCCCAAGTATTTCTCTCAGCCCAAGACCAGAAAGTGGTTTGGAACTCAGGGCCTCACCTCCTCTCTCCTCAAGCCACAGGATCAGGATTAGGGGCCTCAGTGAGAGGGAACCGTATGGGCATATGGGAGCTTAATATATCATATCTAATTTAAAACAATTCCACTGAAGCAAATTCCATTGCTTTTATGTTGATTATATTATTTTCTTAAGACGATTTTATCCTTTTTCGAGTTTCAGATAATTTTATACAAAATTCTTCCTCCCCCCTCACTGCTCTTTTTGATCTTACAGTAATACCATTTGCACTGAATTAATGCTCTGTGGCCTGTGACTAAATGAACCCCATGGCTCTTTGGAATGAAAAAAAAAAAAAGTGTGTTGTCTAAATCTTTTTTTCCATAACTCCTTCCCCCATATTCCCAACCACAGCAGAAATCTCATTTTCTTCTTTTTTTTAAAAAAAGATTTATTTTATTTATGTGAAAGACAGTGTTACAAAGAGAGATAGACACAGAGAGGTCTTCCATCTGATGGTTCACTCCCCAGATGTGCACAATGGCCGGAGCTACACCGATCAGAAGCCAGGAGCCAGGAGCTTCTTCTGGGTCTCCCACATGGGTGCAAGGACCCAAGCACTTTGGCCATCTTCTACTGCTTTCCCAGGCCATAGCAGAGAGCTGGATGGGAAGAGGAGCAGCCGGGACTAGAACTGGCGCCCATATGGGATGCTGGCACTTCAGGCCAGGACTTTAACCCACGGCGCCACAGCACTGGCCCCCACAGCAGAAATCTCATTTTCATTGTGAGTTCTCTTGACAGGGTGAATGAATTTCCACATTCAACATGACTGAATTGTTAGAAGGGTAGAAATCAATCTTTGTGGTTTACGTTGTGATTGGAGTATACAATTTCAAGTATGTTGACTTAGAAAGATGGGATAATGGATAAACTTCATTTAAAAAAAAGGAAAGAAAAGTAAGGGAACCATAGCAAATATTGTCAATGCCTCATAAATAAATCCTCCGTTTTCACCTTATCTTCCACCCAAGTACTAAGTACTAAGTACTCATCAGGCGTGACCCTGTATAGCTCCCGAGATCAGAGGAGACTGGGCGTGTTCAGGGTGGTATGGCTATTGACAGTATTCACCTTATCTGTAGGTGGATGACTTCATGCTTGAAATTCTCCTTTCTTTGGCCACATGTATTTTGCCTGCTTATGGGGCAGACTGGACATGCTGGGATTAATTTTCTCAGGAGCTGCCCTGAGAGTCGATGAATAAATGTGGTCACTCCTTTGTTCCTTGAGTGAGCCAACTCTGAAACGCCTTCTGTCCTGTTTCCCAAAGATTCCCAGGGAGTGAGCCCACCTCCTAGCGGCAGTGAGCTCATTAGTACACCTGTCTGATTTCCCTCCCTTGCTGTTTCACTTCCCCCCACCATTACCAGTGCTTCTTGGGACCAACTCACCCAGCCCGTTGTCTTAGGGTCTGCTTTGTGGGGAACTCAAAATAAGACAAATCCCTTTAGCTATGTAGTCATTAGGGGATACCAGAGACTTAAAAACAATACAGAATTCCTGCAGTTTAAGGATCATAAAAAGTTCCCTTCAAAATTTCAAGGTACTAGAAATGCAAGTCCACACTTGTATGCAGGACTGTCACTTTTTGAGGATCCAAGAGGAATTATCATCCATCCACCCATACTCCCAACCATTCGTCCTACCTTCCTTCCTTTCTTCCATCCATTTGTCTGTCTCTCATTCACCCATCTACCCATCTACCTTCCTTCCTCCCTCCCTCCCTCTCTCCTCTCCTCCAGCCTGCCAGCCAGCCAGCCAGCCAGCTATTCTATGACTACTGACCCATTCATCAAGCAGTTACTGAGTTGCTGCTTTCAGGCATGATGTTAATCATTTGGGTTAGGAAGCCATCTGATCCATGCCATTTACAAGTTAAAAGTCAGTAGATCGAATAGATGATTAAAAGCTACTGTAGATCAGTAGAGATACAGTGCACTATTTGGAGAACATATGGCAATAACTACTACCTAATGCTGGTTTTCTTTACTCCTGTTCTCCAATAATGCATAATTTGTTCCACAAATCTAGCTTTGGATATTGGAGTCACCTGTTACTACAACTGCTTTCTTGGATGAGGTGTCACCCAGCTCTCGTGGAGACGTTTCTCTTGCTCCTCACCTCCTTTCCCCTCTCCTAGGAACCTGAGACTGCAGGTGTAGTGTGTGAGTGAAGGCCGTAGCAGGACAGACAGAGTAGTGGAAGTTTACCTGCCACTGATGCCAGGAGGGTCCAGTCGCCTCCATTAGCCATATAAGAAGATTTAAGTCCTTGTTTTGACTTTTTAAAAAAATATTTATTTGTTTATTTGAGAGGCAGAGCCATAGACAGAGAGAAGGAGACAGAGAGAAAGGTCTTGCATCTGCTGGCTCACTCCCCCAAATGGCTGCCATGGCCAGAGGTGGGCCTATCTGAAGCCAGGAGCCAGGAGCTTCTTCCGGGTCTCCCACATGGTACAGAAGCCCAAGCACTTGGCCAGCGCCACGGCTCACTAGGCTAATCCTCCGCCTGCGGCACCAGCACCCCAGGTTCTAGTCCCAGTTGGGGTGCCAGATTCTGTCCCAGTTGCTCTTCTTCTAGTCCAGCTCTCTGCTGTGGCCCGGGAGGGCAGTGGAGGATGACCCAAGTGCTTGGGTCCCTGCACCCGCATGGGAGACCGGGAGGAAGTACCCAGATCCTGGCTTTGGATCAGCACAGCACCGGCTGTAGCAGCCATTAGAGGAGTGAACCTATGGAAGGAAGACCTGTCTGTCTCTCTCTCACTGTCTATAACTCTACCTGTAAAATAAAAAATTTTAAAAAAAAAGAAGCCCAAGCACGTGGGCCATCTTCCACCACTTTCCCAGGCCATAATTAGAGAGCTAGATTGGAAGAGGTATAACTGAATGTGAACCAGTGCCCATATGGGATGCCAGCACTGCAGGTGGAGGCTCAGCCTACTACGCCACAGTGCTGGTCCCCTTGTTTTGACTTTTGGATACCGATATATTTCTATTAAGCCTTTTAATATTAGGTCTACAAGGAATGAATTAATAATAACATATATTATCTAGGTAGTGTTGAGTTTTCTGGTAAATTCCTTATAGAAATTGAAGATTGAAAGGAACATTAAAGGCCATCATTTAGGGATGGGCAGTGTGGCCAAGTGGGTTAAGCTGCCACTTGCAACACTGGCCTCCCATATCTGAGTTCTGGTTTGAGTCTTGACTACTTTGCTTCTGATCTAACTTCCTGTGAATGTGCCTGGGAAGTCAGGAGAGAATGGCCCAAGTGTTTGGCCCTCCACCCACCATGTGAGAGGCCAGGATGGAGTTCCTGGCTCCTGGCTTCAGCCTGGCCCAGCACTGGTCATTGCAGCGTTTGGGGAGTGAATCAGCTGATGTGAGATCTCTGTCTCTGTCTGTCTCTCTATGTTGCTCTGCCTTTCAAATAAATAAATAAATCTATTTTTTATTTTAAGTCGTCATCTAGTCCAGTCACTGTTTGGAGTCCAGCTCTTTCTTACAGCATGTGCTTAAGCCCTCCCACTGCCTTCTAAGATAGTCTCCTCTTCAATACCAATCCGGAGCGACTCCTTGCTGCGAGGCAGACCAGGCTCTTTGGGAAGCACACTCTGCATGCCTAGAGTTCTCAAGACCTCAGATTCAGTTCTGGAGCCTTCCAGTTCCATCTCTTCCATATTTGCCCCTTACTCTACTCTCCCAACACCCTTTGCCGTCCCCATCTTCCATTTCCATTCACTGTGCAGACTTTCTCCTCCTTCCTCCTGAATGGAGGGGCACAACAGACTTAGGATAGGATGCTTTTTTTTGCAGTTACTTTGGTTGCTATGACAAATTACCTCCAAGTAAAAACAATCATTTATTGTGTTCACACGTTGTATGAGTAGGCATCCAGAACAAGGCGTAGCAAGATTGACTCATCTCGGCGCCATAGTGCCTAGGGCTTCATTACCATGTCGTGAAGGCTGGGAGGTGCGGGAAGTCATTCAGTCACATGTCCCGTGGTTGATGCTGGCTGTTGACCGGGAAGACTCACGCAGCAGGGGCGGTGCATGTGGCCTCTCCATGTGGCTGCTGGGTTTAGTCACAGCCTGGCAACCGGGGCCCAAGGATGAGAGTAACGGGAGAGAGTGAGTCAGGTAGAAATGTGTACTTTAAGGAGCTATCCTCAGAATTATTTTTTATTTTTATTTTATTTTATTTTTTGACAGGCAGAGTGGACAGTGAGATAGAGAGAGACAGAGAGAAAGGTCTTCCTTTTTGCCCTTGGTTCACCCTCCAATGGCCGCCGCGGCCAGCGCACTGCGGCCAGCGCACCATGCTGATCCGAAGCCAGGAGCCAGTGCTTCTCCTGGTCTCCCATGGGGTGCAGGACCCAAGCACCTGGGCCATCCTCCACTGCACTCCCTGGCCATAGCAGAGAGCTGGTCTGGAAGAGGGGCAACCGGGACAGAATCTGGCGCCCCGACTGGGACTAGAACCCGGTGTGCTGGCGCCGCTAGGTGGAGGATTAGCCTATTGAGCCTCGGCACCGGTGCTATCCTCAGAATTAATATGATCATTTTCTCTACTGGTCAAGGCAAATATCTGCCCATATTGAGGAGAGAATATCGACTGCACCTGGATGGAGAAATGACAAAATCGTATTATAAGACCATAGGGGTTGGATAAGTATGTATACATGTAATATATACATATATATATCCCATAAATGGGATATGTGTATACACACACACACACACACACACATATATAACACAATCTGACATATCCCCAGTGTTTCTGTAGTAATCAATATTCTTTTTTATATATAATTTTAAAAACCTTTTAGCTGACCCGTAACTGTTGTAATACTTATCAGGTACCATGTGATATTTTTAAGATTTATTTTATTTATTTGAAAGACAGAGTTACAGAAATAGGTAGAGACACAGAGAGAGAGAGGTCTTCTATCCACTGGTTCACTTCCCAGATTGCTGCAACAGCTGGAGCTGAAGCCAGGAGCCAGGGGCTTCCTTTGGGTCTCCCACGTGGGTGCAGAGGCCCAAGGACTTAGGCCATCTTCTACTGCCTTCCCAGGTCATAGCAGAGAGCTGGATCAAAAGTGGAGCAGCTGAGACTGGAACTGGCACCCATATGGGATGCCGGTGCTTCAGGCCAGAGCTTCAACCTGCTGCGCCACAGCACTGGCTCCCCACGTGATGTTTTAATACAGGTCTGTTTTGTAATGGTGACTCAGGGTACACATGCATCTTCTCAACATTTATCATTTAATTATGGTGAAAACACTAAAGATTGATTGATTGATTTGAAAGTCAGAGTTACAGAGATGGACACACACACACACACACACACACACACAGATCTTCCTCATGCTGGTTCACTCCCCAAATGGCCTCGACAGCCAGGAATAGGCAAAACTGAAGCCAAGAACCTAGAACTCCGTCTAGGTCTTCCACATGGGTGCACTTGAACCATCTTCTGCTGTTCTTCCCAAGTGCATTAGCAGGGAGCTGGATCAGACACAAACTTGCACCCATATGGGATGCCGGCATTGCAGGTGGTGGCTTTACCTGCTATGCCACAATGCCAGCTCCCAATGTGATGTTTTTTAAAACAATTTATTTGTTTGAAAGGCAGACTGCTAGGTGGAGGAGAATTGTGTGTGTGTGTGTGTGTGTGTGTGTGTGTGTGTGTGAGAGAGAGAGAGAGAGAGAGAGAGAGAGAGAAAGATAGTGAGAGAGAGCGAGCTCCTCCAACTGCTGGTTCACTTTCCAAATGCCCACAACACCTAGGGCTTGGACAGGCTGAAGCCAGGAGTCAGGAACTCCATTTGGCTCTCCTATGTGGGTATCAGGAACTCAAGCACTTGGGCCATCATTTTCTACCTCCTAGCAGTATTAACAGTTTAATAAAATGTACAACTAAAAACAAAGAATGAGGCAGAGTAAGTAGGGTGAGCAGCTATCCCAATTTTAACCCTAAGAGTCCTGAGAAACCCCTCAATCCCAAAGGGCTGATCACCCAACCAGTGGGATAGTGCAACACTCTGCCCTATAGTCCCCTCTTGAATGCTGTGTGATTTAAGATGGCCACAAATGTCGTGGCACTCCTTCTGTGAATGAGTGAACTCCTTCCATGAATGAGCTGCCCCTCCCCATGAGTCTGGGCGGCTCTGTGACTATATAGGATACAGAAGAGGAGATGCTGTGTTTTTTTGTTTTTTTTTTTTTTTTTTGACTCAGACCTTAAGGCACTAGGAGCTGCCACTCTCCATCCCATGGAACAATTTCTCCCGGAGCTCTGAGCCACTGTGTAAGAAGTCTGATTACTCTGAGTCTCTTGTGATGAGTAGTCAAATGTAGACAGTCCTGTGAATGGTCCCAGCTGGGCACAGCCATGCCACTAGACACAAGAATACAGCTCTCTCGGACACTCCAGATCAGCCCCTGCACCAAATGATCTCCCTTGAGCTCATCTGAGATAAGAGCATCATTCATGTGAGTCTTACTGACATTTCTGGCCCACAAAATCTTAAGATACAATAAACTGGTTGTTAGGTTTTGGACTGGGTGGTTATTTGGCCAGAGGAGTCTGTGATAAATGCTAAAACCAAGTTGAACAAACCATACCTGATTCTTCTATCCACCAGTATAGACTATCTTTAAAAAATGTTTTGCTTAAAATCTGTGTCACCTTTGACTGATTTCAGCAAGCCTTCCTTGGATAGGCAAATGGTGCAAGATGAGCTGAGATCCTTGCTTCCACTGTCTGTCGGCATCCATTTTCCTCCATCACCTGGGCATGCCTTCCTGGCACACATCCTTCCTGGGGGCTCGGAGCTGGCTCTTCCTTGTGCCATGTGCCACAAAGACTCTGTCTTGATGAGATTGAATCTTTCATTCCTATCTGGCAGTTTGGGGGCAATAATAGACTGCACCCCTCAAGCTGGAGTCTCCCCCAGGTGGAATCTCACGCATCATCACCTTTATCTTGAGTGGTAAATACTTGACTGCTCCTTTCCAGTTTGGCTTCATAACTCAAAATCTGATTGGTGAACCTGTAGACTCCTGGAGGGCAGAGACTTTTTTTTTTTTTTTTTTTTTTTGTGACAGGCAGTTAGACAGTGAGAGAGAGAGACAGAGAGAAAGGTCTTCCTTCCGTTGGTTCACCCCCGAAATGGCCGCCACGGCTGGCGCTGTGCCAATCCAAAGCCAGGAGCCAGGTACTTCCTCCTGGTCTCCTACATGGGTGCAGGGCCCAAGCACTTGGGCCATCCTCCACTGCACTCCTGGGCCACAGCAGAGAGCTGGACTGAAGAGGGGCAACCGGGACAGAATCCGGGGTGCCGGCACTGCAGGCGGAGGATTAGCCAAGTGAACCGCAGCACCAGCCATTACTGTGTTCTAAATGCCCGTCAGCCCTCAGTATCTGCTCTCTGGATAAATGAATGCATTCTCAGCACTGTGGCAGTTCCAAGTAGCTTGGCTTCCACGGCTACCCGCCTGATCTTTCACCCCAAGCCCTACCAGGAGCTCATTGTTCCTAGGAAAGACCGATCTTAGGAAGGTGTAGAGTCAGTCTCCTCTTGCTAGCATGGGATTTAAAGCAGAAAGTGGTGGGGGTATAAGGATTTGTGTGTGTGTGTCATTTTGAGACTACTCAGCTGTCAGTTTTCACCAAATAATTTGCTTCTGATTCTCTGCCTGCCTAAGATCTTGGAAAGTTCTTGGACAGTGGGGCTTAGAGAAGTGACGCAGATGTTTATTTGTGATGCAGTGGGGTGGCAGGAGGACATGTCAGAGATACGACTTAGAGAGTCCGCTGTGTTAGAAAGGACTCCTGAAAGAGTCTTGGAATGTCGGGGCTGTAAGTGACAAAGGGGTACAAGCACACGGTCACATAGATGGTGACAAAGGTAGGACAAGGATTCTCATCTCCAAAGTCTCCATCCAATGCCCTGCACCACGTCATAAAACTGGATTTCTGGATGAAATTGAGGAACCACATGCATTTGTCCCCCCATCCTCTCTCCAGATTCTATTGAAATGATGACATAGAAGTTCTAGTGGAAACAAACTCTCAACAGTGAGCAGAGGAGGAGCAGGTTTGTCATCCCATGAGAGTTGCTAATGACTGCCTGGGTGACAGACAGCAAAGAGAAAACATTGACAGGTAAACTGATGGAGGAGCCCACCACTGCTAGAACGAAGGCTGCCACTCGTCCTGAAACTCATCACCAAGGAGCCCCAAAGATGCTGGAAACCTGGAGTCACCAGGTAGAGAGAGCTGGCGTGGGAGGTCGGTTGGCAAACCGGGAGGAGGTGCTCATTGGAAGCTTGCCTGCAGCAGAGCTGGGCCAACTTCCCTCCTACCACTCACTCTCATGCATGAACGCTTCCCTCACCCAACACGGGACTGAAGGAGACCTGGAACCGTGGGCTGATCTCCAGGCCAAAGCTGGGAGCCGTGTCAGCCAAATCTGCCATTAGAACTTGCTATGGAGAGGGCAAGCGCTTCCCAAGCGGACAGCTGGAGTCCCACAGGGAAGCATGGTGGACTCTGGAAGGGAGTTTTCAGTCGTGGCCACCTCTCCAGTCTCATGTCCTAATGTATGCTCCGATCAGCACCCATGGCAGAGCCCGGAGCTGACAGGGTGCCCTCACGTTCAGGGGAGCCTCTTAGGAAGAGGGGCAATTGCAGCCATCTGCGTTAGTCCGCATGACCCTTCACTGTTAAAGATGAGTGGACAACCAAGAGCACTCAGCCATTTTTAAGAAACCATTTGTTCAAGAAAGAAAAATCAAAAAGGAAAGACAGGAAACCTGGCCGTGTGGAAGAGCTAACATTGAAAAGCAACCCTCGGGTGGGTATCTGGCCTGGTGGTTAAGACAACAGTTAAAACACCCATATCCCATATGGGAGTAACTGGGTTCAATGCACACCTTGGGAGGCAGCTGTGTTGTCTCCTCTGATTGGAGCCCTGCCACCCACGGGGAGACCTGAACTGAGTTTCTGACTCCCGGCTTCAGCCTGTTGAACCCATGTGGGAAGTGAACTGGTATGAGAGTGCGCTCTCTATCTCTTTCAAAAAAATTAAATAAAATCTAAAAAAAAAAAAATCAACTCCCAATTCAGCCAATGAGAATATATATAAAAAGAAAAAGCAAGAAATGAAAAGAAACCTTGGACATTAAATGCTTGCTATACAACTAAATAATGGTAGAATAATGATAGTGATGGAGTATAACCCATAAAACAGAAATCCATGAGTCTGTCCAGACTTTAAACAAATAAGTAGACAGAGATAGATATAGAAGCTCTCTCTTATAATAGAATGACAGTACTATTAAAATGATAGCATTAGAAAATCACCATTTTACAAACGCCGCAGTATTAATTAATTGAGGCAAGGATATTTACACAGTCATGAAGTATCATTCTACAAATCATTTCTAAATTACAGAGAGGAAGTAGTAACTGGACAGTGGAGAAACCCGGCAGTTCGCACTTGAGCCAGGTGATCGAAGTTGACGTGACTGCTGATGGTCAGCATCACGCGCATCTTGCTGTCCTGCAGCGGGAAAGACACAGTCTCACTCTGCGATTTCCCTGCTGTACATGCGCAGTCTGAACTTGACCGTGTGAAACACCAGACAGACCCGCCGTGAAGGGCATGCTCCAGAGTCGATGGCCTGTGCTTCTCCAAAATTCTAACGTCACGGGAGATGAAGAGAGGCTGAGGACCTGTGCCGGATTACCAAAGACGAAAGAGACCAAAAGTAAATGCAAAGCGTGCTCCTGGATTGAATCCTAGACCTGAAAAAAAAAAAAAAAGTAATCAATAAGTATCAAAATGATTTTTAGTCCCCACCCCCTCATTTTCATCCTTATTAAAAAAATGAA